>JASAUF010000325.1:1200000-1782500 GCA_030180095.1 Magnolia changhungtana | reverse complement strand
TGTGCTCTGCCCACACTAAAGTCGTCCATATAATAGAGCCCCCCTCTCTTAGTACCACGCCCAATGATCTCCTTGGTGAGAATGTCCTGGAGAAGACAAAAGGCAGGGTATATAAGCACAATACAATTAAGGTCAGACGTTACTTGGCTTACTGAGAGGAGTTTATGAGAAAGTGAGGGAACAAGTAACGTATTAGGCAACTGTAGAGTAGGAGTTAAGGTCACGGTGCCCGCGCCAGTGACAGGAGAAATAACGCCATTAGCATTGGCAATATTGGTACGTTTTGGGAAGGAAGTCTGTGTGAAATCCTTAGCGTC
This sequence comes from Magnolia changhungtana, assembly GCA_030180095.1. Lineage (NCBI taxonomy): Eukaryota > Viridiplantae > Streptophyta > Magnoliopsida > Magnoliales > Magnoliaceae > Magnolia > Magnolia changhungtana. The sequence continues at coordinate 1,782,183 of JASAUF010000325.1, read as the reverse complement.
AAACGTCATGTGGTCAGTGGCGCCGGAATCTAGCAGCCATGCACCACGTTCAGCATCACCAGGTGAACTAGAGCAAACACAACCAAGATTACCTGAGTCAGGAGAGGAGGAAGTATCCAAACCGTGGGCAACCGGTGGTGTAAAAGACAATTGAGGTGTTGCATGAGCCACTGCTGCGGTACCAAGAGCTTCGTCTTTGCTAGCTGTGTCACGACGTTTCTTAGCCTGGAGATCACTCCACCAATCAGGATACCCGTGCAACTTAAAGCACGTTTCACGTGTATGCTTCTGATTGCCACAATGGGTGCATTTCAAGCCTTCAGACGTCGTACGAGATTTCTGCTTCCCATTGTGCACGGTAGAGGTGGAGTTGGCAGGTCCAAGTCGAAGCCCTTTGGTGGCGAGAACAGCGCCAGGAACAACCTCTACGCTGCCAGTGATCATAACCGTCTGGCGAATCGCTTCGCGACGGACGTGAGCATATGCTTGCTCCACGGTAGGGAATGGACGAAGTTGCAGCACATCGCCCCTGACCTTGTCCAGTCGGTCGTCAAGGCCATCTAAGAAAACGTACACCCGGTCTTCTTGAAGAATAGTATTGTATTTTTGAATATCAACTGCACACTCCATTGGATTAGGACACCGGAAGTCAATCTCACGCCATAACCCCTGAAGATCATTGTAGTATTGCTCCAGGGAGCCTCCAGCTTGTTTAAGCTTCGTCACACGACGTCTGAGGTCATAGACCTGAGACGTATCACTACCATCAAAATAGGTGGTAGCAATGGAATCCCACACCATTTTGGCAGTAGGAAACCGAATGAAATTCCCTATCAATGAGGAATCCATTGAATTAATTAGCCAACCTTTGACAATGGCGTTGTCTGTCCGCCATTTGCGAAAGGAAGGATCCGTCGACGGTGGTTGTGGGAAATCGCCATTGATATATCCCAACTTGTCTTTGCCCGAGATGTACATCTCGACAACTTGGGACCAGAGGGCATAGTTGGTGCCATCCAACTTGATGCCAATCGGAGCAGCAGGAGGTTCGGTGGATAGGGTCGGTGTTTGGACTTTGCTAAGAGCTTCAGTGATTTTTGTTGTGAATTCGGTAAACATGGAATCGGACTGAGATGCACCAGTGTGGTGCTCTATATCAGAATCCGATGACATGGTTGGTGAGATGACAAATGGCAAGTATTAGGATTTTTGAGGATGAGAAGACCCAGGATTAGGCTTTGATACCATGTCAGAATATTTTCTCTGTATTTCATTCATAATGATTTACATAATCGTTAGTTACAAATATATAAGACCAGAATAAATCTTCTAATTTTAGCTATACAAATCTAGTTCCTATAATCATGCACTCGTGAGAAGGAAAAGATCTCTTTGCATCCCTTCTACCTATAATTTCTCCATCTACCAATATATTACAACTCACGCCAATATATTACAACTCACGCCAACACATTACAACTCACACCAACAAAAACACCCTAAAGGAATTCTCAGAATTCAGGAGAGAACTTTGAGGGGAATTGAAGGAGTTTTCTGCTTTAGTTGTTTGCTCGTGTGTTGTTTTTCCTTTGGGCCTTTCTCTAAAATAGCACCTTTCACTGATTTAGAAAAAAAAAAGATTTCTTGAGGGATTGACTCCTCATTGTTAAGTTCCGTAGAAGTGTAAATTAATGATAGTTGCAAGAGTGAGGTTGATGGTTATGTTTCTATTCATCGAGTAATGATTAGATGAAAGCTTTGCAATGTTGTGGTTGCTTTGGTAGGCAGTTGCTTGTGCATATTTTTTTTGTTGGATGAGTCTTTCTTATTCACTTTATATTTCACAAAACAGAACTTTTGGTCTGAACCTGCTGAAGAGCATAATTAGAGACAAATATCATATATTTTTATTTCCATCAGTGGATCTCAACATAATTATGTAATTTGTTTTTCCCAAAGACTAAAACCATCCATACTGATTCAGTATTCTTTTGTTTTTTTTCCTTCAATTAATCTCTCCCTCTCTATTTTATAATGTCCATGTACATGTGGTGCGATAGCTATTGTTGGAGGCATGTTGTTCGATTAGGGAGGAATAGTACTGGTTGCTATGATCTATCCATTTGAATATAGATGTGGTGCTCTATGTAGATCTTTGATCTGTATTTCTCTATGAACCTCAAAGTAAATGAATTGTTTGTCCATTCTTATCTTCTATTACAAATCAACGACCTATATTTTGAAGCTGTGTATTGTTGTACCAAATGTATAGATACCTGATGAATTGATCGTCCAGATTTTCTGTGCCACACAGGTATGATCCATGTTTTATCCTTTTTCTTGTTTTGGTTTTTTTTTTTTCTTGATTAGTTTTATCATAATTACTGTTAAAATGTCATGGGTAGCTATGGTCCTCAACATTCATTGCTTGAGATGTTTACATACAAATTCACTGTCACAATCACTAGCATGTCTACACAACTACATTGTATCAACTATTCGATCTCAAAACATATATAACTGGGTATTTTAATTCTTATTGTATATTTGGTCCAAATGTACTTGCCAACCTGAATCATGGCCTAGCTTACTCTGTTTCTTAGAATATGTTTATTTTGAAGTTTGTATATATACATCTGTTGTCTTGTTTCCAATATAGCAAATTCTCATGTGAATCTCGAATAACAGCTCTATGATGGGAACTGACAGTGGGTGTACTAACAAGGTAACAAAAAAAATATATAAAGAAATTGTTAGGTGTTTTATTATGTTTCATGTGAAAGATCCCTACATGTACGTTGGACTCAGATGGGATTTTGCACTTGCCATCATCTGATAATAGTGTTGGTATACGTAGGGATATCTGAAGGTTCATTATCTGGTTTTCCTTCAATCATGTGCATTCTGACAATTTATTTTGAATCATCTCAATCATTTATGTTGCTTGCACTTCATCTCAAATTTTTTCTAATTTTCTGTCATATTTCCATAAGGGGGCTGTCAGGTTGTGTGGAAAACACCAATTCAGACAAAGGTCTGTTTTACAGAAATTGAATGTTCTATTTGCCAAGTGATCCATGGTCCTGATTTTCTAGGCCTTTTTTCAGCCTTGTCTCATTCACGATACGAGGGCCTGCCTCCCTTTTCTTGGTAGGCCCTCCCAAATGTTTTGTGCCATCTGTTCTTATGAATGCAATATATATTTCCTTTTTTTAAAAAAAAAAGTTAAAGTTTGAATGCTTGGAAAAGCTCTCTACCCACCACGAAATATGTGTTTTATTCGTGCTATCCGTCATAAAATTGAGTTAGATCTAAATATCTGTCAAGCCACACTTTTTCGATTTGAAGCCTACATCAATAAAATAAAGTGTGGTTCACTCGAGATTTGTATCTACCTCATTCTTTAGTACTCTAGAATGAGCTGACAAAATAGATGATAGTTGTGGATAAAACACATAATCATGTTGGGGTCCACTGATGTCTGTACCAAGAAATAACCTCTGCTCTCAATCTGTCTGAAAGCGACTTGATTTCTTTATGCTGATTGTATTATTAAGGAAATGATTTCTCAAGTTTGATTACATGGAGGTAAATAATTGGGTATTTGGAGTTTTGTTTGCTTAAGAGGATTGAATTTGGCATATTCGGTTTTATTTTCAGGATATTTTAGAAGGTGCTAGACTGATAGAGGTGGGTTTTTGTTATCTCTTGGATACCGATTTCATGTTCCTGCATTTGGGTTTTATTCTTGGAAATCTTGAGTGGGGAAAAAGTGGGGAATTTCAATTTTCGAGAGGGTGGTCTAACTGTGGTGGTTTTTCAGGAGGTTTTATTTTATTCTTAATTTCTTTTTGGGGCAGCTTAATTTTAGCGAAGTGATTTTTTCATTGAGTTTTGAATGAAGAAGCTAAAAAGTTGACTTGTTTTGCTTTAGTTGTCATGGAAATATGGTGTTTCAAGGGCAAGAATTTCAGTTGGGCAATTTTCTTGTATATGCATGTTGCAATTGTTTCTCATCTAGGCTTGTACTTTTGTGCTTATGATGGTTTTATGTATGGAATTTCATGATGGTTCAAAGTTCAAACTTTCTCTAACTATTATTTCACCACTTAAACTTGCTGTATTATAGAAAAACAATATGCATAAAAAGACCTATTATTTCTTCTTTTGTCTTTTTAAAATTTTTCTCAACACAGGTCATGTAAACCACATTCGTTGCTTTTGTTTGGCCAACTTTAAAATGTGAGGAAAACAATTTTTTTATGATCAGGCTGATTTTGTTGTCTTCTTTTCATCCCGGTGAGTTAGTCTTGATTAATGGGTTTGATGGAAGATACACCAACATGGCGTTCCACACGCAAGCCAATGGTTGGCAACCCATTCACATTATTTCCTATGGTGTGGCACATACCTTAATTTTCAACGGAGGATAACTTTAATTTGCGTATTCTCTCCTAATTTTCTGTTATATTTCTGTAAGTTCAGGTTACGGGATCTACTTCTTCGATTGGAAGACGAAATTCAACGCACACGGCCTATTTTTAGTTGAAATCCAGGTATGTACCGCATCAGAACTTTAAGCCAACATATTCTTTTCGGTATCAGACGTAACAAGTGTTAGGCATGGCATGATTGCACTGTTTCTAGTATTGTGGTCCTCTTGAACTTTAGATATTCTTAAAATTATTAAACGCTGCCCTAAACCGATCTGGCAAGGACTAAGATGTAACAGATTAAACATCACCACATTCACCTTTGCAATATGAATCTTGAGCCCACCATCCAACGCACAATGAATCACAACATGACAGCTAATATGGATGTACCTTAGCCATGTGTGCGGCCCACCAAGCAAGCTACTCAAACATATTCCATGATCCATAGACGTTGCATGGCTTATAACCTAATATGGATGTACTGTGTGATTCATCCAATTGTGGTGTCATTTCGTTGACATAGAAATCTGACGAGGCAGCACTGTGTGGGCCCGTCATGATGTAAGTATTTTAAAACTTATAAAATCCATCAGGCTAGGTGCACATTTGGATCTAGAATGGATAGTGCTGAGGAAGAAGAAATGGAAAGGGTTATTGTAATGTAAGCGATGGCATCTTGTGTAGCAGTTGTAGGGGAATACTGTAGCGTATACATGTTCAAACAGCCGGCGCGACATGGAGACGATGAGCGGACGAGGTTCATCAACTCTATCATTTGGGCGACAGACGTGGATTGTATAGCTCAACTCAGGATGAGTCGAGATGCTTTCTTTGAGTTGTGTACTACTCTTCGCGAGAAGACACATTTGCGTGACACTCGTCATGTTAGTCTCGAAGAACAAGTGGTTATGTTCCTTCATACAGTTGGTCATAATGTTCGCAATAGGGTCATAGGGCACAGATTTATTCGATCTGGGGAAACTATTAGCCGTCACTTTATCCGTGTTTTGGATGCTATTGTAACATTATACCTGGAGTTTGTTAAACAGGCAAGTTCAGAAACACCACCCGAGATTCAGATGAATATCAGTTGGGCTCCATACTTTCAAATATCAATTTCATTGACTATCAATGTATATGTACGTTGCTATACTCATACCCCGAATAACAAATCCGACCCTAAAAGAAATTTGGCATAATGCATATAGGACTGTGTTGGTGCAATTGACGGGACACATATACCGGCTCTGATCTAGTCTGCAGATCATGCGAGCTTCCGCAATCGAAAAGGAGCTGTTTAATTACCGACATGCACAATTACGTAATACAATCGAGCGTTGTTTTGGTGTAATGAAAAACAGATTTCCCATAATGAAGACGACCATTCCGTATAAGTTTCACACACAAGTGAAAATTGTTGTCGCGTGCTGCGTGCTACACAATTTCATACGATCTGTACTTCAATCTCGTGACGATGGATCTTTCCTGTAGAGGGGAATAACCCAACACCTCATGAGGTATCAACAATTAACGAAAGGCAATGGTTGCTACACGTCACTCAACAAGAAAAGGATGCTTGGAATCATGTGGGGGATGATATTACTGCTCGGATGTGGGCAGATGCGCAACAAAACAGTAGGAGTCGTGTGACGCCCCGGTCACTGCTTCATGTGGGCGGGCACAAGTGGGCGGGCATAAGTGTGGGCGGGCCCCAGTGTGGGCCGGCGGTGCTCTTGCGGCCGGGCAGTGCTCTTGTCTTTGGGTGAGCTACTGTTGCAGTTGACTGTAGCGTAACTTGTCCCACATCGAAAGAGTCGTAGGAAGTTGTGGTGGTTATATGTGGGGTTCGCACCTTAAGGATACAACGCGTTTTGGGGGCAACCCTGAGAACAAAGCCGTGAGCCCTCTGGACAAAGCGGACAATATTGTGTCCTTGGGTGGGGCGTTTCATAAGTCGATAGTCAATTTACTTATTCTTCTCCCTTTTGCAATTTTGCCTGCAAACCGAACATAACTTAAATCCTCGAAATATGTATCACTTAACTATGGAAATATAGCTGTGTTGCACATGGATGCACCATATTTTTGCCCAACAATGTCTCATGTTCTCAGCAGATGAAGATTGACTTTGAATGTAATTAATGTGTACTCGACTATATGTTGCATGCATAGGTGACATGGCAGACCCAAAGTCTAATGATAGTTCAACACCGGCACAATCACCGCTTAAGACACCTGTGATGCTGACGCGAAGTTCACCACGTGGGAAGACAGTCAAATCCCTCGCTGAGCCGTTGTCTCGAGCGGCTAAAATAAAATGGAGTGCAAAAATAGATCAAGTGCTTTTCGACGTCCTGCTAGAACAGGTTGCTTTGGGACGTAAGGCAGATAATGGTTTCAAGAGGGAAGCCTACCAAGTAACAGCAGAAGAGGTCATGAAGCATACGGACATACCTGTCAACTGGCAGAATGTGCAGAACCGTCTGAGGTATTATAAGCGCGAATATATTGCCGTTAGGGACATGCTAGCGGCTAGTGGGTTCGGATGGGATAACGAGCGCATGATCGTTACGGCTCCTGATGAAGTCTGAGAGGAATAACTTAAGGTATGATTTATATAAATACAACATCCATAAGACATTAACAACCCGCCTATCGAATATATTTTTTCTAACTTAGTCTCACCCGCGTGCTACACATCTACGAAGGAAAAGAATTCACAGAATGGATGACCTTATGGTCATTGTCGGATCTGATCAGGCAACTGGACAATATGCACGTGGAAGTACGACAATGGCCACGTCCTCCTCTCGGATTTAGCGAGATCTCAATGAGTCCTGGAGAGACGATGAAGATGATCTGGAGGATACCATTGACCTCTCTCAAGACCACGTAACGGACTCGTCATGCGGAAATTTGTCTTCAGATACTTAGTCGATGGGAAGACGTGGAACCCGTGGCACTCCTACTTGGACTCCAGAATCTGACTGTAACCGAGATGGAGCCGCATCAAAGAAACGTATGCGGCTTCCTCATCCCTGCGATGTACTCGGCATCTCCCTTAATACCGTTGCAGAGGCTATGCTCGATTTTGGCCTCAACAAGGAGGTAAATCGTACTACTAAGATACTTGATGTTCTTGAAGAAGTGCAAGGGTTGACCAACTCAGAATTTATTGAAGTTGGTCAACTGTTGAGCAGGGACGAGAAGCTGGCATCGTTTTTTGTCAGTCTTTGACCCGAGAGGCGCGTTGAGTGGCTGAGGAGAACACTCCACGAGAATGATCTCAATGCAGGAGTTGGGTCGGTCTGACATGCTCTTACCCATCGTTGTGTTGATCTGTTGTTTTATGGGACTATAATAACTTATTATACGCTGGTTTCTATGTGTTTTTTAGCTGTTTTTTTGGATGTTTAGATGACACATTTGCTATATCATGTCTACTACTATGATTGGTGTGGTAAGCGTACTTTATTTTTTGTTTCATATATTTTATATAAGTTTCGTTACATGCTTGTTGCTCAGCACATCAAGACAGACAGAGCCACACACATCGTATGGACGAAGGGTACATATTTTCAGTTATTTGAAATTCAAATCCAATGATTGTATTTTTATTTATTTGTCATGGGACAATTTTCTGTATTTAGTATATGCACGTTCAGACGGGCCCATGCTTGGAACATAGTAATAATACACATGTCAATGCAGATGGCAAAAGAGAAATACTATGTTGTTCTCATGGGCTGAGCATTCAAGAATTAGAGGGAAGCGATTTCCTACTGGAAGAGTTACTTCGGTGGGACTGGTGCACAATTGCGGCCTGCCACAGAAACTCATGCGGTTCATGTTGCCGCACAGTTAGATGAGGTCGACAACCATCATTCACCGACGTTTTTTATCCATTAGTCGACCCATGGCAGGGTCTCCAGGTCCACAATGACTGATGATATTGCCTCATCCTGTGGAGAGAGTTTTTGTGGACTTTTGATTGGCATTCTCGTTGTTTTCTTCGCCTTGCTTATCATTATTAAATTCTAGTTGCAGAGGTTCTGTAACATAATGAATATTATTTTTTGGATCTTGCATTTTTTTTTGGGAGTTTGATTGTATGTTTCCCTAGCTTCCGTTAGCTTTATCTCAGATTGTATTGTTTTTTTTTTCTTTCTATCATTGCAGATCTAACTTAGATTGTATGGTTTGTTATACACAGATTGTAATATTTATTTTTTTGAGGGAGTAACCCTTATGACAGCAGGGTGGGGCCCACATCAAACCATTGCAGTGGTAACAGATTGACTACGCCCCCTGACACCAGCCATTGGATAGTGGTTGGTGCTCTGTGGGGCCCACCACGAAGTATGTGTTTGTCGTCCATGGCGTCCATATATTTTTTCATATAATTTTATGATATGATTAAAAAAAAAATGAAGCACATCTTAATCTTAGGTGGACCACATTACACGAAACAGTGTTGGATGAACTTTGTCCTGTGGTGTGGCCCGCCTAAGATTTATATCCCTATCTTATTTTGTATCAAGTCCTAAAATGATCTGTAAAAATGGTTGAACAGATGGGATGACACACGTACATCATGGTGGGACCCACAGAGCACTGACCAACCGCCACAAGGATGGTGTCAGGATGGGAGTAGTTTTATCCGTTACCCATTGCAACGGACGTCAATGGACGTCAATGAAAAGGTAGGAAATCCTGGGATGGGATCTGCTTGCCCAAACAAATCTGGTGTAAATTTGGGAGGGATTGCTACAATCTCATGGCTAACCAAACAGGGCATATGTTCATTACATGGGATATGGCCCACATCCCATGGACGACCCAAACAGACCCACCATTTCCGCCGTGGGATTGAGCCATCCCAAGGGATTCCCAGCACTCCACTGACACCACAATCATTACCTTAAATTTGGTCCCATCCCTTGTAATACCATGGGATCTGCCCGGCCAAACAGGCCCTAAGACTCTTCAAAATCCTACAATATCTTAAATACTAAAAATGGTAAACTTTTAGTTAAATCTCAAAATTAGCTCCTAAAATAATCTTGTCCCTTAAACTCGAGTCGGGTCCAAGCATACGACTACAAAATTTTAATTTTATACAAATTATTTTGTACTTCTGGGGCAACATGAGAGTGAAAATGCACATTTTTTTCTAAGGTGGAAAATCTAAACATTTTTTTCAACCAGATAAAAACCTAGATTTTGTGCGGCTGATCCACAATGGCTTGTGGGCCTGTATGTGGAATTAGCAAACCTCTTTCATTTCTCAACTGTCCTTGTGAAATGTTAGTACCCAGGCACACTCGTGCTGGACTGGTACCAAGAAAAGAAAATATAAATCCAGCTTACTGGAAATATGGTGCACAGGGCAGCATCTTCAAATGATCTGAACTGTCATGTGATGGATGGCCAAGCCTCTCAACACTCATTTTGTTACATCCAAGACCATGAAATTACTGGTTGAACTGTCCGAAAGACTTTTGGACAGTGGGCCATCCACATGGACAATTCTCATAAGGTGGGAGGGGGTTAGGTACTACCCGCCTGTTCGGAGCTCGAGACAGGCGGAGGCTACGAGGGTCATTGAGGGCCAACATGATATATGAATTTTATCCACACCATCCATCCATCATTTTAGATCATTGAACAAAAAGTAACTAAGTTCCAATGCTCAAATAGACTACAAATTGGATATTAAATTCTTACAGTTGAAAAATTCTTGGGGACCACAGAAGCTTTGGATCAAGATGATATTTGTTTTTTCACTTAATCCATGTATATATGACCATTTCAACAGGTTGGATGGAAAATAAACAACACAGTAGACCCTAAAAAGGTTTCGATGGTGGGCATCCTCAGCACCGCTGCTTCATTTCGTGTGTTCTTTTTGAGACTTTGATCTGCCTTATTTTTTGTCAGTAATAAAAAATGATATTTAAAAATGGATGGACGGTGTGGATAAAATTTATACATCACAGTGGCCCCTCAGTGGCCCTCGTAGCCTCCACTATCCCGAGCCCCGAACAGGCGAGGGTAGTACCTAATCCACGCGCAAAGCAATCTAGCTCGTGACACATGTATATAGGGGTGCACACGGGTCGGTTGGTCCGGTTCTAGGGTGAAACCGGAACCAAACCGTTCCTAACGATTCTAGGATATTCGGAACTGGAACCGGACAGTTGGCACCCTAGAACCGAACTGGAACTAAACCATTAAAACCAGTTCGGTTCCGGATCAGTTCCACGATTCTGGGCTTTTTATAATTCAGCCCAATTGCATGTTTAATTTTATTATTTAGCTCATGTCCATCCATGTTGTGGCCTATTTGATGAATGGTTTATATATTGTATAAGGTGTGCAAAAATACATTTATGAAAATAATTAAATGGTGCATTATAAACCATAAATCATGAGTCAAATATGGAAACAATCAAAGGGTTCTTGTTTCGGTTCCAAGTTCGGTTCCACGTTCGGTTCCACGGTTCAGTTCTATGGATCGAATCCGCGGTTTGGTTCTACAGATCGATTCACGGTTCGGTTCGGTTCTACATACCCTCAAACCGAGAACCAAACCGATGTAACCGATTCTTTGATTTTTGGAACCGGAACCAAAACCGAAACCGGCACACTCTAGAACCAGACCAAACCGGACCGTTTGGTCGGTTCCGGTCCAGTTCCACGGTTCTACCGGTTCAATGTGCACCCCTACCCGTATTAATGGTCTCAATGAAATTTTCAACCGTAAGACTGAGTGTGGAATCACACGTGTGAGTTGAATTGAGAAATATGCGTCACGAATGCCAACTGAACATACGTGTGAAAGATCCAGGACTCGTCAAGTTCTCTCACACAAAAATCACACGGGTCATTTTCTCAGGTAGGCCACACGTGTAAGCAAACACATCACTTCTCTCACATTTGGGCCTGTTTGGCCAGTGGTATTAAGTTGTATTAAATGAGATTGCATTGTTAATCCCACTTTGAAATTAGAAATGATGTATTTGGAAGGAGTGTGAGATGGGATTAAAATTAACTTTATAGGCTTTGGAAATGAGCCTTGCACTGAAAAGGGTGAGATGGGATTACAAATTCCATGGATACTGAATTTTTCCTTTATCCAAGTTTAATCCATGTATATTTTGAAAGTAAATTTGAGATTTACTTTTTAATGCATATGCTCCCAACATTATATTAAAAAACATGGAATACACCCAATCCACGGACAATACCTCACGCATGCATTTACAGTTACTTTTGCAATTTCATCTGCCTTAATCCCACCCAATGCAGTTGGCCAAAAGGGCCTAACATCACGCAGGTCCTTTCCTTACGTAGGCCACACGTGTACACCGAGTGGACACCGTTTGTAAGATTCTTTAACCGTCCATTGTACTGTTCATGCGTGGATCACCTAAAAAGAAAACTGCCGGGCGTCCAGCGACGGACAGCTTGAAACTGGCTCCCATGTACCAGTTTTCCACGTGTGAGAGACTTCTACGTGAAAAGCATACTCGGTCGGCTTCTAAAGAGAAATCTAACGGTCATGTCAGTTTCTCTCCAAAGGAACAAGTGGAAGAGAATCCTAGCCGTCTATTTTCCTTTGGTTCGTGGGCTAACATCCTCTTCTTTCATGCTCTTGCTTCGCTCGCTTTACCGGATATGTTCCCAGCAGATTTTTCTCTGGTGTGCGTAGGTTAAGGCGCTTCACCACCTTCTATGGCTGGGACGGGAACAATGGCTTCTGCCAGCGTTTCTAGCCCAACGACAGATCTCTCTCGTCTGCAGTAAGTTGGACGGCTGTTATTTTCCATGTTCTGTTGAAATCCATATAGAATTTCTCTTTTGTACGAAAATCCTCTTTTTTTTCTGTTCTTTTCTTTTTTTGTATTTTGTCTTGTACTTGTTCGTTCGTCTCGTGATGAAATTCGGGTGGAAATGTCTACTTTGAGGATTCTTTCATGTGTTTGGAAATTTGGGTTGTCATCGTTCTTTCTCGTCATGATGGAATTTTTGTGAAAATGTCGGTTTTTAAGGAGAGTATGCATGAACTCGTCTGAGTTTCTTTTTCCCATCTTTCTCGTTTGGATTTTTGGGTTGTAACTATTCTTTTTTGTTGTGATGAAATTTGTATAGAAATGGCTGTTTTATGGACCTTACGCATGAAACTCGTCTGGATTTTGATTCTTCCTCTTCTTTCTTTTTTCTTTCCTTTTTTTTTTTTTTTTTTTTTTTGGGGGGGGGGGGGGGGGGGGTTAACTGTTCTTGCTTGTTGTGATGAAATTTGTATGGGAATAATGTCTGTTTTCTTAACGGTAAACTCATCTGGCTTTTGTTTTGTGTATTTGGATTCTTTGGAATTTTGGGTTCTTAAGGATTTTCTTTTGGGAGGGAATCAGAAACTAGGGAAATGATACAATAGAGTTCTCTCTCTACCATAATGTGATAGAGCCACCATTTCATAGTAAACGTGGCATGCGGTATGTTGAATCAGAACCGTCCATCTGATGGGATCTGCCAATGATTCACAACTCACACAATTTGGATGATCCTAATCATCTATTTGGTAGTCTTCAAATGGATAGTGTAATTAACTGTTGACTTTGGTGGGTAGAAGTTTAGGGAATTGATGTCTAGGATTGCCCAATTGCTTTGGTTTTTTGAGCCATGGACCATCCATGGTAAGGCCCACCAGGTGAACAGTCCAATTCACCGTCCCAGCTGTCGTATACATATTATGATCTAGACATTACCCCGGAAACTAACCTAATTTGTTTTTCCTTTTCTTTCTTTCATTCTCTGCCTCTGTATACATGTTAAAGAAGGGGATGGTTTTATGTTCCCTTTCTGGATACATGTTAAAGGAGGGGATGGTTTTAAGTTCTTGAATTTGTAGCGCATGATTATTTTTTTTTGGAAATATATGTGTTAAACTAGGTTCCGTAACTCTATTTTATTTTTTCCAATAGTGCCAATATAAGGGATTTATGGTCATATAGCCCCTTGGAAGGAAAAAAAAAAAGTTTAAAAAATAAAAATTATTGTTTTGTAAAAGGTGAACAATTCTGATTTGAATATTCAAATGCCGGTTTTAGGTTTTTTATTTCACATGTTGCATTTACAAACTTTACAATAGTTGAGGTGTAGAATCGAATCCGAGGAATTAAAAACTGTTCATCTTTGGCTCCAAACTGTATAAATTTTGTTCAAGTGAATTCTATCCAATTTCTCTTGATGAAATTCCCATTTTCCAGATAAAACTCCCACTTTGACATTTTTTGCGAAATTCATGCTGAATAAGAACCAAAATACAGACAGGGGAAATGAGTCTCTAGAGTTGGTCACAATTGAAGACCTATAAAAAAGAAAGTCGCAAAACTCATGAGCCGATAATCTCAAGTCACAATGCAACAACAACATCACAAAGACCTATATCGTAACATCAAGCCTTGGAAATAGGGAGGGATTGGAGTAGATCCGATTGGGAAGAGACACGCCCCATTCAACACCCATCCCTCTACAAACTACAGCGGCACAGTGTATATGAGTTGGGACCATCCCCCTAATGGACCCTGCCATGGTCTATGAATTCCATGATTCAGAAATCAGAGGAATCTAGGAACAATTCCAGCCATCCATTCAGTCCCTTCAAACTGATATAGATAACAAAAATGGTTAACTGTCAAAATTCAGCTGGGAAAAAGGGTACAAGCGATAGCTAAGATTTTCCAGTTAGTTTGACTTCTGAACCTTGAAGATCCAATGTGGGACCCAATATTGAATGGTCCCATTTCATATGTCCACTACCACTTGTTTGTTGGAGAGGGTTGCCGTGTTCCATTTAAGCTATCTCTACATATGATTTTGCTATGTGTAGTCTATAAACTTGATTTTGGGAACTTTCTTGGTTGTCTGTTATTGTAGAAAGGCAATGGTATTTATTCCCTTTAGTTGTTCTAACACTTATCTGTGGACATGCTTATACAAATTATTTTTTATAGACAACCACTAACTTCATCAAATTAATAATAATAATAATAATAATAATAATAAAGGAAACTCATAAAAAATACAAAAGTTGATTTTGCTTTACCTTCTTCAACATATTTATAAGCACAAAAGTTGAATAAAGCATGTGGTTTTGTTGCATAGGCTCTTCTTTAATTTTTTTTCTTTATTTTTTATTTAATCTTTTTACTTGTCATAATTCTCTGTGGTTTCTTTAGTGGGTACAAGAATTTGAAGGAGTTCAGAGGTTTATATTTCATGAACCCGTTGGCAGCACATAAAAACAAATCAAATTCAGCATCAATCAGTCTTAGGAAAAGATCTTGTTTTGGTATAGTTGCAGCGCAGTCTGTTAATGAACAGTCAAATCTATCAACCAGTATTGAGATGCAAGCCGATGCCATAGCATTCGGAACAATTGCCGCTGATGTCGTACCTGCAGCTGATGATTTTCTCACTGATAATGGCGAATTCAACTTGGATTATCCTTCAGAAGGATTCGCTTCAATACCTAAGGCCATTGAAGACATTCGCCAAGGCAAGGTTAGTAGTGAAAGTGTGTGAAATTCCTCCCACACAATGTTGGGTGTAAGGATGCTATTGACTAATATACAAATGTCCTCCACAGTGTGAAAAATACCCTTAAGTGAAATACAGAAAAGAGAGACAGCTTAAGGTTGAAACTAGAAAGTACCAATGGGAAATGTAGAAATATGAAAGTTCTTGTCGCAAACTTATGCTACCTCTTAACAGTTTTTCTCCTCTATACAATTTATGTTTCTACATTTTGGTTGCTACACTATTCTGTTTGTTACTTACTCCTTTTTGTTGATATTGCAGTTTGTGATTGTTGTAGATGATGAAGATAGAGAAAATGAGGGAGATCTTATAATGGCAGCATCGTTGGTAACACCAGAAGCCATGGCTTATATTGTTAAGCATGGAACTGGAATTGTGTGTGTGAGCATGAAAGGGGAAGACCTAGAGCGGTTACACCTTCCTTTGATGGTAATACAAAAGGAGAATGAAGAGAAACTTCGTACAGCATTCACAGTGTCAGTGGTATGTAGTTTGTTCCATTGTCCAATGTATATTGTTTTATGATCAATCAAAACACTAGGACATCACGTAGAAGTTAGCAAGGACATTTGATTTTCTAATGTATTTATATAGTTCTATTATATATCTATTATGTAGTTGTTTTAAATGATTTTTTTTATATAACTCAAGCATTTCATCATCATCATCTTAGCGTTTCTCTTATTCAGATCAGCTTTTAAATGGTAGATTGGCAAAAATTTTGCAATTGTTTGCCCACAAGACATCAACCTTCTTCTTTTATGCCACCTCTGAAACCGGCAATGGGCCACCGTAGAAAAATATCTGATTCTGCGGGGCCCACCATGGTGCATATATGCCATCCAACCAGTTCATAAGGTGCAACCTACCAGAGGGACGCCGGAAACATCAACCTGATGCAAAACTCGGGTGAGCTGCACCACTTGGATTTGGAGGTGCTGGGTGTGTTTTCATATTATTTCCTGTCAGATGGCACACGTGAGTTTTGTATCATACTTGTTTTCAGGCATCTTTCATGGTAGAGAACAACTGATGCACGATTTGGTTGCCACACACACATCAGGCTGGGCCCACAAATAGCTCAACGGTACGGCATGATAAGTTGGCATACTGTCATATATCGGCTAGGCTCGCGGTGACTCTTCAATCTTACACATGGAATAGTTGTACTGCAATCCAGACTGTCTCAATCGCTGACCCAATCGTGGATGGAGAATAAAAATTACACGGAGGATAATATTAGCTATCTGATTTTTTTCCCCTTTGAATTCAGACCACTTACTATTTTGCATTTAACCATCCATTTGATAACATTACTTAGATTAGAATTGCTTGATTAGTTTGATTTTAGAGTTACGATACATCCATGATGGGACTAGCAATTTGGATGGTATAGGTAACTGGACATTAGCGCCACTTGTAGAGGTTGAGTCACCACCATTTTCAAAGTGATATCGAACTAACAAAGTAGTCTAGCCCCATCTCCAGAATGAAATTGAAATTTTAGACCCTATTGTTTATCGAATGCAAAACTTGCAAGAAGAGGTAGATAGAATGATCCAAGCCGTGGTCTGATCTGTACTACTGTGGATGTATCATTCCCAAAAGTCATTTCAGACTGGAGATCCCAGATGGGTTGAATATAGACATTTGTTGTATTTTTCTTCTTGTTGGCCACAAATCAAAAGGTTAAGATGGTCTGGAATACAACAGAACAATGATTTGAATCACCCTGCCATGGGCCTGTACTTGTTGTGCTTGAGAACCCTTATATGTGTCAGTCAGTATCAGCCAAAACATATCAGTCTCAGTGGTGACCAATATGGTTCACCCAAACTGATTTTCAACCCTTGGTCAGTATGTACTTGGCAAAGTGTTGGTTTCTAAGCTCCCTTTGTCTAACACTTGTTTCTGTATCTGAATACTACAAATATCATCATGTGAAGTTTTGGCTAATTATGTCAGTTGGTCTGGTTAATTGTTTTCACGATGACCGTCCAAGTTACAGACTAGTTTGAAATAAAAATGATCCATTTATTAAATGATTGCTATTGTATCGTCTTTTTGCGTTGTTGTGCCGATGGATTATTCATTTTCAAGGGTTATTTGTTACTCTAATGTCATGAGGACTTTATATGTGATGTACTTAAAAAGTTCTTTACAAATATTAATATAATATCTCGCTCCTAAGTTGGTCAGTTACACTTATATTTCACTCAAGGGCTTGTTTGAATTTTCATTTCAGCGGTAAATACCCTGTAAATGGGTAATAATTATTTCAACCAGCTGCTCTTTAGACACAAAAACTGAGAAGGCCATAAAATATTTGTGGGTTCCACCGTGATGCATATTGCTTATCCACACTGTTCATCCATTATGCCAGCTGAATTTATGGCATAAGCCAAAAAATGAGGCATATCCAAAGCTCAAGTGGACCACGCCATGGGAAAAAGGAAATCGAACACTTACCGTTGAAAACCTCTTGGGGCCACTGTTTCTTTTGGTGTGGGCCACTTGAGTGTTGGATTTGCCTCATTTTTCAGATCATGCATCAAAATATTGTGGTAAAACGGATGGACGGAATGGATATATAATACACATCACATTGGGGTCCACAAATTTAAACTAACTCTTTTGAACCGGTTTCCAAGGCAGAAATTCGTTTGATTTTCAAACGGGGTGAAATGGTAATAATTACCATTTACAGGGGTAATTACACAAGCTTTCAAAAATCAAACAGGCTCGTGTTTTTTTTTCAATGTCATGAGACAGGTTATATTTTATCAGGTCTCACCTTTTATATGATTATCTAAAATTGGCTTTGGTAGGATGCAAAAGCGGGTACAACCACCGGGGTGTCTGCTAAAGATAGGGCAAAGACAATCTTGTCTCTTGCATCTCCTCATTCGAGACCTGAGGATTTCAATCGCCCAGGTCATATCTTTCCTTTAAAGTACAGAGATGGGGGTGTTCTAAAAAGAGCCGGACATACAGAAGCTTCAATTGATCTTGCAATGCTGGCAGGGTTAGACCCTGTTGCAGTACTATGCGAGATGGTAGATGACGATGATGGTTCCATGGCTCGATTACCAAAACTCCGAGAATTTGCAAAGAAAGAGAACTTGAAAATTGTGTCGATTGCTGACTTAATTAGGTACACTGGCATCATGACTCCCATTGAAAAGTTACTAAGATTTCATTGTCTTTTGACTTGATATATCATGTATCTTGCCATTTCCATTAATAGTTAGTTACTATCATCCTTATAGCTATCAATTGTGACCCCAAATTAGTTTTCATAGAGTTATATCTTTAGAAAATCATGCACGGAAAATAGAAAAAGTTTAAAATGTAGGAAATTTGGTAGAAATGAGTCTATTATCTCTCATTTCCTTTCATTTTAAGTCTGCTACAAAAAAGTAGCAGAAATAAAGTTTACAATAGAATCAATTCTGAGACTATTTTAATTCAATAATACCACTTTTATTTTTCTTCTCTCTTCTTCTTTTTTCACTTCGAAGGTGACATTTTATGTGGAAAGCAATTGCATATTATCTGGCTTGATTCAAGGAACCAAATAGAGAAAGAAAATGGAAAAGGACAAGCTTTCGGGAATGCTTCCCAAAGGTTCACTTGTGTTATGCCTCGAATGGAAAAGGGCATAAGCTTTTTTGTTTTTTATATTACAAAGTTGTGACTTTCAGCCCGAAAGCTGGTGCCTTGGCGTTTTTTGGTCCTCAAACAACACATTGTTGCTTTTAAATTTTTATATATATAAAAAAAAAAAAAAAAAAAAAAAAAAAAAAAAAAACTATTGTGCCTATTGTGAAACCAACTAGGGGTTGTTTGGACTCTTGTAAAATCCTTATTTGTAAATGGCTACGGTCGAACACTTTACAAGTGTTTAGATGCCAAAATTTGCTTGTAAAGTGTTTACGAGTTGTAAACACTTTACAGTTAAACTCACCCTTTTTTCTAGGCAAAAAGCCATGTTTCATATTATAGGTAAAGTCTTTACAACTGAAAATACATTATACATGGTAGAACATAGTGATTATACACACTCATTGTATGTGGGGCCCATTGTGATGTGCCCAGTACATCCAATTTGTCCATCATCTGTGTCCCTTGATTCTCTCCTATGGCCCTGAAAAAAAAAAAACAGCCTAATTGATCACCAAATGGGCCACACGATTGGAACATTTGGGATGGGATGCCCACCATTAAAAGCTTGGAGATTGTGTGCGGGGCCCATTATCATGAGTGTAGTACATCAAATCCGTTTAGCGTGTGCATATTTTGATCCTATCCTAGTGTCCCAAAAAATCAAACTTTTTTTTTTGTGATTTGCATATTTTGTCAGGATTTACCATCCCAAGCTCTATGTAGTGTGACTAGGTGACTACCTAATTTATAGGTTGTAAAAACTTTACAAATTAGCTACATATGTAATTTGTTTATCTATAAAGAGTTTACCACTTAAAAGCCAAATAGAATAGCATGTAAACAGTTTACACCTAAAACTCTTTTTAGGTGTAGAGTGTTTTATAACTTAAATCTTTACATGCATCCAAACGACCCCTTAGGCTTTCATTAGGAGCAATAAATACTTCCTCGGAGTGTTTAGACAAAGTCAATTATGATATGTGATACTAGAAAGCAAATAGATAATACAACCAATTTCTTCATACTTAGTGGCAAGCTTGTCATTTGTTATTTAAAGTGAACAACAAAAGGTTTTGCTTACATGGAATGTTATTGGCAGATATAGGAGGAAAAGAGAGAGATTGGTGGAGCGATCTTCAGGTGCACCCATACCCACAGAATGGGGTCCGTTTCAAGCCTACTGCTATCGATCACAACTGGATGGGATTGAACATATTGCGATGGTTAAAGTAAACCTTCCATTTTTATTTTTATTTTCCATTTCTTTTATGTTAGTAAAACCTCAAAATGCTCAAGTGGTACCAAAATAAAGTAAGCAATGCTTAGGGTTGTACTTGGTCATTGATAATTGTAACCAAATTTCACATGTTTTACCATCCTCGGAAATGAATCATTTGCAAAGAGAAAGAGAACACCCAAATCTGATACAAATTTCCCATTAGAGGGTTTGTGTCATTTACAGGGATGATATTTGGAAGCGGCTCGCTAATTGAGGGTACTCTTCGGTGCACATCTAAGCATGGCACACATGCGTTATCTGTAATGTTCATTAGGCAGGACCAGCCATGTGCTCCTGCCTCCCAAAATCTAGGCCCAATTGCTCATTAGGTTTGTCAAGCTCGAACTTAATTTGAACCACTGGTCAACGTTATTAGCCGTCCATTTTCTTCAGATACATGTGGCCCATCTGATGATTGGGAAAGTCTTTTGAAGCCATGAAACATGTGTAGTGAAGCCGCCTAATCCTACAGGTGTAAGACAAGTAACCTTATCAGGAACTTTTTCATGACAGTATCCTCTATTACAAGGGTTAAGGTATTTGGTTTCAATATGAGAAATATCTAAATCATACTGTTCATTTGAAAATGATATTTTCAGGTGTAGGTGCAAAACTCCAAATGACCCATATACCAACTCATTAGTCAGAATCATAAAATTAATATGACTTTTTGACACTAATACAAGTTTGTTCATGATATGAACAGGGCGATATCAGTGATGGGCAAGATATTCTTGT
The DNA here is from genome assembly GCA_030180095.1 of Magnolia changhungtana. Taxonomy (NCBI): domain Eukaryota; kingdom Viridiplantae; phylum Streptophyta; class Magnoliopsida; order Magnoliales; family Magnoliaceae; genus Magnolia; species Magnolia changhungtana. The sequence continues at coordinate 1,761,459 of JASAUF010000325.1, read as the reverse complement.
GAGGGTACACTCTGAGTGCCTAACAGGTGACATATTTGGATCAGCCAGATGTGACTGCAGAAAACAGCTAGGGCTTGCCATGCAACAGATAGAGGAAGCTGGCAGAGGTGTGTTGGTGTATCTCCGTGGTCATGAGGGAAGGGGCATTGGCCTAGACCACAAGCTCAATTCGTACAACCTACAGGATGCTGGGCGCGACATCATGGAAGCCAATGAAGAACTGGTATTGCCCGTTGATTCACGGGAGTATGGCATCGGTGCTCAGGTAAATAAGTTGCAAAACCATTTGTGCTCCCAATGCTGATTTTATCTTATATCTCACATTGTTAGGCATGTGATTCTTTTTGCATGAGAATCCAGTAGAGTTTTCAGTTTCTCAATGGATATTTTATGATTGGTTAAGAGCATTTGGATATTCTATGGTTGTTTAAGAGAACTCAGGCTTGATATTTTGTTCCATGCCAATATGCAACCGTGAATTCCCTCGAGAAAGCTATTAGAGGATAGGCTTCCGTTGCATGTAATATCAAATTGAATTGCAATTATTGGTGGAATGTAAAGGAAATAATGATATTTTAGGCTTCCAATTGCATTAGTATTTCATAATAAAGAGGCAGTGGAATTAATGCAGATACATCCCTTTTCAACTATTGACTTGAAAGCAACAAAACTGTAATTTGGTGCCTATTCAGTCAATATAGATACTCAAGGGCATGTTTGATAAGCAGGAAAAAGAAAGGACAGTGTGTTTCCTTGGACTATACTTTTTCACCTCTTTGATATACAAGGAAAGCGATAAAGTAATCATTAACCTTTTCCATGCTTGCATTGCATTTCGACCAGCTTATGTGTGGCGATATGGCACTCCCCGAGGGCCTGTTTGTTTTTCAAATTACATGGTAAATGGAGAGTAAATGGCTAATTATTACTTTTTACACCCGTTTGAAAAAGAAGGATTTACACTGTAATTTTGCCTCGAAAATTGTGGCTTAAAACTTTGAAACCAACTGAAATTGTGGTTGTAAAACTTGTGAGGCCCACCATCGCGCATGTGTCTGATCCATGTTGTCCATTTGTTGTATGTGCTAAATTTAGGGCATGAACCAAAAAATGGGGGAAATACAAAGCTCAAGTGGACCGCACCACAAGAAACGGGGAATTTAACACCCATCGTTGAAAGTTAAGATGAGTGTAGGGCCCATAGAGATCTGTACTTGTCATCCAACCTGTTCATAACGTCACACGGATATGGATGAAGGGAAAACACAAATATTAGCTTGATCCCCCAAAAACGAACTGAACGATAAGGGTTCAATTCCCACTATTTCCTGTGGTTTGGTCCACTTGAGCTTTGAATCTAACTCATTTTTGGGCTCATGCCCTAAAATGAGTGGGAAAAATGTAGCTTTAGTGTCTTTAATGTGACATCCTACACAAATATTAGCTTGATCCCCCAAAAACGAACTGAACGATAAGGGTTCAATTCCCACTATTTCCTGTGGTTTGGTCCACTTGAGCTTTGAGTCTAACTCATTTTTGGGCTCATGTCCTAAAATGAGTGGGGAAAATGTAGCTTTAGTGTCTTTAATGTGACATCCTACAATATATATATATATATATATATATATATATATATATATATATATATATATATATATATATATATATATATATATATATTCTATATTTCCCCTGGAAAATGGAATGTTGCCCTTCTATCATTGACACATGCTGTATTTTAGCTCTAGCTGTAAAAATCTCTTCAGATACTTCAATTATCTCGTATTTGTTACAGATATTACTGGATTTGGGTGTTCGGACAATGAAGTTGATGACCAACAACCCTGCCACATACACTGGGCTTAAAGGGTATGGTTTATCAGTAGTGGAAAAGGTCCCCTTATTAAGGCCAATTTCACTGGAAAATGAGAGAGAGATGGAGACGAAGCATTTGAAGAGTGGTCATATTTACAGTTTCGGATCCGATGGTTGCGTAAATGGTTTGATCAATGGAAACAACTTCACGGGACAACAGCCTGCTTCATGATGCTTCAACGGCCTGCATTCCGCAACACTTGTAATAATCCGGGCATATGAATGCCCAAATAGGCTTCTTAGATATTGCTGTTGGATCCATCCAATTTCTTTGACATGGTTTTCAGTTTTGGATATTCTGGTGAAGGTATTCTTGGTTAAATTGATATTTAGGATTCAGAGTAATAATTTTTGGCTAATATTTCACAAGAAAATTTTATTTTTTTTATTTAAAAAAAAAAAAAAAAAAAAGAAGTTGGGAAGTCTTGTCTGAAGATGGAACTAGTCCAGAAATAAATTCTTTGGTAGAGATTACTCTCATATAAGTTGGTTTAGTTCCTTGTAATCTTTAATTCTTGTGGCTATCATTTGACTGGTGTTTTTCTTCATGAAAGTGGGTACTCTTTGTTTAGGGCCCTCTTTATTTTTTCACTCTCTGGTTTTTTTCTTTTTCTTTTTCTTTTTTTTTTTTCTTTTTAGTCCATGAACTGATTACATTTTCTTTGAAGATGGATCCCATGTTGGACATTGATTTTCCTAGATTATAGGCATGAGATCCTCTTAGATACATGGGGCATACATACATGTAAGAGATCTTGGACACACACACACACACACACACGTAGGAAAATGCGTCAAATGAGCTGTTCTGGCAGGACATATTATAAATGGGCTGTGCCCCCAAAAACTCACATCAATGAATTTGATCATAACCATCCAAAGAAAGCTCTGTGGGAAAGTATGCCCCCATCCTCATTAGGTCCCACCCAATGATCTGTCCAGATCTCATTTGCCATCCCATGCCTGTTGTACAAGAAAAAGAAAAAGAAAAAAAAAAGTGTCAGGCATATTTGGTTTTAATGGCCAGTCTCCACCGTACAATATGTTTCTCCATCTGGATTGACCAGTGGTCTATTGGACCCCTCTAAAGGAACCTTCTTATGAGCATCTCCTCAGGAAAATTTATCATTCAATTTGTAGCCTTCAAAGCAGCAGCCCATATTTAAGTAAAAAAAGGCCAAATATGATTGGATAGGATCCTCTCAAGTTGGATGATTTTTGGGACGTGGTCCATCAATGACTGGTTGCATCAGTACAATTGTCCAGATAACTGAACTGCGGGCCAACACTTAAATTGGTAACGTGAGCACTGTCGATTTCTAGGTGAGGTTCCTGCTATTCCTCTCTACTTTGTTCCATTTCTTAGCTGCCTTTGAGGTGCATTGGATAATGCCCGGATCGGTTATGGACCTCCTTTGGGCTTGGCTTGGGGGTGGCAGGAGTTAGAGAGTTCTTAGTGGTTTATTACATTACAAACAATACGGTGGGTCATATGGGGAGAGAGGAATTGAAAATGGTTTTCCAACTCTTCCTCTCCTTTTGATGTTATAGTGCTTTCCATTAGATTGCTGGTTTCAGAGTGGCTTGCCACTCCTGCTCCTGTCTCTGTTTGATGCTGCTGCCTTTTTGGAGTTGTTAGCGGCTCCTTTTGCTTTCTTGGCTTCTTGTATTCTTTCCCCACCAAGTTTCGCTTGCGGGTTTCTTAATAAAATTCCATCTCTTCACAAAAAAACAAAAAAAAAAACAAACAAATATGAAGAAATTGCCTTCCAGCAAGGAGAAATGGTGAAAATTTCCACTTGGGGATAAACTTTTTAGTCCAAATTTGCAAGAGAAAAACTTGATAGCGATGTTCAGAATCCAAGTTTATTTTTTTAAAAATCCCATTGCTTCAAGAAGATTAAACCATGTCTCTCAACTCCGAACACTTCTTAACTCTTTCCAGAAGGCCTAGAAAGACACAACATTTAAGAAAATGACAAGTGACATCTTCAAAAAAAAAATATGAAATCATCAAAAGCATATGGTGAGAAAACAATTATCAATTTCCACCTCATATTAACAAGCTTCTCCATTTAATTTTGTTCCTCCTCAAATAATGCCCATCAAACGAGCTGAAATGTTTAAAGCATCATACAGAATTCCCAGCAGTACAGACAAGACAGCTCTTGATTGGGTTCTACCCAGAGCAGCATATTGGCTACAAAACATATGCTGCCATAATTGCAAAAAACAAAAAAACAAAAAAAACAAAAACAAAAACAACACATGCTGCCGTGTGTACTTTCAAAAAAAAAAAAAAAAATGCTGCCAAGCTGAGCAAAACAGGCAGAGATGTAGAACACCTAAATTTGTATTTTCTGTGTGAATATATCTGTAGCTAGCCTTGTGATGATGAGAACGGTGCACAACAGGAAGAGATATCAATGCCTGCGACCTCCATGGCATTGCAAACCCATTCTGGGACATCGCCATTTGGGAACTGCACATTAACAATTTTATACTCGTCTTAGGCATTGACAACAAATTCTCTCACAATATAACGGGGAAAATCTAAATGTGTTTTCCACTCAGAAATCAGACATCTGCAATGACTCCTGCTATTTGAGCGGTTTGGATTTATTGTACGTGACATGTGGGAAGTGGGGGAGAGTCCCAACAGCGTAGTTGTGGTATAATACCCAGCGCCCTACCATTACCCTAAAATGAAAATAAGAATATTTGAACTACTTTGGGTGCACAACCTACCTGCTTTTGCAGGAACCCACACACAAACCTGCCAAGGAGGAGAATATAAAAGGAAAGAGGATATCAGCCTTTGATTTGGTTAAGTCTGAGCAAGAAATCAATCCGCTTGACCTAATACTTCTCCATCCAACTACAGAAATTAAAACTAGAAACCAACGCCACATACTCTGGAAATCTTCCCTCAATTATCGACGTGTGCAAGTCCTTGCTAAGCTGCAAATCATAAAGAGTTTCACCCGTCAACATAAAACAGGACGTGAAATGCAGGAAAATTTAACTAGTTAGGAAATCTGTGTACCCTCATCATGTATGCCAAATTGTGATACGATAGAAGTTGCGAGCCCATAGCATCTTTTGTTACAAGACAATGGATGTAAGCTCTCGTGTAATTCTTGCAGACCTACAGAGAGAATCAAGGAACAGATACATGTACCATCAGAAGGAGAACAAACACAGTATTCAAGTTGATGCTTCCATACAAATTGGAGTCAAAGACAACAGCATACCATGCATGTGCATGTAGGATCAATTGGGCGAACATCATCCGCCATTACTGTGTGTTTCAGCTTCAGCACTCCCTGAAACATTAAAGAGGAGGATTGTGAAATTACCCCTCAATCCTCAAAAGGGACATGTTGAGGCCTGCATAAAATTGTCATGATAAAGCTCAGAAAAGCAATTGCCTGAATGAGGAAGCTTCGTAAAAGACATACCTCAGGTACAAGGGCCGTGCCAAAGCGGGCAGTGCGTGTAGGATAAACACAATCATACATGTCGGCACCTAAAGCACTGCAAACTACTATATCAAGTGGGTAACCAACACCCTGCAAAATAATATGGATTTCAGTTGTGAGGCGGAAAATAGGAAGCAAACAATCATATATAGCTGTTTAACTTCAATGAACCCTTCATGGTTATCAGAAGATGCATATGATGAGATAAAATAAGTAATTTGCACCATAACATAGCGTGGTTTATCCTCGGGCAATGCAGCAGTGCACTGAGCAACAACACGCCAGAATGAATCTTTGTCTTCACCGCCTGAAAGACCACCAATAGCATAGCTGTCACAAAAGTAAACTTGTTACATCAGCTCCTTGATTATATAAATTTGAGTGGTGAACTTGCCACGCATAAATAACATTTATTTAAGGTTGTGATGGGACATGAGAAAAGGAATCAGACAATCATATATAGCTGTTTAACTGTTAAAAAATTTTTAAAAAATGAGAAAAGGAATCAGTACTTCAATTAAATCTGATTCTGGAGGACCTGCTCATGCCATGTTGGATCTGAGTTGTGGCTTTGTGAGGAAAGCAGCAATCCCCAAGGCTTTGCAGGGTTCCTCCGCAAAACGAAATGAGTTTTACCATGCTTTTCCAATGTGGCAATTGAGGTCCCACTGGAATCGAGATTTAGTGGGAATTGCAACTCTCCTTTCTACACTATCCAAAAATAGCCTAATGGGTTTGTATGATGATATTCCACAACGGTAACAGTGGCTGTAACAGCCATTATTTATTTAATATTTTATTTTTATTTTTTGAGAAAACCTATTTCGGCCTCATAACGGACAATTACAAGGCCATTACGTCCATTACAGGACAGTCATGGGTCAATTTTTCCATAACGGCCATTACAACCTTGTAACACGTAACAGTTACCACCGTTACTGTCACATGACTGCCGTTATGGCCATTACGTAACCACCGTTACATAGCCGTTTTGGAATACCTTGGTGTGTATGCACACAAATTATATGAGAAACTATTAAATAATTAGCAACTTATTAGACCAAAGGATGAAATGTCCACAATAAGTCCTCTTCTACAAGTACGGATGAAGTAAACAAACTGTAACAGGTAGAAAGAATAAAAAATAATGTAGAAGGAATGGAATGCACAGCTGCATTATGTTACAAATGTTAAAAGTTTTCTATATAGGCAGACAAGTCAACGAGCAACCATCGGAGAACCACACATGAAAACGTAATTGCCTTTCCAGAGCTCAACAAAATATGAGCATCTGATGCACTTTTTATCATTTATTTATATATTTATTGCAAACATATGAAACAGGAGGAAGTACAGTTCAAAGCTTAAATCTCGGCAATTTCACAAGCATTTTCTAACTATACAGCTAAGCCTAGATTTAAATACGTAACTTGTGATAGAAATATGCACATACCCTGGCAAATTGCGATCAACCAAGCCTCTCACACATATATCTCTGCAGATCAAGAGATTATCATAGATTCAGTTAAAAGAAACTACCCAATGAAAATTACATTTTAGGACTGAAAACAGCATATTAGAATAGTTTCATTTCATTTCTTTTAAGGTATCTTTTAAGGTGCTAACATCTTGTTATTGGTTGAAAAGAAAATGTTTCATTGCTCCAAAGAAAGAGTCAAAATTCAAGATCAAATTTTCATTCACCTGAGGACGGGATCTAATCCTCCCTGTACAATTCCAAATAAGTTCTGTTCACTAGGTCTCTCATGAGCTGTTATTTGGTGTAGACAAACACCAACTTCCAGAATCAGTAGGTCGCTAACAGTTAAAGATATTGAACTTTCAGAAAGTCACGAAACATCAATGATTTCCTAAACAAATACCAGAAGGAAAACCCCAAGAAAACAAGTAATAAAAGAGGAAGTATTCAGCAACGGATGTGAAGTCATAAAAATAAAAATAAAAAGTTCAACATAAAAAAGTAATACATGCATACATATATCAGAGTTGTTACTAAAAAAGCAGCGACTGTAAGAGATGGGTGCAGACAGCAACTCAAGATCGAACCAACTCATCTACATAAATTTGGTAATGTATTGAGTTCAGCACCTTCTGCTTGGACTTGGAGGTTTTCCTAGCCACTGCCCATCCATGACCCTACTTTGCTTGTTTGCCTGCCACCACCGTACATGTGGTCAATATTTGAACCATGTTGGCATGTGAGTGGGATCGAATAGAGCCTGCCATAGCTGGTTCCGAGAGCCCAGGTAAAAGAAGACGGCTGATTTCTGTAGGGCAGCTGATCGCACAACTTTTTGCCAATCTACCATTTAAAAGCCAACCCCAAACTTCTAGGAGAAAGGCAAACTTGATGGTGATGATGATGACGATGATGATAGCAGGCATGCAAATGAAGTTCAATGATGCATTTTTTGAGTTTTTTATTCTAACAACTAACAAATCCACAGAGGGAATAAATTTTTTTAAGGAGCTACAATGTTACTTATCATGTGAAAACTGAGGCATATAGAACCACAAGAATAATGGGGGTCTTTTAAATTTTAAAACATCATAAGAAAATGAACAATGGCAGTTCTCAGTTTTCTTATTCCAGTCTTCTTCTTCTTTTTTCTTTTTGGGTGCATTTTGTTGTACCAAATATCATGAAATTTTACGATGACACTCAGTAAAACTTTTCTTATTCCTTTTTCCCTTCTAGTAAAATTCATCATTTATTGGGAAAAAATTTTGAAAAAGAACCACATGAATATAAGCATCAATACCAGTTGGTAACTAATAAAAGAATATGTGAATAAATTAAGGGGGTAAAAAAGCAGCGATAGCAATCATCTCAACATATTTCAACACCAAACCTCATGCATAATGTTGTTTGAGATGAAAGATAAAACTGCAATAGCTGCCAGTATATGCAGAAATTCGACTGAAAGTTCCAACTGATGCATCAAGGCTTAAAAAGATGGAAAGGTCAGCCTTAAAAACTAGAGAGAGAGAGAGAGAGAGAGAGAGAGAGAGAGAGACTAGATGTTTGTTTCCTTAAATGGATCTTACCAGCTATACACCTGTCTATCCAACGAAGAGTGCGATACATAGCCTCCTCAATTCGAGGACCAGTAATAGTTGTTTTCACAACATCATCAAGGGCCATGATGATATCTGCTCCAATTTTATTCTGCAAAAGTTATTGCAAACCATGCCAACATGTGGAACATAAGAGATCGCATACTTCCATTAGATGAAAATTTACCGAGTCGCTGTACACGGAAACCAAAAATCTAAAAATTCACATTCAAGGATTCTTGAAGTATCAAAAAGAGGCTGCCTACTTTAATTCAATGCAAGCTCACTAACTCAACACTAAATTATTTCTGGAAAGTGAGTGGTGCAAATCAAGGGCACATTTAGGTGTTCAGCACTCCAAAGCTGACATAATGCACTAGCATAAAATTGTGGCTGATATATGAATAGGACCTTCCATTCTGATCTCAACCTCAGATTTGGAGCAGAAAAAGTGGGGAAACATTGGCCTGCTTGACATGGGCCACATTTTACATGCCAGGTTCAAACAGCAAGCAGTTAAAGGCGCGTGCCAAGCCCAAACAAACATGATTTGGCAGTACATGGAAATGCTAGCCAAGGCATTCATCTAATGGTGGATGTCGTGAGGCACAATGAAAAACATTCCCAAGGGGTAACCTGATATGGCCTTTCAAGTGTGAATGAATATTTTGGGAAATAGCGCCAGATTATCATTATACATATGATATGCATATTCAAGCATACACATATGTACTTCACAAATGCATATGCATACTTGTGTGTGCACGTTCCTACATATTTATACACACATATCAATGCGACCTTGGAGAACATTGTTATAGATGCAAGATTCAGACTTCCATTTGTAAGATGGTAAAAGCCAAGTTGCATCCAAGTCTTTTTGTATGGCGATGCTGGTTTCTTATTTTTCTCTGTTTTAATAAAGTTTCAGTTGCCATTCAAAAGAAAAAGGGATGGTAAAAAGGCAAGTGATGCAAGGAATGAACATTTCAGATTGTTTGGTAATGGTTGAGGAAATCTAGTCACAGTGATCCTTTGAAGCCAGTTATAGAGTGGGTCTTTTTTTTTTCTTCTCTCTTTTCTCTTTTTTTTTTTTTGAAGGTAGAGGAATAGAGTAGATCAAAATGGAATGATCACAAAAAAATCTAAAGATTAATAGGTGATAATAAATTTGTAGTCGACTCATTGTCAAGCATATTGCTTTAAAGGCCTTCAAATAAAAAAAAAAAAAAAAATCATAGGATTGTATTTCTTGTGGATTCCATAATGCAACATCAAAGTTCCATCCTAGGTAAAATAAAATAAATACAGGTAAAACATCATTGGCCTCCTAAAAAGAGGAAATAGAAAAAGACTATCTTCACACTTGAGAAATCATACCTGAAAACTAAAGCCCAAAAAGTGCTTGATCTTTTTTAAAAGGGCCTCTGTTAAGCCCACATGCCCCCCTGAGGCCTTAGTTGTAGCCTCGTAGGAACCCGCTACCTAAGTTGTCACTCTCACACCTGATTCCTAGGCATTTGCACTTTCTAACATTTAGGACATGTTTGGATAGTGGGAAAAGAAAAGATAAGAAATCATCGTAATGATTACTCAGTGATTGTTTCCCAAGATTTCCATGAGAAATGGAGTCCCATGGACACCATTTTGGAGCTTGTTTGAATAGGAAGAGGAAATCTGATAAGGCTCTCACATTTGTTACCTCATATCCTGTGCGTGAGAATCTGACTAAGGTGTTTGGGTAATGATTTCTTTTTTGAAATATAATCTCTCTTTGCTACCCAAGCATTGTGAAATGTCCCATCATGGAAAAAGTCATCCATTTTCTTTTCTTTTCCCACTATCCAAACAGGCCCCTAGAACAGACCTTCCCACTACTGGACCCAAGCACTTTCAGCTTCCCCTCACACTTCATACCAACAAGCATGAGACCATGCATGTGTTTGGACATCAGAGCTGTGCATCAGCTGGGGCTCACCATGGAGATGATCTGGCCCAAAAATAGGCTGAACAAACTCATCAGATGAGCATGCACGTACAAAACAAAGGATGGCTATAAAAATTACCTACAGGCCATATTCAATGTACACATGTGCCATGCCAAATGAGGAACCAAACTTTCTGAGCCTGGTCATACCCTGATGCACCACATGCATGTCACACTCGTTTACCGGGTTTGGCACATGTAGTAGCATGTAGGGTACGTGTGGGCAGATGAACTCTTGTAAAAGAGGCCACTCTATGCCTGCTTTCTCTGTGTGGTATCACAAGCATCCATGCATTTAAAATATTGCAGCTCATCTTTCAGGCTCTTGCAATTATTATCTACATGAATGAGTGATATTGGTTGAAGACCAATGTAACTAAATCAAGGATAGCAAATTAAATGGAAGTCAGCAATACCATTCATACAACTCATAATATGCCAATATTGAGTTGGAAGTGCATAAAATGTACCTACTTGTATTTGGATTGACTCTTCAGGTGTTAGAAGCATTGGCTTCCCATCAACTGGTGACTGAGATTAACAAAACAAATTCTCAAGTCAAATACTTGAATAAGAAAACACTGCCATAATACATTGCATATTTTACATTTCATGCATGTAATAGAAAAGTAGGCATCAGTCAAAATGCAGCAACAAAAAAGCCAGATTTCATAGTATAAGCCTTTCAAGATTACATGTAAAAGGTAAGAAGCAGTACAACAACAAAGGACCTCATCACCAATCACACAACCATAAAGGCATTTCAATCTCACCAATAGGACAATCATATTGTTAAGAGTAGATGTTCATGAGAACATAAAGAAGGAAGAATACAGCTTTAAGAAAACAAAGACAAACTTCACAATTTTGTAATAATTGTCTTCAAAGGTCCCATGATATCTTCGGCTGAAACAAGTGAGGTTCAAGGAGGTGTTGAGGGTCAAATATTGCATATTAGACCCCAGTTATTACCTGATTTTACGAACATGATATTGTTTAACGGCCTATTTTTATCGTGTTTGTGATGCAAAGTGTATTTAGGAGCCTGAACTGAAAATAGGTACTAAAGGCATGAATTTAACGCTCTGAAGTCGCTACGGCAAGGGACGGACCCCAGGGGACTGAGATCGAAGGATTTACATGCCAGAGATCCGAGAAAATCAAGCCGTTCACGTTAAAGAGACCTGAAAGTTGTCCAGAATACAAGATCACAGGGTTCCCACCATCCGTTTGGCTCGAAACTTCATATATGTGCTAGAAAAGCGGATGGACGGAGCAGATTTCTCGAAACATCAAGATGGGACCCACTTTACATAATGTGAGTGTGCATATCTCACGTGCATAGGAGGTGCACTGGACTGATGAAACACGGTCAGTGGTCGCTGACCCGATCCGACTCTTGCGTACATAGCGTCCGCAAGGTGCGGATGCTGACTGCAGTTGTGGGCCCACTCATCATCTGATTTGATGATCCGAACTGTTTATTCATTCCAGAGGGTGGGTGTGACCATCGCCTAGGCGGCAGAATCCTGGAAGGCAGCAGAGATCGGATCTCAACCGTCCAAATGGTAGACCGACGGTGCAAGGAGAAATCCCGTGGGCCACACCGAAATCAGTCAAGAATCGTCCATGCCCGATGGGTTTTTCGAGGAGAAGCTGATGGACGGGGTGGATTTCTCAGGGAATTGCAATAATGGGCCCCACCATCAACTCAGTGCAAGAGCGAAAGCTCTGTTTTGCGCGTCCAAAAGATCGACCGATCAAGGCTGTTCTGCAACTGTGGTCAGGATCGGACCAATGATCCTGACCGTCCAAACCTCTCCCAAGGGACGTCCAGTCAGGTCCAAGGAGCCTGAATGGCTCAGATTCTGCAACAGGTTCCCCCTTTTGCCAAAGTATGGGGCAAGCGCAAGAGATTGATGGTTTGTGTTTCTGGATGCATAAAAGCTACGCACGCACATTGTTGTGCGTAAAGAGAGCTTCCGCACTGACTCTATTGACGCCAACGACCCTCCTGGTGCTATAAAAGGAGAAGAGAGGAGAGAGAGACGGCATCTTGGAGACGAGCAGCCGTGGAGGCGAGGGAGAGAACATGGAGCGGGCCAGCGGCATCAGCATCATATTCTTCCTTCTTGGGTTTTTCCTTTCCTTTAATGTTTGTTGAGTTTTTAGCCATCATGATTATGACTGGCTAAACCTCTTAGCTAGGGCTAAGAGGTGAAGCTTGTAACGTGATTGGGATGGTTGTTTTGTTTTGATTCACGTCTGGTTGAACCTTATGGATTCTAGTTTGATTATTGAGGAATACTTTTAGTTTTTAATGGTTTGTTGTGACTTAAATTACAATGGATCTGCGATAGTTTTAAGTACGTTCTTTCCATTATTGAGATTGTGAAATTAGGAAAACTTGTTGTTCACCATCGCCCTTTAGGCATGGTAGGGTGATGGAATCCTTCCTAACTTTCACAATTATCTTATGATTGGTTGTGAGATTGGTAAATTGTTGTTGTTTGCCAGTCTCCTGGGTATGGTTCAGTGACGAAATCACTTCCAAATCTTCACCACTCTTATCTATTGATGATTAGATCCATGAGACGTTCAGAAATCTGACAAATCTCTTCTTACCAACTGAATAAGATAGGACTCTGATTCCAATTGTGTCCTTGAATCAATGTAAGGTAGCTTCCCAATTGCTACAAGTGGATCCTTGGCACCCTAGTTCCCTACCTTTGAATTTCACGAGTTTTAGTTAAATAAATTCACAATTATTCCCTTCCTTTTTACCTGATTTAGATTTCATCTTATCCTAGTTCTAGTTCGAGTTACTTTCAGATTACGTACAAGGTACAGTCCCTGTGGATTCGACCTCGGTCTCACCAAGATTATTACTACATCACAACCCTATACTTGGGGTGTGAACAGGAGGATATGATGTTCTTCCCTTCATGTTACCATTGATCAAAATGATAGGTAGTATGACAAAAAAAAAAAAAAAAAGCCATCCAATAATACCGCTGCCTGGGTCACTCCCCCATGGTGGTGGAAGCTTAATGTGGACAGGAGTTCCCTTGGCAGCCCAAATTCCGGGGGGGGGGGGGTGTGGTGTATTGTTAGAGATGATCAGGGCCAAACTAAGTTTCTTTTCTCCACTCCTTGTGGGGTGGGGGAGTTGGCCATCGCTTCCTTAGCTCTCTAGAGTGACAGGCCCCAGAAGATTACTTGAAATCTGCACTTTCTTGGGTTTTCAGTCAATTCCTTGTCCTTGGAATTGTTTCTTTAATGCAAAGAGATCAAATGTATGTTATCGACTTCCACCTCATTTAGGTTAGTGCCTAAGAGGCAAAATCTAACGCCAACATGTTGGCTAAAGGTGTATCCAAGGCATTTCTTGTCTGTTTTCCTTTCCTTAATAACATCATTTCTTATTAAAAGAAGAGGGTAGTACGAGGAAAACAATCAAACATTGAGATAGTTCTAATTTGCTCTTTATCCATGACATAATATCAGTCTACAGTGGTGTATAAGGATGCATTAGAAAATATCTGTTTTGTTGTTCCACTAGTGATTGGTGATGATACAAACCATACACAGAGGCTTTGAAGTTCATTTTAAGAGTTGTTAGGATCGTCGGGGATCCCTTCTTCCTTCAGTCATTGAGAAGGGAGGTCCCCTACTGTTATTTGGGGGATTAGAGAGATCTGCCCCATTCTAGGTGACAGCATCAAGTTCAACTGTATGGTTTCCAATACTCACAGGGGAGCTAACAAGTTTTGAATAACATATCTAGTTTAGAATTTCGTTTTTAGAGATCACCTGACCTTTTCTGTCTTTATCTTCTGAGTTTGTTTCCGAGTTTAGATTATTTTTTTATTCTTTGGTAAAGAAAGTTGAAATTGTTTTGCCTGGTCAATGAGGAATTATCACACATCTTTGAACATAGAGCACAAACATTCAAACCCTACAAGACCTTTTGATCTATTGCCTGCCATTTCATGCAGATCTGTACCCAAAAGGGATGATGAACAAAAAAGCAGCCATATCTGGGAGAGAACTTTTCTGAAAGCCATATTGAATAAGACCTTTGAACTTACAGATGGAATGAGTATATGGAACAAAGTTAATCAAGGGTTACACATATGCTATAACAAATTCAAAACACATTATCAACATAAGCCAGGTCTTTTGTAGTCATCAAATATCCTCATCAATACAGGACAAGCCCCAATCATCAGAATATAAAAACATTAGCTGTGGGAGAGAGACGTTAGCTTCACTGCATGGGATGTTCATGGCCAGGACAACCCAACCTCAGAGAGAGAGAGAGAGAGAGAGAGATTGGTTTAATGTAGTTTTGGACCTTGGCATTTTTTCCTGTTATACTAAAGAATAATCCAAAATTTTGTTCTCTAGCAGGGTGGATTGTTTCTGGAAAAAAAAAAAGATGCCAGTGACAGCAAGCAACCATCTCAACCAAAGCTCACAAGCACAACAGCATTGCTATTTAAGTTAGAAAAAGCAACCTAAGGATTAATTGCACCCATAGGAGGAAATGGATGGGGGTTTTTACAAATATGCATATGTGAGGGCCTATTTGCAGCATAGCAAAAAGGAGGGAGCCATATGCAAAAAACTCAAAAACAAAAAGAGGTACATAAATAAAAGACCTTTCCACTCATTCTTAAGGTGGTAAAATCATCTGTTGTTATGTCCTAACAGTTGAATTGAGGTGAGAAGTAACACAACAGAAATACAAAGAATGGCAGAGACGAAGAAGCTCTGACATTGGTTATGTATACCAACTCCCTCCCGTAATAGGTGGCTGCATTGATTATTGACATATGTTCATTAATTGCTAATGGAAAAAGAAGACCTTTTTCCTTCTGTGAGATTGTGGTTTACTTCTCAAAGATATCAATACATAAAATTGATATATTTGGCAAGTGAAACCATATCCCTGTCGATTCACATTTCCAGTAAAATACTACTTCATATTTTTGACACAATAGTAGATCATCAAAACTTGCATTTCCTTGAAGAAGCATTTTAGAGAAGCATAGAATGGACAGTGGTTGTTGTTGTGCATAAATTTTGAAGACAGCTTCCTATGAACACAAAAATCAGAAGCTAAAAGCTACAAATTTCAAGACAAAATGGATATATCTGCACAAAATCGCAACTGATAAATCACACAAATCAATAATAGTGCACCTCTTGGAAGTTCATTTTAGCAGTACAAAAGAATTACCTGAAATGTTACACCCTTTTCAGTGATATCAGCTAAATGCAACAAGGACACCTGAACACACATTATAGAATATTGCAACCCTTTTTTAGATTAAATGCATTTATCCACCCAAGTTAAAGAGCTTGTGAATATCATAGCAATTCCACATGAAAACATATGGCACCAATGACATATCATGCAAGAAGTTCTTGATCATGGAAGTGGTTTACTGAAGTAATAATAGAGAATAGTAGCAGTCCTAACTCATAGGGTGAATGTAAAGCAACTGCATACAAACCCAACAATGTGGCATTGCTACATGTAGGGAAAGGGATCCAAGATAGAATTTGTTGATCAGACAATGTTCTTTCACACTCACTATGAAATCTTTACCGTGTTCATGTCAAATCATTGATAACAACGGAAGCAAATAGATATTTTGTAAATATGATAACCTCGTATAACTGACGATCAATTATGATTAATTTAAGATTAATATTCCCATTCATAATGCAACCATGTTGTCCAGATTCCATCTGTTAGCAAAAACCCAAAACTAACAGGAGACATCTCCGCTCACCAAACATCTTTCAACAACCTTATTACATCTGCTATGCTGACTCTACATCTAATCTCCTCCCTAAACCCCATGCCCATTGTACTCTAATGCAGAGGAAGCCCTGAATACATGATAGCCAAAGAGCCTTTTTACATCCCAATCTCCTAGACCCATACTCTAATAATGATACTTAACCCAACCCCATCATCATTGTCATCATCTAAGCCTCGTCCCAATTAATTGGGGTCAGCTACAGCCTACATGAATCCTGTTCCAATTAAACCAACCCCCATGATTGTGTTTAAATGATTTATACCCACCCAGGCATAGAGTCAAATGGATGTGTCAGGGGTACAACTGAAGCTTTTGCACGAGAATGAAAAACAGCCTTAAAAGCATGATTTCACCCATTTCTCATGCCATTCCTCATTTCCCAACAAATGGGATGTTAACCCCTTCCCTTTTACATATGATGTGCCAACATGGCACACATGGGAGCAGTCTGAGGCATTCATTAGGTGGGTCACCACCATGTACCCTATCCTGAAAGTTATGCCACTCCACTGAGCCACCTGTATGGATTTGCTGAATTCTTGGTCATGCGCCATACATGTCCACTTGAAAAACTTGGTACTCATTTTAAACTGTCATCCAAACAGGGCCAAACATGCTGCCCTAACATAGCCTAGTAGCATCCAAGGATTAATCTCAAGAGCCTCACTTGGGTAATGAACAAAGAAAAGGAATAGAACAGAATCATCAATAAACTGATGAGGAGATATCAGGAGGTTCAAACCAGACTCTCATAAGCCTACTAGGTTCCTCAGACACAATGGCATAGAGAAAGAAAGGGTCCTCGTCGAAGATCCCAAATAAGCCTTCTAGGGATTTAGTAGGGGTCATACTGGGACGTCCTGCGGTTGGAAGTGGCCCGGGGCTAGCCCTAATCAGGCTAAAAAGGCCTCGGCCCTGGTCGTAACCCTGCAGGGCCAGGCTAGGGCCAGCCTTGTAGGAAAAGAGTGTCATGATCAAAGGTTTGAAGTGATCTGAATCTAAGATTTTTTTTTCTTTTGAGATTTGTTTTTCCCAACATTCCCTCCATCCACAATGAATCTTGTCAAATAAATGGTTTTGATCATAGAAACATGACCCTAAACCTAAAAGTGCTTTTAAAGGCCTAGTATTTGGACACTAGGACTAGATTTCAAGCCCAAGCCCAGCCTTTAGGCCAAGTTAAGGAGCCAAACCCTAACCCTACAAGGTCAGGCTGGTAGGCCGGGCCGGGCAGCCCTTCTCATTTCCACGCCTATCTAGGAGGATGGCAGAGCCCTTCATTGTGGGCTGCATAGGCTTACATTTAGACACCTAGATACAACACCAAAGAATATGAAAGGAGAAACCCCAAAGAGATCCCGATCATGGGCGGCATCATCATCTAGCAGACTGCCCCTTGAGTGGACCAAGATGGAACGAATGCAGTCGTCTCTATTTTGGCGGGATTTGGGGTTCTCTGTAATTTTGAGCTTTTTCTAGTTTATTTTAGTCATTTTATTTTGGCTATAAGTTGTTAGTTAGAGAGTTACAAGGTTGTTTGAGTTCATTTGATTAGTTAAATGTTAGTTGTGATTACCACACTAATCACATGACTAGTTAGAGGTTAGTTAGGATTGTTCTATAAATACTTTCTTGATAGATTGTAAGGGAGCTTTTGGAATTCTGAAATGAAATTTGATACTCTTCTAAGTAGAGAGTGAGAGGAGGATTTCTCCTGATCTTGCTTAGATTGGGATCGACCGACGCTTGAGACACTTGTGGATAGCGCAACCTTGGAGGATTCCAACAGTTCATGCTAAAGCCACTCACCGAAATCGAATTCCTCCCCCTGCGAAAAGCAGCACCATGGATTCCCTTCCTGCATCGCATATGCCTTCTCAAATTCACCCAGCAAACAATCCCAAAGTCTTCATTCTTGGGTCTCAAGTCACTGTCTTCATTAGTTTTAACTTATAAGAGCTCCCCCCATCCAAAATCCATCCACCCTTAGGAATGTGCCCTAAAGGTGGCAAACAATTCTTTGGTTCATGGATCTAGATAAAGCAGAATGTAAGGTTCATGTCCAAATTAACAACCAGTAGAGTTGGAAACAACAAGGAGTTTCCAGTTGCTATGCAGGAAACTTGCAGCATAATTTCAAATTTTATTGCTATTTGTCCAAGAAAACACGAGGGTAAGCAACAAGTGCCAGAAAATGGTTCATGTCATTCCAAACATCATGGTTTCAAGTAATGATAGAAATCGTAGAAGTTACAAAGCGGTACTTATGCAAAAATGGCAATCAACTAGCTGGAACGTAGAAACTGATAAATTAATTGTTTAATGGGAATGAAAAAGGATAACTTATATGGAATGGATATATAGAAAGAAACATGAAAGAAGAAACAAACTCTTAGCAATTGACAACCATCTGAAAGCCACCGGAGTCAGTAAGCAGTGCTCTTGGCCAATTCATAAATTTGTGAAGACCACCCAATTCATCAATCAATTCAGAAGTAGGGCGGAGTGCCAAATGGTAAGTATTTCCAAGTATTATTTGGCAACCAATATCCTCAAGTTGGCTAGTTGTTAAACCTTTTATTGTACCTAAAACAAACGAAAGCAGCCGTAAATGAAAATTTCATTCAATCATAACCAACATGCATCTATCAAATGGAATAAGCCAAAAACAATCCTACCCTGCAGTCATCAATGAATAATTATTTTAAATTCACTCACTGGATGTGTGGTATAAAGCAATAAGAGGATCTGTAATTGAATTATCGAAGGCAGTAAAATGCATTGCTATATTTGTACATATAGCAAGAGGACAAAAAATTAAGGGAAGAGCCAAAAAAAAAAAAAAAAAAAAACTACAGAAGGAAACAAGTAGTCAGAGGTACCAAGAAGTAAGGTGGCAGTGGGTCGGGTAGCCTGCCCGGCCCAACGAGCCCAACCTGGTTTTGGGCTAGGCTTGGACCTACTAGCATGGCCCTGGGCTGGGCTTGGGCCTTGCATGGCCCAACCTATTTTCAGGGCAGGCTTGGGCTCCAAACATTTTAGCCCAACCCAACTTTCTAGCTACATGTGTTATATCCTACAAATATGTCATTCTAATCCTTAGTTAGGCAACCTATTTATCTTGAATGTAGACCGTTAGTTTCATCCTTTTTTGTAATGATGATGTCAGGGTGTTCCCGCCCCATTTTGAGGTGAGACTATTCCCTGCGGATGCACGCAATCACCCGCAACCACGTGCATCAGGTAATGCTAGGGAGGGGAGTCGAACCACTCCTGTGACGAGCAAACCCACGGAGTTGGCCGCTCGCCCAAACCCCGTCAGGTAGTTTCATTCCTTTGAAATGCTATTTCTTTGTGCATGTGTGGCCCACTTGATTGATGGATAGATTAGAAAAACTCAAGTGGTAAACAGGGTTTTATCAAAATTTTCAGGCCAAACAGGTCGAGTTAGGTCAGGTCGGGCCCAACCAATTTTTTCCAGGCTTGGGCCTTGGGTTAAGTGTAGGGCTGGGCCCAGCCCACCCATTTCCACCCCTACCTAAAAGTAATAGGGAGAAGATGCATGCCATTTATCAAAGGGGTACATGGCTGAGAATGGAAGTGACAAACATTAAAATGGCTACATTGTGCCTGCATAGATACCGATAAGAGAGCAGTAAACATTAGGACCATTAACTCTTTATGTATAAGAGCCAATCACTAAAAATGGAACAAGAACCTCAGTTAGACCTATATTACAAGAAGAGGTAGGAGAAAGTGCAACCAAAAGTACAAAACAGGTTTATTTAGAACTCAAAACATCAAAAAAAAAAAAAAAAAAAAACACACACACACACCAAGATTCTGAAATGAACAGAATTCTGATGGACTTAACAGTTGTTGGTTCCATGCATCTTCAATATCATACTAATCATACTCGAACACAGTACGTATGATCTTGGAAAGTTCATATCTTCAAAAGTCCTCACAAGTTGAGATGTTGAAAGTACAACGGAGACTAGAGAATCATACTAACAAATAAAATCATGGGCTAAAGCTGTGTAATGAACCCAGCACTAGGAACAATAAACTCTTTCCTTGACAAATGATTAGAAGTGGGGCTGTCAATGGGTTACTGGATCTGTGGATGCCCAAAGTATCCAGATTTCAGGCCCCATCAATAATTAGGTCGGCTCCACAGATTTGGACCCAAATAGAAATCCGGTCACATCAAGTACCTGAGTATGTGTTTTTTAAAGTTTATGCTTTATTTGATGATAGTTATCAGTTAAAAACCATTCAAATGGTATGCTTCTTAAAGATTTTAATTTCATGTTTCTTGGCTTGTAGCCTTAGCTCTGCTACCTCAGCAGTCCCTTTTTGTTCTCCTCCTCTTTTTTCTAATATATTCTAGTTGCTTTTTTTTATAAAAAAAAAAAATGGTATGCTTCTTATGTGGATGTGCATCCAAATCCAGACACACACGCGTCCAGGCCCAATTCCTGATCCAAACCGCATTTCAAATTTGAATTTGTGCCTGAACCAACAGGGTCCAATCCAATGCGGTACCCGAATCTGGTCCGGTTCAGATCTGTTACCTCATATATCGCACCCGTGTCCAATCCCGAGAAGACCCAAATCCAAATTCGTTAGGGAGGTTGGGACACAGGTACACCAGTACCTGTCCTGTGGACAGCCCTATCTTAAAGAGGTATGAGGCATAGTGAAACAAGCAAGTGGTTGCAATTGAGATTAAAGGGTCCTGGAGGTGCAACAAAGTTCTCAACAAAGAAATGGAAAAGATGTGCTGTACTGCTGTATATTATTGGATAGGTATTGTGTGTTTCCTGGGTATAGAATTGTGTCTTTATGGTATCTGATCAACATACTCTATCCAGGGTCTATAAACCAATCTCTGAAGAACACTTGATCTAGAAATTATAAAATGTAACCCACTTACAAGCCTTTCTCCTAATCATATTAAGTGGAATATTAGGTTGCAATCTATTGCCTGCATCCTTCATTCCACTGTAGGATATTGTGTATGTGTGTGATCAGAAGCAAACACCTTATGAAGTACTAGTGTCCTTATAAACTATTGTCAGCATGAAGAAGGTGAAACCAGTTATCCAACCTTGTGTCCCCACAGGCATGAACAGTGGTGTCTGACACATAAAGTGAGGAAGCATCAGTTGAGCTGCACGAGCACGATTGAACCTCCCCAACACCTACAGTCACAAAAAATGCAACTAAGGAATAAGTTTCAAAGAATCATCTAGAAAGAATTAACAGAAGAAGGCGCAAGCTATATAATAAAGTAACACATTTGAGCACAGATTGTTAACCAGCACGTCCTGCAAAATTTAAAGATATGGAAATACTCGTAAAAGATTGTGCAACCTTCAAAAGTAGAATATTTTGCATATCCCCACTGCAAAACATTACGCTGTGCCCTCAATACAAAAAATACAAAAGGACAACCCAATTATTTAGAAAATTTTCAAAGGTTAAGTTGGTATCCTTATAAATGAGCTAGAGCACAGTATCAATCATTACTTCTCCCATTTATCTATCCATTCTGATAATTAACATAATAAAAAATTGAGACTGCATCCTCAGCGAGTTCTGTTCATCACATCTACATCCATATCTTCAGCGTATTTGATTATAGGAAATGAAAGAAGGGCCTTTTTTTCTGTGTAACGGTGATGGACAGTTTAATGGAATGAAGCTATATCCAATGAAAAACTATTTTTGTCAAATAGCATTTAGCCAAGCTCTATATTGAAACACCCAAATTAGATTTCATACCTCAAAACGAAGGGCCATGATATGAAGAACTCTTGCCCCACTCCAGTCTACAAGCAAATTAACTGCATTGTGCCAGCGTAAAGGAAGTGTATCATGGGTCCATGAAAAGTTAGTGTATGCATAAAAAGGAAGAAAATGAGCAGAGTGCATCAAAGAATCAAGTACTGTAAATAGTTTATAACATCGCATCAGATCTAATATGATGAGAAACAAAAGGAAAAAAAAAAATGCTGTTAAGGAATGATATTCATATATTTCATCTTCAGCTTTCTAATGCCTTTTCCTCATTGGATAAAATCTATAGTTTCAAACCTAACGTAGTCTACTTTAGATTTGAAGTTAAATAGACATTGCACTGTATATAAAAATAATTAATGAGGAACAATCCAGCAAACTGATGCTCCCAGCTTATATAATGGATGGTTTTTTTATCAATATATAGACATCAATGGCCCAAACACCCTCCTTCTGGTCCAGCTCACCTTTCACCGAGCACCTTGCCACAATACACCAATCGAATGTTCCTAAGCATCCAATCATTGACATTTACACTTAAGCATCTGTTTCTCAGGCCACCTTTTGACTGATTTGAATTGTGCAATCAAAGTGACTCTGGAGAAATAAACCCAGTCCAGGGTAGTGCACTAAAATGGATGGCCCAGATTGATCACTGGACTTTTGTTACAGAAGGGTCATACCTTCCACGTTTCAGGCCATTGATTGCGTATATAGAATTGTCAAATAGCTGAAATTTTAGCAAGGTGGCCCACGAAGATGTGCAACACTGGATGAACAACCAGATCAAAAATTGGACTATCCATGTGTCTAATAATTGTGATGTGCACCATATTATATTGCACACCACGTTACCATTCCCCTGGACATATGCATGATGCTTAAATGCAACAAAAGGGTAGTAATTGAAAGCTTGCAAGAAATCACTGGTCATAAACTCAGCTGATTTAACTCAGTTCTGCCAGGTACCAAGAACCAGGTTCAAAGACGGGTTTGGCCATGTGGTGTTCTTTTGACTCAGCCAAGTTGAGCTAAGAAACTAATACAGCCGAATCTGAGTTTGGTCTGAGCTTCTTAGCACAGCTTCCAAGCTCCAACCATTATCCCACTCTTAAATGTCTACCACATTCTTTAGTCCGTACATTGTGAGTTCCAGTTCAATGTTCACCTTCTCAACTGTGTGAAACTAAAGGACGAGAGCACAGACTATCCACGGCCATCTTTTAAGCCGCAGTATCTCATCCACCATCCAAGTGGCATAAATGAATATCGATCCAAACCATCAAAATTGTAGGCCCCATTCAGATGGACCATATCCCATGCTAATTAAACGATCACGACCATCCAATTGGTGGGAATGGAAAGGACATTTAAAATTAAAACATTCAGCTGGCGCAAATTCAACAATCCAAATCAGACATCGTTCTAAATGTCACAATGGCCCCCACGGTTTATACGGTCAAGATCGCCATACACGGACACAACGTGCAAATGACACAGCCCAACTTCAAAAATGGCGGCAAACTATCACCATAAAAAATCAACCAAACAGAATAAATTTAAAAAAAATTAACAAGGGGGAAAAAAAAAAGCAAGAAATGAGTTCCCGCCGATATAAGAACAGCCTCTTTCAAGCTTTCATGAAACAGCGATATTCTACTATGACTATGTTCATGAATAAGAGGGAATATTGATTCTTGAAAATGAGAAGAGAAAGAGATAATCGGAAGAAGAAGGTGCGGGAACACGGAACTTACAGTGGTATTGCAGCGGCAGATTTCGTCGCGGTAATGGCAGTGAAGCTGCTAGCAGAAGAGACGCTACCGTCTCGAAAGCGTTAGGGTGCGAGTCTTTGTTGCCGGCTCCGTCAACGTTCCCACACGCGGACTAAATACAAAATTATACGGTGCTCTACCGTACTATGACATGTCGTACTCATTCATAAGGCCATCTGTATGGCTAAAATGTATTTATCTCAATCCAAACTGTTAAAATTGCCGGAGTCCCTGTGGATGGGTAATTAGACAAAGAACCCCAACGATAGAAAATTAGTTGCATGGTAAGAATCATGTGGACAATTTCATTTTGCGCATTAGTAGTGGGTCCCATCGTTTGACGGCTAAACTGAGGCACATGCCTGGCTCGCGTACGGAGGATTTTATTTTTTTTTTTTCGCTTGTTAGTACACACCCATGTCAGTACACACACTCCATGTTAGCCACCCCCGCTGGGGATCGTACGGAGGATACATACTCAGGCAGATATGGTGGGAAGTGGATTGCGTTCTGTCCCCACCTGGACGTAAATCAGTCAAGGCAGTTGCTCTATGGTACCCTCGTGATGCGTAGGTTTTATCCTGGCCGTTCATCCATTTTTTTTTGGATCATTTTGGGATGGTATCCAAAACATGAGGTAGGCTCAAAGCTCGAGTGGACCATACCACATTAACCAGTAGTAATGATGACGTCCACAGTTGAAACCTTCCTAGGACCCACTTTGATTTTAATTTGCCATCAAACCCGTTGATAAGGTCACAAAAAACATGGAAAAAGTGGAAAAAAAAAAAAACAAATTTCAGCTTGATCCAATACTAGTGTGGCCCTTAAGAAGTTTTGGATGGTAGGCATTGAATTCTCACTACGTGGTAGGCATTAAATTCTCACTGTGTGGTCCCATTGAGCCTTAAATCTGCCCTTTTTTTGGGGTCATGCTGTAAAATATTGAAAAAAAAAAAAAATTTGTATGAACAGCACAGATAGAACTCACAAATCATGGCGGGCCCTACTGGACGGAACCAGGCTGCGGCAGGACGGAACCGCTTCCGATGGTGTAATTCCTCTTCACTTTATTCCTCGAAGGTAAAAGTTTTGGGCCCAAGCAAAAGCAGGTCCAACGACAGTTTGAATTACATTACTCTACCTGTTTGAAAATATACTTGTATTTTAAATTTGTGACACCTAACCTGATATATATGATGTATCTGTGCCGTCCATTCATTTTAGCATACCATTTTGAGGCATCACTCAAGTGGACCACACCAAAGGAAACAGTGCCCCAATAAAATTTTAATGGTAGGTGTTTGATTCCCTAAAACTTATGGTGTGGTCCACCTGAGCTTTCGATCAACTTGATTTTTTAGTCAAAGCCCTATATTCAGCTGGAATAACGGATGGACGGTGTTGATAAGCCACGAACATCATGGTGGGCCCCACATATATTTAGCGTGTAATTAGTGCTAAAAAAAGTAAGCGCCAATTCAAACATAAGTAACCATGCTGTAATTAGCAGAGGAAATAATTGTTACCCATTTGGAACGTATTCACCGAGTGTTTGGAAAATCAAACACGCCCTGTATGTTCCTCGATTAGAGGATGCGCAGTGTCTCCGGGTTTTACCATTTGGTGCAAGCGAGAATCATGGTTCAGTGATCCAGACCATTGATATGTTGAGATCCACCGTGGATGATCCATAATCCTTGAATTTTCTTGATCCGACAAGCCTATTATCTCAGTTTCTACGTGTAAGGAGATGATAAGAAGAGAAATAGAGCATCAGTCAATATTCAACCAGAAGAAGTCCTGGGGCTGGTTGGCAGGTTCTTCAGATGATTTTTGGAGCGTGGTCAATTTATAGCGGTTCTGATGGGAGCAACGGTCGGGATTACTGAAACATCGGCACTGACCAGCACCCGTACTCACTGAAAATACATGTTATTTTAAGGCTGCACTTACTGGACCTCACGAATTCGAATGCGGTCTCCTTAATCCGCATGCTTTCTCGGATAAGGTAGCTTGGAATATAATATAAAATGGATTAATACCGTCGTCAGCCAGACGACCGAATTGTTTTGAAGGAGTTCCAAGATAGAAATAATTACCAAAGTAGACAGTGTCTTTTAGGGTAATTTTTTACTATAGGCCGACAATGATTATTCAAGCATACTTACGTATACGTTGTATGCCTGGCATAGACATGGCTCACGCCAAACCGTCCAACTGCTTTGTGAATTGACCATACCCCAAAAATGTGTCGTGGAGTGATTTTAACCGATCAAATGGACGGTTAACATGAAAACATGTCAAATGTACAAGTTCAAAAGACGAATGCTCGCCGATGGTATTTGAGGATTGTTTAGCCTGTTTTAGGATCTATGTCCAGTCCGTGATTCGAGAGGTGTAGATTGACACACTTCTATGCCACGTGACAACTGGATGCAGCGGTTTAGATTAACTGTTTGTATGCTGCTGGAAATTTTCTTTGGGACGCTTTTATAGACTGAGTAAACTCGATTGGGCCACCGTGAATGTATGCGGTTTATCCACTCCCTTCATCCTTTTTTTCAGCTCATTTTAGCCGTTGAGCCAAAAATTAAAGCATATCCAAAGCTCAAGTGGACCATACCATAGGAAACAGTTGAAATAATGATTTTGACTGTTGAAACCTTTCCAGGCCCACAGTTACCTTTATTTATCATCCATGTACCTGGACAAAGGGAAAATAAAAGGCTTGATCCAAAACTTCCGTGGCCATTCAGAATATTTCAACGGTTGACACTCGATTCACACCATTTCATGTGGTGTAGTTCACTTAAGCTTTGAATATGTTTCATTTATGTGATCGGGACTTAAAATTAAGTTTAAAAGTAAATGGATTGGGTTGATAAAATACATAAATCACAGTGAATCCCATAAGATGTACTGAGTTATACCATCTATCTAGTATTGTATAATGCATAAGATAATCAGATTGGATTGAATTCAAAAATATAATTAATTATATACACAAACATTTAGGGCCCGTTTGGACAGGTGGATTCGAACAGGACGGCTTAGGATGGATTGCAGAGTCAAATCTCACCTGTACGACAAACGACGCGTTTGGGATACGCTAGACGATAAGATCACAGCTTGTTGCGAGGGATTCTATGTGGGATTAGGTAATCCCTTTGGATTGGCGAGTCTAGAGGTGGAATGCGTCCTGAGCCAGTACGCTAGACGCGGATTTTCTGTGAAAGTTCCCGCGCAAAGATGATGGGTGGGGCCCACTATTATGTTTGTAGGAAATATATTCCGTTCATCCATTTGGAGAACTCATTTTAGGACAATCTGCCAAAAATGAGGTGGATCCAAAACTCAATTGGGCCACACTAAAGGGAAATTTGGGAAAAGAAATACCTACCGTTGAAGCTTTCCTAAGATCCACCTTGATGTTTATATATCATCCAAACCGTTTATAAGGTCATTACCACATAGATGAAATGAAAATACAAAAAATTAACCTGAAAAAAAGCTTTTATGGTCATAAAAATATTTCAACGGTTCTCAATGAATCTTCACTGTTTCCTCTGATGTGGCCCACTTGAGTTTTGGATCTACCTCATTTTTGGTGGATTGTCCTAAAATGAGCTCTCCAAACAGATGAACGGAGTATATTTCCTACAAACATGGTGGTAGGCCCCACCCATCATATTTGTGCACGAACTTTCTGCGAAAAGGATTTCGCAGGAAATCCGCATCCAGTACACTACCAGTACGGGAAACGGATTGGCTACTCCCCCTGCAACCAGCGAATGGCTGATGTTCAGTGCTCTGTGGGCCTCACCATGATGTTTGTGTTTCATCCATGCCATCCATCTAGTTTTCTATATCATTTTATGATATTAGACCAAAAATGAGTTATATCCCAATATCAAGTGGACCACATTACAAGAAACAGTGTTGAATGAATTTCAATCATTAAATTTTTTTTGGGAGCCATAAAAGTTTTGGATCAAGCTGATATTTGTTTTTACCCTTCATCTGGGTCTGTATGACCTAATCAACGGATTGGATGTCAAATAAATAGTATGGGCCTTAGGAGGATTTTAATGGTGGATATCCAATCAATAGATGTTTTCCTGTGGTGTGGTCCACCTAAGATATATATTCCTTTCATTTTTCTGATCAAGCCCTAAAATGATCTTTAAAAATGGATGAACGGAATGGAGAAAACACTTTCATCATGGTGGGGCCAATCCGTATCTCAACCATAGCCACTTCCCAAACACGGCATTGGTTGGAATGCTGGGATTGCATACAATCCCATGCCCGGCCAAACAGGAGACGCACACGCTATCTTGGGTTACCCTGGCTGTTCAAACAGACACCTCTATTGAAGGCTGGATCAGGAAAAACTGTGGGATTGGAGACAATCCCTTGACCAACCATTAATACCGTTGGTATCTGTGCAATCCACCTGGTTACATTCGAATCCCTTTCAATCCCACCACCCAAACGGGCCCTTATATTCATCCAGTTATATCATAAGGCTTACCTTTAATTAACATCAAAGATACCCAAGTTTTAAATGACTAAATATGTTCATTAAATTCTATTATCAAAATTTAGATTTATTTATTTATTATTTTTTTTTAGATTTTGAAATTAAATGGCAAAGATTAATCGAGTTGGCCCACCAGATAATTGGTTCATCAATATTATCGAGGTCCTGGCATATTTTGCATATAAACATTGGATGAATTGTGTAAATATAAACACACATACATCGATAGCCCATCTCGACATGTTACGCAGAGTAATACCAACACTCACACATAAATTTAAACTTTTCTTATTAAAAACTTTCAAATATGACCAGTATAGCCCATCTAATGGTCAAATTGATAGGGAAGTTAGAGTCATTATGATCTGTACAGATTTAATTTGATTCGATTAGATGTACACCAATTAATCTGTAAGAAACTCCGCATTGAATTTTCTGGATTTCTATCATTTTTACATCGTATCTATTTACGGATCAATGCAATAAACGTGTAGTAGATTTACACCGTTTATTGCTTGAATCGAGTTAAATTATATCAAATGCACCAAAAAAAATGAAAAGAATGAATAATAAATTTATCGTATATAAAGCTCTTCAAAATCTCCTCCCTCTCTCTTCAATGCACTTCTTAAAATGCATACTTATTTGAGAGATGAAGAGATATGGGAAGAGAAATATTTATGAAGGATAAGGATTATGAATTCAGATAATAAATAATATAAGATAGAGATTAAATAGGATATAAGATAGAAATAAGACAGTAATGATCGAGATAGATATGAGATAAAAAAAATTATTATTAGTATTATTATTATTATTAGTATTTATTCCCCGTTGTTACAACTCTAACCTCTATAAGTTGCCTAATTAACTAGGGCATTGTTGGATGAATAGAGGACTGATATGTTGGTCACGTGACCAAAGTATCGATCTATCTCAATGCTGCGGTCAGCGGTAATCATGGTTTAAATCGAACTTGATTGGTCATGACATACCTGCAAAGCATCACACATATCTCGCATGGCCAAAAACCACACCAGCTGTATTAAAAAATAAATAAAATCACTGTTTTATAAAAATAAGCAATAAGCTATTATTTACCGCCCTCTTAGAACAGGACAAGATCTCATGGTCAAAGCTAACCGAACTACAGACTTCGCTGTCATCCAGCAACTCTTCTTATATTGTTTATCTAGCACCTAAGAAAACAGATAAGGTATGTGTCTGATTTATCAAAACTAACTATGATGCGTCTTCTCCACCGGGTTTGGGCTCCAACCAAGCTTACCTCAAGTGAACTAGCCTTTCTTACAGTAAGTTCAGAAAATGAAAGTTTTAATCCACAAACTCTTAAACAATGAAGCAAGGACTACTAAGTAATAGGTCAAGCTGAGTAGGGCATGGGCCTAATAATTTATCCTAGCCCTACAATTTTAAATTATTGACTCATTAAGGGCCTGTTTGGGTGCTACCTTGGAATGAGTCTATTTCAGTTTAAATGATCCTAATTATGTATTAGATATCATGATTTTTGGCTATCGATATTAGTTTTAATCTTGACAAAATGAAATTGATCTATAATACATGATATCCGTGGTTAGCTAAAATGAGAGAACTCGTTTTGAAGTGGCTCCCAAATAGGCCCTGAGTGAATGGATACGGCTGGGCTGTAGTTCATGAGTTGAGAATCGGTCAGAATATTGAAGTCTTGCCCTTTAGTCTTTTTAGGAAATGGGTTAGGCTTTGCTTGATTTTGCGCTTTAGTAAATGTGGCACTGCGATTAGAAGACCAGCTTCTTTTGGGCCCATGAGAACTACACAGCGTGCCCAACTGTTTAGCTGCTCACATCTCTGCCACTCGTACATATGAGTGCAGGTAAACTTGCAAGTCCACTTGGGCAGCACGTACGCTGACCAGGGAGGTCAAACCTGTAATAGAAAAATGAGTCGGTTAGAAAATAGCCTAACAATCCAAATTGAAACTTTTGATTTTGCTGGTAGCAGGCCCAGCCCATTGCCAGCCTCAATCACAATTCATGGCTCTACTATTATCTTGCGGTAGACTAACCCCACTGCCATCCCTCTCAAAGCTCACTGCATGTGTAAGCTGGCAAGTGTTTGTGAAATCTACTGTGCAGATGGATAGGGTTGTCAATGGGCCAGGCTCGTTTCCTGGGCTTTTAGACTTGGTCCACTTCGTGGCAGACGGGCTGAATTACTAGGCCTGAGTACCAGACCCCGCTTAAAATGTAACTGTTTTACAAGTGGTACGCGATTTGGCATTGTGTACGACCCGGGATATCAAGGTAATTTTCATCTTATATCGTGCATTATTGAACAGTACAGATCTTGCACAAAAGCAGTAAGCAGGGATAGCGATGGGGGTCAGGTCTGAGACACTCCTGCTTGTTCTGGCCCGTCACACGACTTTGTGGGTCGGCCTTGGGCAGACGTTGGCAGAGGATCCATCCATCCATAAGAGATACCAGAACAGTCCATTCATCAGGTAGCCACACGTCCATGTCGATTGTGGACCGTTCACGAACTTTTATAAACCATTCACTGTTTTCGTATGGGATATCCACCTAATAGATATATGGTGGTCTGTTGGGTGGGGAGCCATCTTATGCACCGACCGGACACACCATATAGTTGCCGAGTGCGTGGTAGGGTGCGCATGGAAAAGGTGCTTGGGGCAGCAAAGTTTGAAATATCCCAGTGACCTCAGAAATTTACAACTGTACGACCCATTTATGGCCCCTTTACATTTTTAAGCTCACTTCTTTTTACCCCGCGAGAATAATCCCCGTATGTACGGACGACTTGCCAAATATCGAAAAATCGAAAATGCCCCTGAAAGACATTTGTGAAAGCAGGGAGGTTTCTTATGGCTACGCATTATAACCATAGCTATAACTGTAGCCCTGCATTGTCAATATGCCCTTTAATATGTATCGAAGGTCTTTTGATATGATCGAAAAAGGTCTAGAATTGTCACACGAGCTTGCCTAAAAAATCCTACAATTTTCAATACATATTGAAGAGTATTTGATATGTATTAAAGCTATTTTACTTATAGCTACGGATTATAACCATAGCCATAACTCTAGTATGAGATAGTCTGTGCAAATTTTTCTTTTTAAAATTTTTAAAAAATATTTTTACATGGAGAACTTTATTCTACTTACAATTTTCTCTAATACATATTTATATAAATATGTATATATAAGCATATAAAAAAATTTTGCTCTCTTTTTTTCATTTCTTTCTTTATTCATTTAACGAGAATATCTTATAAACCAAAATTAGTTACTTGATGTACCCTATATGATTTTGGGGGTAAGAGAAGTTACTTTAGCCAACCAACCTGGTTATTTTCCAAGATTCCATCAGGTCGATGGTTGAAAATCCATTTCATTCACTTCGCGGTTAATTTCATTCATTTCATTTACTTCGCGATCAATTCTATGTAATTCACGGTCAATCCCGGTCATTCCCCTTCACTTCATGATCAATTCTATGCATTTCACGGTCAATTCCCTTCATTTCATGGTTTATTTTATGCATTTCACGGTCAATTCTCTTCATTTCATGGTCAATCCCAGCAATTCCCTTTCACTTCATAGTCAATTCTATGTATTTCACGGTCAATTCCCTTTACTTCACAGTCAATTCAATGCATTTCATAGTCAATTCCCTTTATTTCATGGTCAATTCCATGCATTTCATGGTCAATTCCGATGATTCCCCTTCACTTCATGGTCAATTCCATGCATTTCAGGGTCAATTCCCTTTACTTCACGGTCAATTCTGTGCATTTCACGATCAATTCCCTTCATTTCACGGCTAATTCCATGCATTTCACGATCAATTCCGACGATTCCCCTTCACTTCACGGTCAATTCCCTTTACTTCACGGTCAATTCCGTATGTTTCACGGTCAATTCCATGCATTTCACGATCAATTCCGACGATTCCCCTTCACTTCACGGTCAATTCCCTTTACCGGTCAATTTCGTACGTTTCACGATCAATTCCATGCATTTCACGATCAATTCCGATGATTCCCCTTCACTCCACGGTCAATTTCATGCATTTCACGGTCAATTCCCTTTACTTCACGGCCAATTTCATGCATTTCACGGTCAATTCCCTTTATTTCATGGTCAATTCCATGCATTCCATGGTCAATTCCGACGATTCTCCTTCACTTCACGGCCAATTCCATGCATTTCACGGTCAATTCCCTTTACTTCATGGTCAATTCAATGCATTTCACGGTCAATTTCCTTTACTTCATGGTCATTTCAATGTAGTTCACGGTCAATTCACTTCACTTCACCGTCATTTCCATGCATTTCACGGTCAATTCGCTTTACTTCACGGTCATTCCATGCATTTCATAGTCAATTCTCTTTACTTCACGGTCAATTCAATGCATTTCATGGTTAATTCCCTTTACTTTACAGTCATTTCAATGCATTTCATGGTCAATTCACTTCACTTCACAGTCATTTTCATGCATTTCATGGTCAATTTGCTTCACTTCATAGTTATTCCATGCATTTCACGGTCAATTCCCTTCACTTCACGGTCAATTAAATGCATTTCACGGTCAATTCACTTCACTTTCACAATCATTCCATGCATTTCACGATCAATTCCATGCATTTCACGGTCAATTCCCTTCATTTCATGGTCAATTCCATACAGCTTTGCATGGGTCAAAAATGTTGGTGCTTTATCAATTTCATTCCATTCGCTCCCTTACACTCAAATACACGTCCGAACTCATTTATGTCATTCCTATTCCTTATTTTCACCCATTTTCTTCATTAAATCTCCATAGGGATGGTAGAGATGAGTTCGAATGTGTATTTAAGTGTAAGGGAGTGAATGGAGTGAAATGCATGGAATTGACCGTGAAGTGAAGAGGAATCGTCGAAATTGACCATGAAATGCATGGAATTGGCCGTGAAATGAAGGGAATTGACCGTGAAATATATGGAATTGATCGTGAAGTGAAGGGAATTGACCGTGAAATGTATGGAATGACCGTGAAGTAAAGTGAATTAACTATGAAATGCATGGAAATGACTGTGAAGTGAAGCGAAGTGACCCTGAAATGCATTGAAATGACCGTGAATTAAAGGGAATTGACTATGAAATGCATTGAATTGACCGTGAAATAAAGGGAATTGACCGTGAAATGCATGGAATTGATCGTGAAGTGAAGGGGAATTGTCGGAATCGACTGTGAAATGCATGGAATTGACTATGAAATGAAGGGAATTGACCGTGAAATGCACGGAATTGACCTTGAAGTAAAGGAAATTGACCATGAAATGCATGGAATTGACCGTAAAATGAAGGGAATTGACTGTGAAATGCATTGAATTGACCGTGAAGTAAAGGGAACTGACCGTGAAATACATGGAATTGACCATGAAGTGAAGGGGAATCACCGAGATTGACAATGAAATGAATGGAATTGACCGTGAAATTGAGGGAATTGACCGTGAAATGCACGGAATTGACAGTGAAGTGAAGGGAATTGACTGTGAAATGCGTGAAATTGACTGTGAAGTGAAGGGGAATTGCGGGGATTCAATGTGAAATGCATGGAATTGATTGCGAAGTAAATGAACTGAATGAAATTGACTGCGAACTGATTGAAATTAACCGTGAAGTGAATGAAATGAATTTTCGACCATCGACCTGATGGAATCTCGGAAAATAACCAGGTTAGTTGGTTAAAGTAGCTTCTCCTACCCCAAAATCATATAGGGTACGTCAAGTAACTAATTTTGGTTTAGAAGATATTCTTATTAAATGAATAAAGAAATAAATGAAAAAAAAAAGAGAAAAAAAATTTATATGCTTATATATACATATTTATATAAATGTATTGGAGAAAATTGTAGGTAGAATAAAGTTCTCCATGTTAAAAAAATAAAAATAAAATAAAAATAAAAAATTGCATAGATTGCCACGGACTAGAGTTATGGCTATGGTTATAATCTGTAACCAAAGGTAAAATACCTTCGATACATATCAAATACCCTTCGACATGTATCAAAAATTGCAGGATTTTTGAGGCAAACTCGCTGGACAGTTATGGATCTTTTTCGATCATATTGAAGTACATATCGAAAGAACTTCGATACATATCAAAGGATATATCGAAAAAGCATGGGCTATGGTTATGGATGCGATTATAATCCGTAGCCATAGAAAACCCCGTAGCTATAGGTTCCTGGCTTCTTCTTCTTCTTCTTCTTCTTCTTCTTCCCCACCGCTTTTTGTGGGTCCTATCATGAGGTATGTGTTATATCCAAACCGTCCATCCATTTGGCAAACTCATATTAAGGCTTGAGATGAAACATAAGATAAATCTAACTATCAAGTGGACCACACTGTAAACGGAAGTGGAGGATTGAACGTCTACCATTGAAACTCTTTTAGGGGTCACAAAAGTTTTGGATCATTATGAAATTTGTTTTTCCTCTTCATCTAGGTCTTTGTGACCTTATGAATAGATTGGAAGGAAAATAAATGTTATGGTGGGCCCTACAAAATTTTTAACAGTGAAAATCAATTTCCCCACTGCTATGTGTGGTGTGGTCCAGTTGATCTTTGGTTATGATTTTTGATTTTTTTTTTGATATTGCTCCGAAATGATATCGAAATATGGATGAAATAAATATATAACTGTGGGGCCATGTGACTTTGATCTCTTTTGAACCGTTCATACCACTCGGAGTTCAATGAGCGTCAGCGCTCATCATCGAGCATCAGCCGATTCCCTTGCGGAAGGAAAAGCAGGGGCATTTTCGACCTTTGGGAAGCTGTGGGGCTTATACTTGAGAGGTAAAAAGAAGTGGGCTTAAAAAGGTAAATGGGCCATATATGGGTCGTACAGTTGTAAATTTCTCTAGTCTCCAGTAGGGTTGAAAGTAGGGCGGGTTGGGTACCCAACCCAAGGTTCCTATACCTCAACCCTAACCCGACCCAACCCAACCTCGGGTTGGGAATTCTCAACCCAAGCCCAACCCAAGCGGGCTCGGTCGGGTTGATCGGGTTGGCTGGGTATACGTGTTAATATTTTCGTTATTACATTAGTTTATTATATTTCAATATAGGATTTATTTTTTGTATCTATGATTTTATTAATTATATATGTGATTATTTGTCATAAAGAACTTCATTTTTTTTCTGTAAAAAAACAAGCTAAAATATAGGACAACTGCTCCTTTAAAAGTCATGTAGCATAACAAACAATCTATTTGGGAGAGAGAAATCCGGCATATTTTGTTAGCTTGAGTCATTGAAAATGACGTGGACAAATGAGACCCAACGTCACTAGTGTGCCTTCGACATAAACGATCCACACTCAATTATAATTTATAAGTAACTTATATATTGATCGGGTTTGAGTTGGGTCAGGCAACTCGAGACCTCAACCTGAGCCCAACCCAAGTTTTATCGGATTGGTGTTTGTATAGCCCAAGCTTGACATTGGACCTGATATATCTTGCCTGAGCCTAACCCAATGCCGGGTTGTGTTGAACCCGCCCAACTTTTGGCCCTAGTCTCTGGTGACCTATTGAAAATCCAGAACAGAGCATGGTACGATAGAGCGGACTGTATACTTAGAAGGGGATTCCGTGGATCAGGGCCATCCATACAATACCTCCTGTCATGAACTACATCAAACAGCCATGAAAACTGCGTGATCATAAACATTCAATTATCGGGCTTGAAATTAAGGTTCACGGTTGTAATTCAGCCAACAAACGGAAGATAAAAATGTTATTTGAATTTTTTAAATCCATGTGAATTAGATCCCGGAAGGTGGACCGTCCGATCAAATGATTATCATGCCACGTTTATAGAGGAGGGGGCGTCTCTACCATATCAAGATAGAGCCAGCTCTACCACATCTTTTTTCACCAGAATGATCGCCTAGTCACACGTGCCGAGATTTGGAAAACGGACGCAGCCGTTTTCGTAGACACCGCTCACGTGAAAATAAAAAGAAGCGCGCTCCTAGGCCGCTCTCGATCCCCGTGAAGTGAGAAGAAAAAGAACTGATTCCCACAAAAGTAGGAGATGACAGAAAAAGGCCCTTTTACCTGAAGATTTCAATCCCAAGCTTCCCGAAAAAGTCTTCCCTTTTTCAACATATATCGGTCTCTCCCCTTTTAGATTCGCAAGCTTGCATGGATGCTGTGCTTTTCCTGCCAAGAGGAATAACAGAAATGATGCTTCACTCTCCTTTCTGCGACTCGAAAGGCAAGGTTCTTCCTCTGCTCTCCTCGCCTGCTTCCTCCAATCGTACTCGCCTTACTTCCAGCATGGGGTTAGTTCTGAAATTCGATGCTTATCTTTGTAAAATTAGGAAGATTTCTACATTGAAATTCCTCCTTTCTGTATTAGTGTTTTACTGTTGGCGTGGAAATTGATGGAGTTGTGTAATGGTTTATTTGTTATTATTATTGCTAATATGCTTTTGAAACTGCGGTATTGTGCGATTCTTGGTTGAGTGGTGTGGCATTCTTTGTTGGACCAAGCCGCTGTACTGGCGGGACCCGCCTCATGGTAACCTAACTGCTTGTTTTGTGGGCCCCACAAAGGGATGGACTATGGCCCAACACGTCTTTGATCTTCCGTTCCTTGGTTGCAAATGGGTGTTACGGCCAATGGTTGCACGGATCATCCAACGTGGGAGACTTTCTGAGCTTGCCCATTCCAGATGAACGGTATGGATCATCTTGGGTGGACCCCATCTGTACGGCTGTCACATAGAGCAAAGACGAGTGTTCTTGGCTGAAGATTTTATGTTTACATTTTGGAAATTGTTTTTCATCCTTGGATTGCAAATGAATTGTTGGTTTTTCAGGCTTGAAGGATTTTGTTTCATATTTGTCATTGACGATGGTTCTCTCTGTTTCTTTATCTATCTATCTATAAATGCGAGGTTTTAAAGAGTTGTGATCTCCGCTGTGGGATTGCAACACTAATTCAGTGTTTTGTGCAAAAGAGGACAAGTATTTTAGCTAATGGGCAACTATTCGGGTGGTCCGCCCGCTTTCATGCAAGAAAGTGATGAGACTTGCATGCAAGATGAGTTGGTCCCTCTTTTTTTTTTTTTCTTGTTTGTTTGTTTCTGACAATTGTAGTTGAGGACCATCTGAATTGGTAGTCCAGACCACCAAACTGGTATTCTGTTTGGATTTAAAGAACCTGGATTTGATTTAGTAATGTGTAAACAAACAGGCTTCCACAGAACACTACAAATCTCTTTGACGTGGTTTGTCTTCCTCAACAATTCTCAACCACCAAGTGGTCAATATATCATCCAAATTACAATGGCCTATAGCTAAATATCCAGTACCAAACTCGTTCCTAGTCAGTGTTGTTCTGTCCCATCAAACTGGATTTTGAAGTGTGTCTTCTTGCTCCACCTTTACTTAATGAGTTTCAAGTTCTGGTACAAGTAGCTATAATTATTAATAACTGAGAATCTAAGAACTACTTCTAGAAGGCCTACAAGGATTAAACCCAAAAAAGGGTCTTCTCAAACTATAACCTCCATAGGGAAAAAAGGAATATGCCAAAAATGTTTTTCATTTTCTTTTCCTCACATCATGTCACAACCAAAACCAAAAGAAGCCCTAATTTTGAATTCTTATCTTAGTTACTAATTAACTAATGCTGGACTTTTGATCGACAATCAGGGTCCACCAGTGTACCCCACTGCTGGCTGATGAAAGATCATGCCAGATGCCAAGATCCATCATCTGATTGGACCTTGGGACCAACTAATCCAATCAGATGGTGGGTTAACCATCAAACTACTCATCCCAATCAGAAGTTATAAAACACACATACCTTTAAGCAGGTTTGGTTTCATCTGTGATTGCTTCGTCATACACTCAAACTACTAATTTCTATTCGTAAATAAGAAGCATCCAAAAATCATAAGGATTTATGACGAAATACATCATCTAAAAATACATCCTAATAAATGCTACTGTGATTGAACTGGTAATATACATGTCCTAATAAAAATACATCTCCAATCCAAAACCATTTGCACGTCTGTATAAATGTATGAGTCTTTTGGGCTCATCTACCAACTGTAATGTCTATATACCGTGTGGCTGTATGCATAACATCATATGGTTGTTATATAGTCTTGGTAATATTTGGTCTTTGCTTTAATTGCTTATTTGTTTCGTCTTTATGGCAAGTTTGAGAGAAGTTTGGACAACTTTATGTTTGGGTCAATATGCTTGTGGCCTTGGCTTCTTTGCTTTGAAGTAGGACTTGTAAACGGCTATATATGAATATAGCCATCTGTACGGGTGGATTAGAGACATGATTTTTTTTTGGAAAGGTTACTGAAATTTTTGTTCAAAGGAAGAGGAGACGCGCCGAGATGGTGTAAAGCACAACCTAAAAAAGAAAAAAAAAATACAATCTTTCAAACCTTCAATACATGACGCCCATTCAACAATGAAAGCCATTGCCCTTATCATAATCCGTTCGGCATTGTTAAATGCACTTTGAAAGCACCTCCCGTTCCTTTCTCGCCTATAGGACCACCAGCAAGTTAAGTCTCCTAATGCCCTCCGCTGCTTCCCAAGCTCCACGCCATGCCAAGCCATGCATAGGCTACCAACTCAACTTGGCGTGGCCCAATAGATTTGAAAATTCTTTAGGAAACCGTTCCACACCTGGTGAGCGATTGGATGATGAATGAAAAGATGATTGAGTGATTTGGTGTTGCCATGCACATCAAACATACATTAGGTAGAATCATCGCTCGTTTTAGAAGATTATGCATAGTTATAACCCTTTCCCTTCCGACGAGCCAACCAAAAGCCGTGATCTTTAAGGGAGCACCATCGGGCCACACATGCTGTGGCAATATGGCGAAAGGACAAATGTGCATTCTTCATTGTTACCTGATAGGTGGGGAACTGGATAAGATGAATAAAAGCTCAAATCTTACCTGGTTGAAAGCTTGAGGCATCTCAAGTGGAAACCGTTCTTTAAAACTGGTATGTTTAGCATTGTTCTTCAAGTAGCTTTGATTTCATCTTTGAATTCTTCACCATATTCTTATACCACTAACTTCTAATCCTAGCCAAAAATACTCTAAAAATGCCTAAACTACCCTTAAAAACCCAAAAAATAAACCCTTAAAATTCGTTACTAATCTTTGTGAGGCCATATTTTGATGCAGGACAATTAACCGAACTGTTAGAGTATGGTGAATTAATTATTTTATCTCATAGCCCAGGCCCCACATCGCATGGGTTAGGACCTTGGCTGAATTCCCCTCGTGGGCCCCAAATCGCATGGGTACCGCCTCACACTGGCAGTCCACCCCGAGTGTGTCCCTGCATCCCACAGGCTACCTCACTCGAGCCCGGTGTGAAATGCGCATTAATCACCCTCGGTGAGGAGTCTCGAACACGAGACTTTCCCCGTGGGCCTCAAATCACATGGGTCACCCACCTCGAGTGTGTCCCCACATCCCACAGGCTACCCCACTCGAGCCCGATGTGAAAATGCCCTTATATTAATCACCTCCGGTGAGGAGTCTCGAACACAAGACCTCCCGCTCTGATGCCAATTTGATACAGGACAATTAACCACT
This sequence comes from Magnolia changhungtana, assembly GCA_030180095.1. Lineage (NCBI taxonomy): Eukaryota > Viridiplantae > Streptophyta > Magnoliopsida > Magnoliales > Magnoliaceae > Magnolia > Magnolia changhungtana. The sequence continues at coordinate 1,721,403 of JASAUF010000325.1, read as the reverse complement.
TGCTCTAAAAGCTTGAACTGTTAGAGCATGGCGAATCAATCCCTTTATCTCATAGCCCAGGCTCCACATCTCATGGGTTAAAGACCTCGGCCGAACCCCCCTCGTGGGCCCCAAATCACATGGGTACCGCCTCACACGGGCCGCCCACCCCGAGTGTGTCCCTGTATCCCACAGGCTACCCCACTCAAGCCGGGTGTGAAATGTGCATTAATCACTCCCGGTGAGGAGTCTCGAACACGATACCTCCCCCGTGAGCCCCGCCCACCCTGAGTGTGCCCCTGCATCCCACAGGCGACCCCACTCGAGCCCGGTGTGAAAATGCCCCTGCATTATATTTGGAGGCCTAGATTGAGCAAATCTTGCTAAACCCATAGAAACAACATTTTCATATCTTGAGAAAAACTAAGAAATTAGCCATTGATTTGTGGGACATGGCACAAAAGTTAGCCTCCAAAGCCACTGCATTAAAAACCACAACTTTTACCTGTGGCTTAGTTTCTGACTTTTGACCAGCCAATGCTGATGCAGATTATTTACATACCCTTTTTTATATGTGGTTTTTGTTTTTGTTTGCATCAGTCTTGTACATTAGTTGCTTTCAAAATACTTGTTTTTGGCATATGAATTTGATAGTCTTTCAATTTTCTCTATGATAATTTTTGTAGACATTTCTTAATCTGTTTCTCTATCGTTTGTGGTGGCCTTGGTGGGGCACTTTCCTCTAAATGTGTGTTAACTGGGAGATGCCTTTGCATGATTTCTCAACTCTTTTGAATGGCTAAACAGATTAAGATCAAGCAGTACTGGTAGCGCAAGCAATGGACAAAGATGTATCAATAAGGCATGACTCATCTTATTATGATAGGAATGCATGTGAGGAATTGTTTTATTTATCTTCTGTTCTCAATTCAAGGGATTGATTGATTCTGGCTTAGGTTAGACAAAGTAAACCTGTCAAACACAAGGCCACAAATGTTTACGGTCATCGGTCTCAAGAAACTATGATGGAGGTAATTCTTACTTGCAAAGATAATTTAAGATTTACATATTCAAAGAACATTGTGTTTCCTACTCAAAAGATCTTTCTATGCTTAATTATAAGTTATAACTTTGTAATTTTAAACTTCTTGCTACATTTCGTATTTTTCTCATGTCCACGTCCCTCTATTTTGCTGATCTTATGTGTGACCAGAACATATAGTATTTTAAATATATCAGTGGGGAAGATTGAGAGCTATTTGACATACATATCGTTGAGGTTTAGATCAATCAGAGTCATGATAGATTATTTTTTCCATCACCGATGCTGATATACTGACATAATTCTCTTCATCACTTGAACTTGATTCAACTCCTGATGTTCTTGTTTAAGAAAATGATTCTGTAATTTTTCATGTTTGTTCTAATTCTTCACACTTTTAATATGTTTAATAGTTGTTGAGTGGATGCTCCTAAATCTAGAAAAAAAATCAAAGCTTGTTTTTTCTCTAGCTGGAAGCATGATGATAGAAAAAGAAGAACAAAGAATACCATATAGTTGTCTTTTGCTTTATCATCACAGGTCCAATGCAATTAAATCAGACATGGGATTTAGTGATGGTTGAGGAAGTAATGATGAGGGAGAAGAAAATTGATGAATTTGAGACGAAAGATGCAGAAATTGTTGAAACATGGAAAATAGAAAATTTCTGAGGGAATGAAAAGAGAGTTAGAATGAGAAGTGAATATGCTAAAATGGTTTGTCCATGTGCTGACTGATCTAGGTTCCCATGTCCTATTTGCTTTGCTTCCATGAAAACATTGGACCCCTTCCATTTAATTATAATTCAATAAGAAATATATTTGTACTAAAAGGAATAAATATATATAGCCTTATTAATAAATCTGTCAAAAGAAATGAAATTTCCTTAAGTGCTAGACTGGAACTATCTAATTCACGGAAGAAAGGCCAAAGTAAAAACTAACCATATTTGCATTACCAGGGAGAGAAGTCAGTTTGAGAGTGTAACTGATAAAAACCCTAACAGGGAATGCAAACGGATCAAAGAAACGAATAAAAAGATTGGGGGAAAATAACCAAAAATCCTCTGGTCAAAACTAGAGATCGCGAAAAACCCCTCTCTAAATCTTCTACCAAATATAACCAAAGAAAGAAACTTGAAACTTGAATTTTTAATTCCAAAATAATAATAATAATCACTTTCACCTTCTTAGCATAGCCTTATATAGACTTAAACCAAGTAGAAAAACCCTAATAACAGGAAATGACTTAATTGCCCTTGAATCCCGTTACTACTATATGGGCCTTATGCACTTCCCTAAATCTTCTACTGAATAGAACCAAATAAAGAAACTTGAAAATTGAATTTTTTATTCCAAATCATACTAATAATTACTTTACACCTTCTTAGCATAGCCTTCCATAGACTTAACCAATTATAAAAACCCTAATAACAGAAAATGACTAACTTTCCCCTGAATCCTGTCAGTACAATGTGAGCCTTATGTAAATGTGCCATAACTCAATCAAGCAGAGTTAGATTTGCATGTTCTTGGGCTCGTTTGAAAGCTAATTCAATGGACTAGCAAACGGTACCAATTTCATGTCATTCGGACATTGTTTGGTGCCCCAAAAATGACCCATCAAGAAAGTGATGAAAGTACAAAAGGAATAAATTATTAAATACTTTATCAAACCCTAATAACTAACTAAATCAACTAAATTCTGGAAATATAATGACCGTCTGATCCTCTCAGCCCCACAATGTAATCTAACTGTTGCTCTCATTAGATTGATAATCAGACCATAGAGTTGGTCCAAATCATCATTCAAGACAATTTGAATGATTGGATTCTTGATCAATTGGCTTGTGTGGCCATTTGGTTGCATCAATTTCACCAAGCTTTGAAAAGAAATAGCCCTTGAGTTAGAGCTGATGGTTGTCCGTGGTGATGATCTGCCTTTATATTGTGTCTTCCTAGGCCTAGGCTTTGGCGGCAATTGATGATGAAGGCCTACATGACGAATCAGAATACATTGGATGGCAATTTAGAACCCGCCATCTCTTCTTCTGCTTCTTTTAGTCTTCTGTGATCGGGGCGCCGATTTCCACTTTAGCATAAGTGGATTTCCAGATCTGGATGGCTGGAGCGTCAATTGTGATGCCATTGTCGCTGTTAGCTTTTGATCATAATAATAATCACCCAGGGAACAAAACCAATACGACTTATCCTTACCTGGTTCCTCAAACTATGTGATTAAGTGATTGATTCAGAATGGTGAACAAAGCACATAAACCAAATCAATTCAATCTTGTGCAAGTTTTGACAACAAGGTGCTCACATATTTCTACTAACATTATTGCAGTAATTTCTTCTCGTTCCTACTTCCATATTGATTTTCTTAGTGCTTGTCAAAGTCGATGTGCTTTTCTTTGTTGAAGTCATATTTTGGGCTGGCATCTTGTTTTTAGAACTGTAAACTAAATGATGGAAAATTGTTTTGGAGTATTTTGTTTCCAGAAATGAGTGTTGGTTAATTGTAAAGTAGTCAATAACATTGTTTGGAGTATTCTGATCATTAAGTCTGCTAAGATTTAAAACTTCTTGTTGGTGTAATGTCAGGAAGAGATCTCCCAAATATCTGAAATCAGCCCATCCGTGAAAGTTTCTCCTGGCCAGTCTTTTCCACTTGGAGCTTCGGAATTGGAGAATGGGATCAACTTTGCTATTTTCTCACAACATGCTTCATTGGTTACGCTCTGCTTGTCAGTTCCAGAGAGGTGACTATGTTCTCCCCATTGTTACGTTCATATTGCACTGTTTCAGTGTCACTATTCACACAGTTCCATCTTAAATCCTTTTCTGGAGGTCTTTTCAATGTACAAATATGCACAAATTATATGCTAGTTCTACGCGTTCATATTCAACCTGGGATTCATGTTGATACACAAAACGAGTTAGGAAATGGTGGACATGAAGAACCAAATCAACTGAGATCCAATCTGCTCTCTGTAATATTAAAGAAACACTGTAAAAATAAAAATAAAGAATGGATGACAGATATTTATGTTTTTTTTTTCTTTTTAAAAACCCTAAAATATATCTCATGCTAAAAAAATTATGTTAGAGAAGTGCTGAGGCACTCTACTAGATAGGTACCCCCCCTCCTCAAAAAAGAAGAAGAAGAAGAGGAAGAAGCAGCAATCCTCAAGGGATGCAAATGGATCAAAGAAAAAGGAAAACAAGATTGTAGGGAAGAATCCCAATAATCCTCTAGTCAAGAAAGAACTAAAGATCACAAAAGCCCCCCCTCTCAAATCTTCTTCAAAAACAAAGAAATCTAAAAACTCCAGTAACTTTTATTTCCAAGGGATCATAATGTTTCACGCATCCAAGCATAGCCTTAAACAAAAGAAACAAAGCCCTAATTTATGAAAAGACTAAAATGCCCTCGAAATTCGTCAAAACCCTATGGGCCTTTTGTAACTTGGTCATAAGTCACTCAAATGGCATTGGAATTGCGTGATCTTTCACATCTTTGAAAGCTGACTGAATAGGCTATTGAACAAAACCAATTTCTTGTTGTTTTGACATTGTTTAGTGCCCCAAAAGTGGCCCACCAAAATAATGAATGAAAATACAAAAGGGAAATTATTGAAGCGGTCTCCATACCTTCCAGATCAGATTCCTTCATGCGAAAATGGTTCTTCCCCCCTTAATCACAGTTATGTGAACTAAACAAAAAACGAATGTTGGGAATTGTGATTAAGCAGGGAAAAGCTCTGCTGCATGCTTATGAATTTCACGTGGATGACGTGTGGCTAGCTGTGTAGTCCCTAATCCTATTTTGTGGGATCCCCTGTGCAAATGGGACCTAACATATCTCGAGATATCATTTTGTATTTTACTACACTCTTTTTTGGGTCTTTCATAATTATATGTTTTTTAGGGGAAAAACTCAGGATGTAGATGCTGCAATGGTGGAGATCAAGCTGGATCCCAGGATTAACAAGACAGGTGACATATGGCATATTTGTGTGGAGGTAGGCACAACGTACATTTTGGGGAGTCACTGGTTTGAGCTAGGATCCCTTTATTTTTGTACATTGACATCTTCCATTCCATTATCTGTATAGCTGATTTGAAAGTTTTATGAAGATTACGTTTCCTATTATAAATGCATCATGTTATTAGTCAAACAGTACCCAACAAATTTCCTTGTGTGAATTGCAATTTGAATAAATGTTGAAGACCTTGAGGCCTGCAATTTTCTTTTTGAGATTTTTGGTTTATGAAATGATGAGAAACACATTTTGCTATTGTTCCTCATATTATGACTTATGAGTGACATGGTTTATGATAGCTAGTCCAGTAACTGCATATATTTAACATATAACCTGTATGATCAATTTAATGCTAGCGGAGAGCAGTTTTGGAAAGTTTCCAATATAATAGGATGGTCCGTATGTGTCTTTAGGGTCCCAATCATGCACTAGGCAGAAATTCATTTAAGAGAGTCATAGGCCTGAAAAGGTTTGCAATTCTCTGATACAAAATTCACCTCATTGGACCCAAAGGCAATGCAAACCAAGGGTCTATGACTTATAACAAGTTCATTTGATGTACACAGTAGAAATCTTTTGAGCACTGCAATATAGTCTTTCTGCTGGTGGTTGACAAAGATTCTAAGTTAGAAAGGCAGATTAAAGTCATGCTGATAAATTAATTTAAGAAATGGTTAAACGTGAAAAAAAAACGATAAAAGAACTTGATTCATAATAATTTTTTCTATGATTGTAGCATTTCATTTTATGACATATTATTACTAGAATTGTGCTTTGTCGCATTTTTATAAGTTAGTAGCTAGTTTCCGTTTGCTGGTTGGTACAAGTTGGAAGGCTTTAAAAGGAGATTGGGAAGGCGTAAAAGGACATGAATGAAGTTAGTAAGCAACGACTTGATGACCTATGGTCTAAAGAAACGACTTGATGACCTATGGTCTAACTGATGCAGGACATGAAAATTAAATATGATATGCGAGATTTCAGGCTTAAGATCACGTTAGCTCAGAAACAATTACACAAATTCCATATCCCACATGAAAGTCCAAACATTCAATTAAGGGGAATCTATGCGAGTCCAGGCCTACACATGATAGGGTTGGATCAATAAAAATTATGAACCAAACGATACTCAAAGATAAGAAATAATCATCCACACATGCGTAATTATCAGTCCCTAATCCAAGGGATTCACCAATTTCAAATCAAGGAACCCTAGGGTGAGAAAATTGGCAAATAACTTAGGGAAAACGTAATCTAGGACTAGGATTCATGAAAAAACAGCTATGAGAGGATAAAAACCTGAGCTAAAAGGCAATCCCGCGTATGGACAGCAGGCCTCGGGCGCTCGCACGTGCGAAGGTACCCGGCCGCACGTGCAAGAGGGTGTCGTTTGCGGAAAAGCTCTCATTGGCCCTGGTCGGCTAGGGGGATGCTCCAAAACCTAGAAGTTTCGGGTCGATCCGAACTACGGCTTGTGCGTGGTGCTCCGCCGAAGTTTCAGCCCTCCTGCGGGCCAAAATCTGAAAATCTGCTATAATGAAGAAAGCTGATGCAACAAAGGACGAATTCGAAGTGTAGATGATGACGTGAAATGAGAAGAATGGATGGTAGAAGATGAGTAGTAGAGATGGCGATGGATGGGGGCGAATCAGGATAGATGTGGTTTCGCACCACGGTAGTTAACCCTTCGATGAAGGGAGGGCTTCACACTCAATTAGGCTTTACAACTCAGAGAGTATGAAAATGCAGAATTTTTATTAATCTTCAATAAATGAAAAAAGCTACAAGGAGTGCCTATTTATAAGAAAACCATATACCCTAAAACTCACGCCATGTGCGCAACCTATTACTTGGCGATGAAGTAAACCAAAATAAAAACTAATCAAAGAAATCTGAAGCGTGCCTGATGTTCTAAATAACATTAATAAGCAAAACCTAAAATATGAAATCAATCTGACTAGTGGGCCACGATCATGAGATCCCATGACGGGCTTTTTTTAACTAATGGGCCCACTCTTTTGAATCAAAACTTCGTCTTCTAAATAGGAGGCCCTTCCTGGATGTCGTCATCGATCTAGATCGACGGTGGGGCCATCCTTCTGGCGTACGTGCGTAGGGGGGGCGGCGTGAGTGCGCGTATGCGCGTGATGTCCCCATCAATTCTCCCCAGCTGCGAAGATTTCGCCATTGGCGAAATAAAACTCCTAAACCGCTCTAGGATGTCAGGATCAAGTCTCTGAAGCTCCTCCTCAGTGAGCCACATGCTGTCTGAAGCTGGGCGTGACTTTCATTTAACTAGGTACTTCTGAAATCCGCCGTCCGACATTGAAACTATTTGATGGTCCATGATATCCTCTATTTCCTTTTTGGGTGTGTGATGGTTAGGTTTGAGAAGTAGAGACTGGGAAAATGGGTCGGGAATGATAAGTATGGGAGGTAGAGGCTGGGAAGATGGGTCGGGACGGGTAGGTATGGGAGGTAGAGGTTGGGAAAATGGGTTGTAAAGGGTAAGTATGGGACGTAGAGGCTGGGAAAATGGGTCGGAACAGGTAGGTATGGGAGGTAGAGACTGGGAAAATAGGTCGGGATGAGTAGGTATGAGACGTAGAGACTGAGAAAGTGGGTCGGAAAGGGTATGTATGAGAGGTAGAGGCTGAGAAGAAAGGTCGGGAAGAGTGAGTATGGGAGGTAGAGGTTGAGAAAATGGGTCGGGAAGTGACCATGTTTCAAGGGATAAATATGGGGGAATGAGGACGGGTAGGCGAAGGGCCGGACAAAGTATCAGTGGTCCCCCGAAAAGTAATTAGATCCTCCACGTTGAATGTGGAACTAATTCCTATAGAATGTGGAAGATCTACTTCATACGCATTGAGACCGTTTCGTTTTATAATTTTAAAGGGTCCAGCGTCACGCGTGTGTAACTTACAAACGGCCCCTGGAGGGTACCGATCAGGCCAGATGCAGAATATCGCAAAGTCCACAATATTGAATTCTTTGAAATGTTTATGTTGGTTTGCAGAAAATTTGTAATGTTCATTACTAGTAGTGATTTTCTGTCTGATTTCTTGATGCCATGAATGAATGTGATGCGCAAAAGACTCCGCAGGCTCTGACACTCTATGAGACAGTGACATAGGGACAAGATTAATAGGTTTCCCAGGTTTATAAACAGTAACGACTTCATAAGGACTGAGACCTGTGGACCTATCGACAGAACTATTAAACGCAAACTCGGTTGTAGGTATTATGGTGTCCCATGTTCTGGTGTGCTCTATATCCCTCCTAGGGGGAGATTCATCCGGTAGATCATCGGGAAAGACATTACGTAACTCATCCATTATCGGAATGGCCTCAGTGGGTAACTCTACACTAGCCTCTGGTGCACTCTCTCCAGCCACAAGGCCGCACATGTCGTACCCCTCAAAATAGTGGTCTTGATGTCTCTTATGGGGTGGGTGCATGGGTGAGTGGGTGCACGGGTGCACACCCATAATTGATTCCTTCACCAACTTCATTCATTGGTTTATCCTCCAGGCCACCTGCCTGAGATTAGACATCTACCCCAATGGTGGGGTTTGTCCTGGCGATGGTCTTTAGTCGGGTAATGCGTACATCAAGCTGTTCAAAGCATTGGTCCATTTCCAAGCGCTTAATAAAAAACTCCAACTTCTGGGACAGCTTGTTTAGTGACTCTTGCAATTGTTCCATGTTTAGTGTAGGGTGCCAACCAAAATTTAGCAATATAGTTGTCAAAATATAAGATTTTTTTTATTTTTTATTATAAATTTTAATTTTAAGAAACAACCAAGTTTCTAAAAACGAAAAAGGAAAGGTTTTTGAAACAAGTTAGGATTAGGAAAGTTTCTAAAAAAAGCAACCTAGTTTCTAAAAACGAAAAAGGAAAGTTTCTAAGAAAAACAAATTAGGAAAGTTTCAAAAAAAAAAAAAAAAAACAAATTAGGAAAGTTAAAAAAAAAACAAATTAGGAAAGTTTTTAAAGAAAAGCAACCTAGTTTCTAAAAACGAAAAAGGAAAGTTTCTAAAAATAGAAAGTAAGTTAGTTTCTAAAAAAGAAAAAGGAAAGTAAACTAGTTCCTAAAAAAGAAAAAAGGAAAGGAAATTAGTTTCTAAAAACAGATTAAGAAAGTTTAAAAAAATTAGTTTCTAAAAAACAAAAAAGGAAAGTTTCTAAACCTAGAAATAGAAAGCTAAGTTAATTTCTAAAATAATTCAAATAAGGGGATAACTAAAAATTTCAGCAGCTTATGTCAGGGTTTATGGACTTCTAAATAGCCATATATGATGAGAATTGATGCGTAATGGACATAAACAACCAAACCCTAAACATATAATGAATTCCCCTACAAGAACTCTAGGCTTTGATGCCAAATTTGATGCAGGACATGAAAATTAAATATGATATGCGAGATTTCAGGCTTAAGATCACGTTAGTTCAGAAACAATTACACAAATTCCATATCCCACATGAAAGCCCAAACATTCAATTAAGGGAAATCTACGCGGGTCCAGGCCTACACATGATAGGGTTGGATCAATAAAAATTATGAACCAAACAATACTCAAAGATAAGAAATAATCATCCACACATGCGTAGTAATTAGTCTCTAATCTAAGGGATTCACCGATTTCAAATCAAGGAACCCTAGGGTGAGAAAATTGGCAAATAACTTAGGGAAAACGTAATCTAGGGCTAGGATTCATGAAAAAAAACAGCTAAAAAAACAGCTATGAGAGGATAAAAGAGGATAAAAACCTGAGTCAAAAGATGATCCCGCCTATGGACAACGGGTCTGGGGCGCTCGCACGTGCGCAGGTACCCGGCCGCACGTGCGAGGGGGCGTTGTTTGCAGAAAAGCTCTCCTTGGCCCTGGTCGGCCAGAGGGATATTCCAAAACCCCGAAGTTTCGGGTTGATTTGAGCTACGGCTTGTGCGTGGTGCTCCGCTGAAGTTTCAGCTCTCATGAAATCTGAAAACCTGCTGTGATGAAGAAAGCTAATGCAACAAAGGACAAATTCAAAGTGTAGATGATGAGGTGAGATGAGAAGAATGGATGGTAGAAGATGGGTAGTAGAGATGGCGATGGATGGGGGTGAATCGGAATAGATGTGGCTTCGCACCACGGTAGTTAACCCTTCGATGAAGGGAAGGCTTCGCACCCAATTAAGCTTCACAACTCAGAGAGTATGAAAACGCAGAATTTTTATTAATCTTCAATGAATGAAAAAAGCTACAAGGGGTGTCTATTTATAAGAAAACCATATACCCCAAAACTCGTGCCATGTGCGCAACCTATTACTTGGCGATGAAGTAAACCAAAATAAAAACTAATTAAAGAAATCTGAAGTGTCCATGATGTTCTAAATAACATTAATAAGCAAAACCTAAAATATGAAATCAATCTGACTAGCGAGCCACGTTCATGAGATCCCATGATAGGCTTTTCTTAACTAACGGGCTCACTCTTTTGAATCAAAACTGTCTTCTAGCTAGGAGGCCCTCCTTGGACGTCGTCATCGATCCAGATCGACGGTGGAGCCTTCCTTTTGGCGTACGTGCGTAGGGGGGGCAGCGTGAGTGCGCGTGCGCGTGATGTCCCCATCACTAACTGAAGGTATGTCCTTAATAGAGTGGAATGGCGGAGCAGGATTCGTGTATCCAACCCCAATTGATCAGGATAAGGCTTAGATGATGATGTTGCTGATGCTGTGGATCTGTTGCATGCTTGGAGTTATCCATTAAGGGGTTTCCTTTTCTTTTCATCATGTTGTATGTATTTATTTTCCAACTTACTTGAGTTCTGCATACAAACTAGCAGAGGATAGTTGATGGATTTGTGTAGCTGATCTCAAGTAGTTCGAATAAGGCTTTGATGACGACTGGTAGAGGATGGTTTGTAGTGTTTTTGTTATGGTCTTGGGTTTGTTCCTCTAATTTCTCTAAGTTATACTTCCTTTTTTTATGTGGCTTCATTTACATTATCTTTGTGAATTATAGGATTTGCCTCGATCTGGTGTTCTGTATGGCTATCGTATCGATGGTCCTCAAGGATGGCAGCAGGGACATCGGTTTGACAGCAGTATTATTCTTCTAGATCCTTACGCTAAGCTAGTGGAGGGTCGCAGATATTTTGGAGACACCATAAAAAAAATGTCTAAGTTTCTTGGAACTTATGATTTTACTGCCTTGCCTTTTGATTGGGGTACTGATTACAAGTTTCCAGATATACCTGAGGTAAACCTGAGAAGCTACTTAGAAATCCATTCGGTGTTATCATTTTGTACTCTACTTTGATCTGTCCTTTGCCTTTTCTCTTGATGTTTATACAGAAGGATCTTGTTATATACGAAATGAATGTCCGTGCCTTTACTGCTGATGAATCAAGTGGACTTGATCCAGACATTCGTGGCAGCTATCTTGGTGTAATTGACAAGGTATGTGAATTCTATCTTGGTGAATTCTATTAAGCTATCTTGGGGTTTGAGACTGTGCCTCAGTGGCAGACAGGGCTCGCATTTTTAAGTGAGGTCGTAGGTTCGAGCCCATATTACCTTAACAAAAATGATGAAGAAGAAAAAAAAGAAAGAAATAGAAATAATCTATTAGTTATATGAGGTCATGGGAAATAAAAGCCTGTTTCTATGCACGCCATGTATTGGTGGCTGCTTTGCGCTTCCCCTGGCAACCATTTTATACTTTTGGGTTGTAATAGAATTTGCACCCTAGATGTTTGTATTATTAAGCTTGCTTTGAAATGTGGTATTACATTTTTTTTTTCATTAATCACAACTGTACAAAACTCTAGTTTGTAGCAGTTCATCAATTTTTGTCGCCATTCCCCAGTCTATTTTTTGTCAAAGAGTACATGTTGCTGAGTGAGAAGGAGAGTGCACTTCTTTCCCTCAATACATCCATCAGTTGAACTAGGGTAAATATAGAACCCATTTCCATGTACCAATTTTTAGCTGAATTCATTTCATACTTATGCTGGCCAGGTGGATATACGAGGGTGTGTGAAACTACATTAACCTATTACCATTAAATAAGCCATTAATCTATTGATGAAATGTGTCTGGCATTTTTTTTTTCATGTCCTAGATCCCATATCTGTTGGAGCTCGGCATCAATGCTGTGGAACTGTTGCCAGTTTTTGAGTTTGATGAGTTTGAATTTCAGAGACATCCAAATCCCAGAGATCACATGGTAAGAGAATCTTGTTACTCCACCTTGATGCATTTGAAGGTTTATATTTCTATCTAAAGGTCAATGTTTGCTGATGTAGAGATTATCTGCTATTCTTTTGTATCAGTCTCTTAACAGTTTTTCCCTTTATAATTTCTCTTTTCATTTGTCTTGATGTAATGTCACTATAAGGCTATGTTTAGAAACCATGGATTACATGCCAACCAATAGAAAAGGAAAAGGGTTTTCCTTTGATGTGTCAATTTGTGTTGTTTGGATAGCAATCATCACACTTTTCATAATTGAATTCTTGGCACGATAAACTATGTGAGTATTGTGACTTGTGAGAGGGATATGAGATTTCCACCTGCTACCCAAACAGGAACTCAAAATTGGAATCCATGTTTTAATAGTATTATTATTATTATTTGCCTTCCTATCCCTTTCAAATCCACGTATCAAACATGCCCCAAAGGTGCATGGAGCATACATTTCTTGAGGAATTCTCCTGTCTGTTGATTGTTCTATGCTTTTGCTGGTTCTAGGATGTGCTAAAATTTGTGTCCTTCTCTTTACCAGTTTTTCCTTAAAACAATCTAAAGGGCCTCTTGCTTATTTGAGAAATTTGTTGCTGTTTCTGAATTTTCTGGAACACTGTAATCTCCAAGATCAATACATGGGGATATTCTACCATAAATTTCTTTGCTCCCATGAGCCGCTATGCTAGTTCTGGTGGAGGACCTGTAGCTGCTTCCCTAGAGTTTAAACAAATGGTGAAAGCCTTGCATAATGCTGGAATTGAGGTATGGTAGATCTTCCATTGTGAGCCATGCTACCTGATTGACATGTATTTAAATTTACTGTCTTCCTTCAATATATTTCTTCAAGATTATTTTTTTCTCGAGCTTATATGAGAAAGTAATGCTGTTAGTACAGGTCATTTTGGATGTGGTCTATAACCATACTAATGAAGCTGATGATAAGCATCCTTATACCACTTCTTTTCGTGGCGTAGACAATAGGGTAATTTCCACGTGTCCTGTTTATTTCAATGCTTTACTTTGTCACCTAACTTGTTATGGACCATCAACTGAGATTGATTAAAGGTCGTTAAGGTTATTTTGTTGAGACATGAGTGACAATCTTAGTTAAAAATGCCATGACCAGCCGAATCTCGCACTGGGGTGCTTGCTTATGTTCTTTCTTCTTAGCAAATGCTTTAGCTCTTAAATGCTACAGAGTTCAACTAAACATATGTGCATATTCCATTTTCTTAAATATTTAACTACTGCATAATTGTCTTGTTGCTGATCGTGATCCCTTTCATACTAATCTATTTACAGGTTTATTACATGCTCGATGTTGACAACAATTCTCAATTGCTTAATTTCTCAGGATGTGGTACTTCCAATCATTCCCTTCAATTTGTCCAGCCTTTTCCATCAAAGTTCTTTCTTATGACATCTTTTAAAGTCAACTCTGTTAATATACTGTTAAGCTCCATTTCTGAATTTTATTTGGAGTTCCCAGTTTGGAGTTCCCAGTAGGGACAACATGCTAATCCATGATGTATATCTTTGAGAAATGTAGGGAAGCACCAAAATAGGGAGCTGTGAATGCACCACATGATTGGCTATTTACAAGAAGGTCCACCTGTTAGTGGCAAAGTAGCTGATATCATGTTGGTGGACCCCTTGTTACTACTCACTAGTCAATAAAGGGCATAGGGCATCTTTATTACACTTCCTTGTATCATTCCTATGAATCTATTGCACGGTGTATTTATTGATCAATATGTTTTCCCATGGAAATTCTTCTTGCTGATAATGAAGGCTAATTACATGTGAAGAAGCATATGAGTAGGAAACAACAGTCACGTATCACTAGGAGACCCAAACCCGCCACTGCAAGGGCTTCCACAGACAGCTTAGCCCAAAACCAAAAAACCCGAAGAGAGGCCCCTACCTCCCAAAAGACTAAGGCATCCAATCCCTCAAATATTGGGTAACCCTAAGTAAAACTCCTGCCTCCGAGTTCCTCTTAGTTCGGAAGCAACGGCCATCCTTTAAGCCTAGATAGCCCAAAGAGCTACAAGCATAGCTATGCGTCACTTCCTCCCCAACATTCCTCCATCCTCATCGTTCCAAGCTAAGAAGAGGTCCTCGATCGATCGCGGCATAACCCAAACAACTGAAGCCAAAGATAGAATCTGCATCTAGATAGCAAAGGAGAAAGGACGATGGAGAAATAGGTGTTCTACTAACTCCATTTGCTTATAGCATAAGAGGCACACGTTCGGGATAATCATTCCACATTTTTTAAGATTATCGACTGTGAGCACTCTCTTCCTCCCCACAAGCCATCCAAAACCGCTACTTTTGGAGGGGCTTTGTATTTCCATATTTGCGTTGTTGGGATTGCCTCACCAACACCTCCTTCTTTGACCACGTCTGCATAGAGAGATTTCACCGAAAAGACTCCAACACTAGCAGCCTTACACACCATTGAATCTTGAGAATCAAAGTTTATCTTGGCTTCCTGCAAAAGAGATAAAGAGAGAAGTGAGAGATTCTATCTCAGAATCAGACAAATTCCTCCGCAATGGAGGAGATCAGATAAGCTCTTCTCCATTCTTAGTGAAGCAGTCCGCTACCAAAATATCTGGATTCCTAGATAATGCTGCCAGATCCGAAAAAAGAGAACTCAAGGGACGGTCCGTGATCCAAGAATCCAACCAAAAGCGAATTCTGCTGCCATCACCTATCTAAAATTTAGATCTGGAAAAAAAATCAAGGGGGCTAATCGTTGATCGATTTGTAAGTATAGGATATTCTATACTCTGAAGACAGTCCTGGCCACCATCCATTAGCGGAAGTCCCATATTTGGCAACCAAAATGGATTTCCAGAGGCCGTCATTATCCTGAATAAACTTTAACACCCATTTCCCCATTAAAGATTTGTTAACTAGATCTAGCTTCCTAGTACCTGCTCCTCCTTGGTCTTTAGGAGAGCACACCTCTTTCCAATTCAAAAGATGGAATTTCCTATCTTCTGATCCTCCTTGCCAAAGAAATTCTCTTCACATTTTATGTATTCTTTGCTGCATCGAGGAAGGACAAATAAAAAGAGACATGAAATAAATCGGGAGGTTAGATAAGCAAGTTTTAAGGAATGTTAGGCGACCCCCTAGGGACATTGATTTACCTTTCCAGGCATTTAACCTACTTTGAACTCTTTCGAGGATCTTGTCCTAGAGGAAATTGGGAGGCTTTCCCACACATAATGGAAGACCCAGATAAGATGTTGGAAGAGATCCCAATTTACAACCAAACAACTTCGCCAATCAAGAAGCAGTTTCCAAGGGAATGTGGATCCCAAAAATTTCACATTTGGATTTGTTAACCTTAAGCCTAGAAATAGCCTCAAA
This sequence comes from Magnolia changhungtana, assembly GCA_030180095.1. NCBI lineage: Eukaryota > Viridiplantae > Streptophyta > Magnoliopsida > Magnoliales > Magnoliaceae > Magnolia > Magnolia changhungtana. The sequence goes on along the minus strand of JASAUF010000325.1, from coordinate 1,705,708 downwards.
CTAGCATATAGCCATCCTCAAGAAATCGATCATTTGATCTTTAGCTTTACAAAAAAACAACGGGTCATCTGCCAATTGAAGACAATTAATATGAGTTCGGAAATTTTGCACCTTGAAGCCTTCATAAAGGCCAATATCCTGACCTCGGCTTAACATATTGCTCGACACTTCTGAAACTATGATGAATAGAAAAGGAGAAAGGGGGTCTCCCTGTCGCAGTCCATTTGTTGACCTGAAATAACCAAAAGGGAAACTGTTTATGAGAATTGAGAATCTAGCTGACGAAATACAAGAACATATCCATAATCTCCATTTTTCCCATAATCTCCATTTTTCCCAAATCCTAAACGATTAAGCATATAATCTAGAAAGGACCAATCAACGTTATTGTAAGCCTTTTCTAAATCCAATTTGCACAACACCCCCAAATCTTTTTGTCCTAAAACAAGAATCCACACATTTGTTAGCAATTAAGACAGAGTCCAAAATTTGTCTACTAGAAATGAAAGCACTTTGAAAGTTGGAAATAATTGAAGGAATCACCTTCCGCAGCCTTTGACTCAAAATCTTATCTAGGATCTTCTAAGAACTACTGACTAGGCTGATAGGACGAAAGTCCTTCATCTTGACAACACCTTCAACTTTGGGGATGCGCACAATAAATGTACTGCCTAGCTCCTTAGGTATATAACCTGTTTTGCAAAAGTCAAAAACAAAAAGGAATAAGTCATTATTGACCATAGACCAAAATGATTGGAAGAATAAAATGGGGAAGCCATCAGGCCCAGGAGCCTTCTCATTTTCAGGGCCCTACTGAAAATTTCAAACTAGGTGCGAGGAGCCTAAAGAAGAAGAATCCCTAGAAGAAGAAGAGGAAGAAGAACCCTAGGTGTACTTTGGTTCTCATGCCAATTTGAGAAGAATGTGAGAATTTGAGAGAAAATATGTAAGGTTGGGATGTCCAGCCCTCTCTTATTTATAATAATAGAATAAAAGGTAAAATTACATATATGCCGTTATATGAAGGAAAAATTAAATGAAGGCTAAGTGTCAAATAAGTAAAATATGAAATAAAGATAAAAAGGCTGAAAAATTAAGGACAAAGGCCTAGAATGTATAAGACCTAGGTGTATGTACCTGTGGGCCCAGTCACAGGCACACACACACACACACACATACAACCACACTTACTGTTAGAAACCAAAAAGATTTTTTGTTATCCAATCTTAAAGTTTTAATGAGAGTAATACTTAGTTGTTAGCAGGGATCAACTGCACTAGTCTGTACTGATTGTACAAAGAATCTTTGTGATTTAAATTCATTTGTACTACTATGATCCTGTAACTTGCAACTGTTCTACCCGTTCTTGTAAAAGCCTAATTAACGCGCTTAGGCATCAACCACATCTATGACTACTACTGCTCCTTGCCTTTAATTGATACATTTGATGTTTTATTTTTCCAAAGCAGCCATCAATCTCATTTTTGTTGGACTCATTGAGAAGTAGTGTTACGTTTTATTTCCTGTGGTGAATTTGTTTGATAGGTGAGATTTTGTGGGTAGCTAATCATGAGGGACAAAAGCGTAGGTTAGCTGCAAGCAGGTTTCGAGGGATGATTTAGGGAAGTTACTAGAATGGCAAAAAGATGCAAGGTTTCATGTTGATGTTTGCTACCATGTGTAGACACCATACTATCTGAACATAAGTTCTCCAGTTTGCTTAATTGGCCGAACTAAGCTAGAAGGCTTGTCCTTATCATCAAGATTGTAAGGATGTAACACCAATTATAAAACATTAGAAAACATTAGGAAACAACCCCCTCACCCAATACTCAATTTCTAAGTCATTAACAATCCAAAACCTTAGAAAATGAGCAAAAGGGTCTTTGCAAACAGTGTCGCAGCCTGCAGGAGACCATTTGTGCGAGCAAAAGGGTTGGTGGCTTGAGTTGACACTACCGTGATGTGTGTGAAATCCACTCCGACCATTAGGTGGGCCCAAAATAAGCCCGTACGTAATTCAAGGGGACCACAAGATTGGGAACACCGAAAAGGGGAACACCATGGTCCAAACCACCTCCCTTGGTTTGGATCACTTGAATCATGGATGAGCTTGCTTTTTGAGTCCTAGACTCCTAGGCCTAACATTGGGTAACACAACTGATGGTCAGAGTGGATTTCACATAAGCATCACGGTTGGGCCCATAAAAATCAAGGGTGGGCATCCCCTCTCACATCTATTTCCCTTGGTGTGGCCCACCTGAATCACATATCAACTTGATTTTTGGCATTAGGCCTAATATTGGGTGATTAGAGTGGATTTCCCATACATTGTAGGGTTGGCCTTAAAAAAAAATCAAGGGTGGGAGTTTGCCTCCCAACTGTTTCTCTTGGTGTTGCCCACCTGAATGATGTAGGTCACGACCCACCTAGGGCCACCATAGGGCCCAACAATGATGTAGGCTCACAACCCACTGTAGGGTCCATCATGTGCTGATTTTTTTACTGTTTGTTTATAGATTTGGGGGCTTAAATCAAGGATTGCAATTTATTATTTTTGGGAGATATCAGAGGCTGATTTGAAGCTATGATTGATGTGATTGAAGATATGAAGGGGATGTGATTGAAGATATGGGGCTGATTTAGAGAGGTAATTAGGATTACTTTCTCTGTTTGCTTTTACTATCATTAGGCTTTTACTATCTTAAATAGTTTAGATTAGTTTGAAATAAATTATGATTGATTTTAAATCAATGTCTTAGTTGGGAGGATTTTAATTAAAGATTCATTTGGGGTCTATAAAAGGGGAGGGTCGTGTGGGAGTTGGTCATTCCAATATTTTCTAAGTGTGAGTTTTTCTTAAGCATTGTAAGATAAGAAGTTTGATATCAATAAAGTTCTCTCCAATATTTGCTCCTTATGTATGTAAACGTCGGTGTATGTTGATCACCTCTTTAGCCATTGTCCCCTTACTCACAAGGTGTGAACGCACTTTCTGGCTATCTTCAACTCATCTTGGGTGATGCCATGTAATGCGAGGGAGCTCCTATGGCATGTGGCACGGAGGAGGACTGGTACAAGGGTGTGGGGAAGAATCTTAGGGTTACTATTTGGGGCAAGAGACAATTGATGTTTCTAGAATAGGTCCGGTTTGGAGGAGATGGTGGCGGCTATGGTTAAGGTGTATGTGTTAGAGTGGGCCTCTCTTCTAAAGGAAGTGGATGATTGTGGTCTTTTTTCTTTTTCTAAGATGCAGATTCTGAGGGCTTTCCTCTGTATATTCTTTTCTCCCTTCTTACTTTTGCTTGTGGGTTGGTTAATAAAATCTTCATTACCCTTAACAAAAAAAGAAAAAGGGAAAAGAGGGGTGTAGAAGGGCCGGTGAGGGTAGGTTAATGCTTAAGGGATATGGTGGCAAAGGTGCTCTCAGGGAAAGAGGTGGGGGAGGGAGATAAGGGAAATGTGGTTGAGTGGGAGGGAGTCAGTAAGGGAGGAGGTGAGCAAAAAGAGCATTCTTAGGGGAGGGTGGAGGATGATAGTTGGCTTTGGAGGGAGGAGGGAGGCAATGAGCCAGTGGTGAGGGTCCACCCTCTCATTGTTGAGAATGCTTGGGGGGTGCTCTAGTGGAGTCTAGTAGCAAAGAAGGGGAATCTTTGGTAGAGGTGAATGCATGATTGATCAAAAGTGGGGGGTTGGAGGAGACACAATTCTCGAACATCTTTGAGTAAATGGTAATGAAATTGTCAGAGTTGGGATATTCTCCCGAAGTGTGAAGAGCATCCAACTCATTGGTACCTTGTGTCATATTATTATTATTTAAATTATTCCCAAGTTTTATGGTGCATTGTTAGTTTTGATGGATCACTACTATGTTCTTCTTGGAAAACAGTGGGCACGGGATCAAAACTGACGCAGGACAGCCCTAATTATGATGCATGCTCATGAACATAATTAAACAGCGGAAATAAAAGGAATAAATGATCTAAAATTCTAGCAGTAATCATCATAACTGAGAAAATCATAAAGGAAACATGCAATGGAGCGGGCCATCATCACAACCATGGAGTATGGCATTCAATTATTACTTAGGTTGGATCCGACGAGGGATGAGACCTCCCGATCTTACATGGTCACACCCAATCGATCAATGAAGATCACTAGTCCGAAGAACCAAGAAGTTTCTCGGATTAGGGATTTGAGAATTTGGGGGTTTAGGGTTTAGATGGGTTCTCAAGATTTTGATCGAAGAAGGATTAGCCAAAACTGGAAAATAGAAAGAAGAAAATAATTACCTTGAAGAAGTTAGAGGGGCACAAGAAGAAATTAGAAGAAGAAGATCAAGGGAAGAAAAGAAGTACTATTAGAGAGAAGAGAGTAAGGAGGCAACCAAAGGGTTTGCTTTTTGGGCACTTGAATAGGGACACAAAGTAGATAGGCATATTTGATAGGGCGGTTTTAATAAGTTAGCCTACTTCTATTATGTATTGTAAATGCTCCAAGAATAACCCGAACAGAGAAATAATGCAAGAATAGCTCTGTCTTTTACCTAATCATGTTAGTGTTTTCTGTATTGAGTGTATTCCACCTTACATGTAGATAACCTAACGGTGATCTAACTTGACATTATTCATCTTTTAAGGGTTCTAAAGTTGCCTTTTTTGGGTATCCAGGAAACACATTGAACTGCAACCATCCCGTGGTCATGGAACTTATACTTGATAGTTTGAGACACTGGTATGGATATGCATCCACGTGCGTCTATTTTGAATTCCTTTTTTTTCACCTAACATGTTCATCAAAGGATTTTATTCATTGCATCTATGGATGGTTATTTTCTTGCCAATTTTGCTATTTAGCTATAGTGTAATAGATGTTTATCTAGGCTTGCTTTTTTTTACCCCCGCCTTCTTGTCATAAAGGCAAAATCATTATTTTTTAAAAAAAGGTTCATAAATGGCCAGGCCACTGTTCACCCAATCATTTCTAAGTTCATCACTTACATGACCATAAATTATTAAATATAGAAGCAAACATCATCTTTCTTTTCTTTACTTTTTTTTTTTTTTTTTTTTGTGCTAAAATCCACCTCTTGGTTTTGTTGAGAAGTATTCGTGAAGCCATTTCCATTTGTTTTATTGTTTTTTGCTTTAAGAAATTATGTTGCAGGGTACATCAGGCATTTGCGTTTCTGTTTAGGTATTTATGTATTTCCAAAAACTCATCAGCCTGTCTGAATACCGATACAGTACCATGTATAACTGCCTTCACTTCTTTTCATTCTGCATGACAGGGCAATTTTCACTTTAAATCTTGGAAAAGTTTCTTGAACTTTTTTGTTTATGATAAAAGTTTCTGGAACTTCCTTTTGCTTTCTTGAAAAATCCAGTCTTTGAGAACTCAGGCATTGACGTTTTGCATACTACGCATTGATTGTTTGGCACAGTATTCAGAAAGTTTTTATTGACCATCAAACTCTGTTTCTTATCCTCTCTCAATAATGTTAATGTCCTTGGTAACAGTCCACAGCTCTTGCATCTCCAGCTTTTAGAGCGGCATCTCTTGAAATGATTTGTGGACCAACTTAGGCAATATTGAAGGATTAATGCATAAAATTTGAAGTTACATACATAGGTCCAATTATGAAGGAGTGCAAAGTATAGTAAGTTATCCTTTTAGTAGTAATGCATATTACATTACAACACTCGATATTCACTTTTTAATGAAGTTAGGCCCCTAAATTGAATTTCAGTTGGTTGAAACAACTTGTGAGAGGCACATGTTGCTATGTTAGTGACAGTGTATTATCTGCCTCTGAGACTTAGTTATAGGAATCTTCTCCCTGAAGGTGACACTCTGGCTTTGGAATCTCATTCCTTCCCCCATTTCTGAATCAACTGCTGCTGCTATAATTTACTAAACTATGAGTAGTATATGTGGTTTCTTTTGTTTTTGAACTAGATAGTTTAAATTTCTATAAACATAATCACAATAATAGGATAATGTGTTATATTTTTGTAAATATAACAACATTTTTAAATTCTTTAATGCTATCTTATATAGACATTTTTCGGGTGCCATCATTTCCAGCATCTACTTCCTTTGGCACTCAAATCTGCTCTTTCTGCTGCTTCCTGCATCACAGGCTAAATTGGATCCTGTTCGATTATAGTTATATTGGATTTTTTTTTTCACTGTTAACTGTGTCATGGATTTCTATTAGTTCTATTGAGCATAGTTTGCAAACCCGGACTCTGCTTGTGACTTGGTCATTAACTGGCTTGAGTCAACCTGGTGAGTCCTGAGTCAACCAGGTGGGTCATAAATAATAGTAGGAAAATGATTAGTGTGTGATCTTCTTTTTCTCCTCAAATTTAACTAAGTGCCCTTTCTTTGACTTGGTTGACTAGTTGAAATCAGGCAGAGTATCTGAATTTTGAGACCCGGGAAGACAAGGCCAACTTACCTGCAGTGCTTGCCTGGTTTAACCAACCCACTGACCAGGCCCATGACCTTGCCAGGTTGACTTGGACGAGTCCCGAGTTGACCCACCTGGCTTGCAAACTATGCTATTGAGAGATCAATTGGTACAATGACAAGTGGCTTCTAAAATTGTAGAAATGAAATGGTGTGCCTGTAAGAAGATTCCATTGCTGCAAAACTGTAACTATCTCATATTGATCCTTAATAGCGTTGTGGTGATGAAAGAAGGTTTTGCTGCAACATCGACCCTAATTTAAAGCATAGCCTTCACATCGGCTGGGATTATTAATTTCCATTGGAACATAACTACATTACTGTGCACTTGCTTGAGATAAAAGGCAGTTTTATTTGGATACTTATATCTACTAGTCCCAATCTTCTTCATTTTATTTTGAATTTTATCCTGTTTTCCTGTCATGTGTGAAAGGGTCCTGGAGTATCACGTGGATGGATTTCGCTTTGACCTTGCAAGTGTTCTTTGTCGAGGAACTAATGGAGCTCCACTTAATGCACCTCCGCTTGTTAAGGTAATTTATTTCTACCTTTCCCTTCTATAATAAAATTTAGTATGGCCTTTCGAAAACATAATCAGATTAAGTATAAATGCTAGCTTCTTTACATTGTAGCTAGAACTAGTTACTAACTGAACAATAGTTACTAAAATATAGCTTTCTCTATTGAGCTTCTTAGGAGCATCATGTTCCTTTTATTTTAGTTGTTTGTCTTTCGCAAGAATTCCTCATTTTAACAGACTCTAGGCCTTAATTGTTGATGATCATCAGTAGGTAAGTATGATGTTCCTTCAGTTGAATTAGCAGTGGTTATGAATGTCATTGAACACACAAATACTCCAATTAGTCCGTGGTCAGATGGATCATTTTTTTTTCACAGTAGTAAACCTGAGGACCATATCCATTGAGATGTAATTATGCAGTCATTGGTGTTTTTTTGGTGTAAATGTGATAACCTTCCTGCATAGGCAAATGGTAGAGATTGGTTCCTACATTTGCCGTTGAATCCTTGTACTTTGTCTTTTACTTCTGTGGTTTTGTAGCACACATCTTTGTTTTTGTAATTTGCATGCGGTTAGTGCAGTAGTGCCTCATCATGGTTTACTTTCTATTTGCATTTTTAATTTTTTTTTTTATTTTGTGTAATTGTTTGACAATTCCAGATTACGTTCTCTCTATAAAGGTTTTCGACAGTAGATTGGGCCAGAAAAATTCTTGGATCTTTTGACTCACTTCATCATTATTGATGATGCTCCTACCAGTTTTATTAAGAGTTGTCATGGAACGAGGCAAGGGTATCCTTTCTCCTCATTCTTCACTATTGTTTGGGAGGCTTTTAGTACCTAAGTTTGCAAAGTGGAAGAAAGAGGCTAATGTGTGGAGAAGAGGCCTACACCTCAAATTTTCATTGAAATCAAAATTTTCATGAGCTTTGTTTTCTTTCCTCTTTAAACTTTGACACTTGACTCCCCTAACGAATTGAAATAGTTAATTTTTTTTTTTTTTCATCATCATCATCTGAGCCTTATCCCAATTAATTGGGGTCTGCTACATGAATCTTGTTCCGTCATTCCACTCTATAAAGGGTCTTACCTTTAGTTAGGCCATAGGTCATTAAGTCTTTTCATACTACCTCTACCCATGTCCTTTGGTCCTTCCCCTTGCCTTTTAGAGCCTTCAACTTGTACTAACTCACTCCATCTAACTGGTGTAGTTCTTAGTCTCCATTGCACATGACCAAACCATCTAAGTCTACTTTCCCTCATCTTATTACCTATTGGTGCTACTCTTAAGTTCCCTTGGATACGTTCATTTCTAGTTTTATCCTTGTCTTTCCACCCATCCATCTCAACATCCTCATTTCAGACACACTCATCCTATGGACATGTTGTTCCTTAACTGGCCAACATTCTGTGCCATAAAGTATGGCTGGTCTTATACCTATTCTAGAAAATTTCCTTTCAGTTTGAGTGGTACACAAAGATTACATAAAACTCAGAGGCACATTTTGAATTACATTTTTATTTGTACTTAAATGTATGTTTGGGTTCTGGGTTCAGCTGAAATTCCTCAAACTCTGGTTGCAAATTATTATTATTATTATTATTTTTGCAAATAATCACCACCACATTTTGAATTATCTAGTTCCTTGAATCTTATGGATGTGATGTATACAAGCTTGAAACGAGAAGCATTGTTTGTTGGAAGTTCCAAGATTATGTTTCTTCTGAATTGCCTTTGTCTCTAGCTGATTAGATCTTCATGGTTCATTATTTGTACTTGGGTACGGTATACCTATGATGCTTGGGTCCTTCAAAAAACTGGACCACTTGAATTGGTCACTTCGATAAGGGTAAGGACGAAGGATCCCCCTTTACTAAGACTTGAAATCTAGATATATTGGGATTCTAATCTATAAAGTTATTAATTATTTGGATCCCCCTTTAATAAGACTTGAAATCTAGATTTATTGGGATTCTAATCTCTAAAGTTATTAATTATTTATAATTTGTTGTGAATTTTCCAAATGGGAAACATTTCAACTTGTGATATTGTTAGGGGAGTATGTTGATGTGATTATACTCGAAATCTGTGAAATCCCTACTGTACCATTATTATGAGAATCTAGATTTTAAGGATCCACCAAACCTGATCTTTGCCATACCTGTACTCGTAACCATACCTGGTAACATAAAGATGTCTAAGTAGTTTGAAGTTCGTATTTCATTCTTTATATTATTTTTTTTCAATTTTTTTTTCAAATTTTTTTTCTTTTTCCTTTTTATCCTGTTATTGGTAGAAATAGATATCTATGGTTTCTACTTGGGTTGAACTAGTTGGGACTGCTTCAGCTAGTATTTGAGGATGATTTCTTGTTCCAGTGTTAGAGTCGAAGATAGTACCCTACCCCCGTAAACTTGGATGCTTTGTTGATTAATTAGGTAATGGATCTTCATTTGAGTTTGTATTTTATTTCTTCTTCTTCTTCTTCTTTTTTTTTTATCGATAAGCCTGTTTTACCATGGGACCTCAGGTCATATGTAACTTTCTTTTTTCAAATGTAATTCTTATTGTCCATTAAAAAGAAGTTTGTTTTACCATTATAATGGATGTATATGATAAAGCCAATTGATAGTTTTCTAATCAGTGGAATTGTGCTTAACCACCTTTCCTTTGTCACATTGTGATATGATGAACCAGGCAATAGCCAAGGATGCTGTTTTATCGCGTTGCAAAATTATTGCAGAACCTTGGGACTGTGGAGGACTTTACCTTGTGGGAAGGTTCCCAAATTGGGACAGGTAAATCATTTAAATGATAATTTTTTTTTTAAAAATATTATTTGTGTGATGCAGTTGATCTAGGATTTGAACTGTCCTGATCAGTTGCAACATTGATGGAATGGTATACGATAGGTGTTAATGCATTATATTAGAGAAATAGAAGTGAGAAATGAAAATGGTTGAATGATGGAGAATGAGAGGATTTATTATCCCTCTCTCAATGGTCTATTTATAATAACAGATGGTTACAGATAATAACACCAAATAAATGAGAATAATAAAATCCTCCTAGTATGGTGCTTTGCAGGAACATACAAAACTATTGACTCTTCAGAACTTCTAACACTAGCTCCTAAAATAATTTCCACAACAGAATAATCACAGGAATCATACCTCAAGATGAGCAAGTAGGCTGAATTTCCAGACTTAGAAATGGTTTCCAGCATTAAGAACAAAACTCCAGCCCCCCAAACATGATTTCCGGCAGTGATGAGAATCCCAGCTACTATTTAACTAATTCCAGCAATTAGTAGTTTTCTAGCAGTAGCAGCCCAAATCAAATTACAGAATTTCAGCAATAAAAAAAAGTATTAAAAATGATAATGTATGCAAGCAAACACATCATGGAGGGTACATGTAGCTCGAATATAGAAATGAGGGTTTTAACTATCCAATTATTATCCAATTTCCGCATTTTTCTTTCTCCCAAATTGAAATGATTGGTAGGAGTTCCAATCGTCCCAAGAGAACCAGTCCACATGCATGAAAATAACGCCTATATTTACCTTGACTAAAACCTCTGGTTTTTTCTCTACCTTGAATACTTTTATCCTAGCCCTCTTAACTCACCTAATCTAGAGTCCTTTATAAAGTAAAACTGAGCCTACTAAATACAAATAATAAGTGGGGATCATAAAAACTAATGGAATTTACCAAAGGATATACACAAGGTATTTAACATACAGCCTAATAAGGGCTAATGTCTGCATTATGTCAGCCCTTATTTTTGGCCTCCAAAGCTGTTGTACAGCCCTTATTTTCTTCTCTTCTCATCTTTCTTTCTTTCTTTCTCCCCCTCTGACTGAGTGATGTGGGCTCATATTGGGACCCGGAGTTTCCCTAGATGCATGCTTGGATCTGTTCGTGCATCTTCTTCTCTCTTTTGTTGTTTGAATTCATATCATTCTGACGAGGTTTTCTTTCTCCATAAAGGTGAATTATATTTTTATGTACGTCTGTTGTTATGATTCTCTACCTTGTCCTTGTCATGTTTGAACAGAATGGCTTGTTATTTGTTCTATGGAGCAGCAGAAGCATTAGATTTCTATGCTATTAGAACTGGCACTCTCTCGGTTTTTCTAATTTCTTTTTGTTGTAAGCATTGGTTTTAAGTGGAAGCAGTAGAAAATTTTGGTGGCTGCAAACTTTAAGGAGTTTACGATTGTATGATAAACTTTTTTATACATAGAGATAAGCAGGCATAAGATGTACTATTCACATTTACATGTCTTACTGCAACTCCATTAGAGAATCTATTAAGGTTAGCTCCTTTTTTCTTGCTGTACCATTGTCCTCTTTTCACACAATCTCTGGTTTCATTTGTTTACTGAAAATAGTTTTTCTGATTTCATAAGATGTAATGTTCACAGTTAAATGTCTTTATGCAATTCCATTATAGATGTCCCTTGACTGACATTTATAAAAAGGAAGTGGTTAAATATGGCTAGCTGGATTGTCTGGCAGACTGCCTGGCAGGCACTAAAAATGATCAGATAAATGGGATCCACATTTACCTTGTCACCAGGTAATGTGCCGGACAATGTGGTTGCTGGGAAGCACTGGGCCTCTTTTGAAAATGGACCGTCTTCATTTCCCATATGCGCATGCTTCACCTGCTAAAATGCTGATGAGCTTGTTTGCATTTGTTTGGATTCTTAGGAGGGAAAATGCTTGTGCAGACGTTGTTCATTAAAATTTCAATGTTGCAGGTGGGCTGAATGGAATGGGAAGTACCGTGATGACATCAGAAGCTTCGTAAAGGTGACGGCATTGAAAGCAGTTTTGTTAGTTATGACTTATGATAAATTTAATCATAGATTCCACGTAGAGATTTAGTTTAGACTTCACAGTATGCAAACATAATAATACAAAAAATCCCTAAATGTTGAAGCAAAAATAGTATGCATGCAAATTTGCCACATTAAGAAGATTAAACGGACTTCAGTCATAGGCTCTGCTGCTCTTGGTGTAGATGTTGCACATATGCAAAGTGATATCTAAAGTCTAGTCCAGTGCCCTTTTATATGGATGATGAGATGGGCTCTGGACATCACCTCTTCTGGAACAACTGCAATATCTATATCTATCTGAATTACTGATATTTATCTGTGTGATTTTTTTTATCTATGTCCATCTGATTTCAGGTGGAAAATGTTTTATCAAATCAAATTGTAGTTCGTAACCTGATCACTTGTAATCAATCACATGATATTGGCAATAACCTTGTCTTTAACTTATAGATCTACTTGCATCTAATTGAAAGCTTCCTTGGATGAAAGGGAACTGGAAACAGTGTACAGTTTACTCTGGGGGTTGGATTGGACCTCCTCACATTTTGTAACTTATGCCACTGTCACGTCTCTAGCTGCTTCATAGCCTAGCCTTATAGACACAATACACTAGAATGCACACCGTACTAGAAAATTAACTGTAGGAAACAGAATGAAAAATGAACATAAGGTCAAAACTACATGAAGAACAATGTACGGAGGTGTGCTTCGATAAGTATGCTCAGTAGAGCCAGACTGCCATAACTAAGTATGTTCAGTAGAGCTAGACTGCCATAACTAAATCCATTGGTTCTTCATGTTTTCCATGAAAAATCATGGAGTTGGAGCTTTGATTTCGATATCCATTGGTTCTTCATGTTCTCCTTTTTTTTTTTTAAATTTTATTATTATTATTATTATTATTATTTTTAAACCTCGAAAATTTCCTTCAACCAGCTATCAATTGAGACTAATTTCGAAGTATTTAGGAGTATTTGACGAAATTATCATCACACACTCTAATTTTGAAATTTGAGTGTAGGTGGTCCGATTTGGGGAAAATTGGAAAAAATTAAAAAATTCTCAATTTTCTCCCAAATTACTTGCAATGTTGCACTCCAAACATGAAACCAAGCATGTATGAGGGCTAATCTACTGATATCTTAAGTCCTTGTCAATTTTCAGAAAACAAAATTCATTTTTAAATAAAAATTAATAAAATTATATATATATATATATATATATATATATATATATATATATATATATATATATATATAGAGTCATGCTCCCCCGCGCACCTATGCACGTGCGCACCTTTGCACACGTGCCATGGGTGTCTAATCTGAACGGTCCGTGTGATGCGGAATCCCATGAAACCCCATGTGACAAATTTTCACCCCGATCTAAAATTTTGGTGGGCCATAGCAAAGAGATGCAAATCAAGGGAGGAAACTGTTTTCATTTTTCATGGCCCATCAAAGTTTTAGATCAAAGTAAAACTTGGGCCTTGGGGGTTTCACGAGGTGCTGCTTCACATGAATGGTTCAGATTTTGGATCCACATCACGTATGATGGGTTCTCAAAAAAGTTCATATGTAGCACGTACGAACTGGTTCGCAGGTGAGCGTTTTCGTGTGTGTGTGTGTGTGTGTGTGTGTATATATATATATATTTGAAATTTCTCATCAACTAGCTGTCAATTGAGACTAATTTCGAAGTATTTAGGAGTGTTTGATGAAACGATTATCACATACACTCTAAATGTTATGCATTCAATTTGAATATGGTTGATTAGTTCAGTCGGACAGTGCATAGCTTAGGACCCTATACAAAGGAAACCTATTATATGCACTTCTTTTTTGAGATGTTATGATTTAAAAATGTATATTAAAGTCTTTTTTTAACAATCCCTGAAGTTTCATTGAAAAATTCAACCATTTCCCTAAAATTTCCCCATGTTTCCCAAAAAGTGCAATAAATTACCTAATACAAACGATATATCCCATGCGATAATTGATACATATCTGTATCCCAATGATGCAATATGTAAGACGATACCGATATTTCAAACACTGGTCGGGATGCACTTCTTTGTATCACTAGCAATTTGGGCATGATCAACATGTATGCTCCAACTTGAGGGGGGGAGTAAAGCGAATGCAATGAACTATGTGTATTTATTTGGGTGTGTGTGCATGTACACAATATTCTGTGCTCTTGAGGAGTATGTTTGTGTGTTTCTAGTAACATAATAAAAGATGTGTTAGAGCTTGTTGTCCTAATACACAACTTTGAGCTTCTCTCTCAAAACTTTCACTTCTTTCCTACTTTTCTGTCCTTCTTTTCTCCTCTTTCTTTCACTACCTAGATCTCTCAAGTCAACTGTAGATTCTAATCTTCCTCATTGATGGGTTTAAGGAAACTCCAAAACTTACAAGATCTGCATGTTTGATAGCTTGGCAGATGAAGTTTGGTACTCCAAACTATGTCAAAACAGGCTGAACACTTGCCTGACTTCCGCAGACACATGAAGCAACTTTCTGCAGCATGTTACCATTCCATAGTTTGCTTTGTTTGTGATAGGGCATAATAGGCAAAACTTGTGATCTTTTCAGCATTCATTTAAGAATGTGGTAAATCTGTCTGCTATTAGTTTTGAGAGTCAGCTTTGAGTGTTTCTGACACAACTCACATGGAGTGAGGTGCATCTTTGACAGAGACACCACATGAAATTAGTGACATCTGTGACAGATACTCTGATGGTCAGTGCCTAAATTTCTAATTAGTTATCCTAACAAAGTAAAGAGAATACTAATGATGTCACCATATATGCCCTACTGATTGCAAGGTATCCTTGTAAAGTAAGAAATCATGACATGTCAATCTCCCATGGATATGTTAGCATGTTTAACACAAGAACACTTTAGAATTCGTTTCCTGGTTACAGGAACATCTTGTATCAATATATGAAGACAACTAAAGTAATGGTAACAGCTCAAGATTTGCCGAAGTTTACTGAGAATAAATTATACCAGCAGTCATGAGCAGGATCTAATATTTATGGAAATTATCCTGACCAGTCAATCTCTCATGAATTCGCCAAGTCTCTTGAACTCTGTTTAATATGATGTTTGCTTTTCTTTATTATTTTAATATCTATGTTGGCGATGTTTAAACACCTTCTCTAGATTGAAAATCTTATCTTGTTTGTTAGATGTTCATGTTAGTGATTAATGAAGTTGCGCCTTTGCACTAGTGGTGATGGCCGTAATAGCGAGCAATACAGATGCATTTTTGTGGGCCTAACACCCACAAGTTTCATATTTGCAGGGCGACTCTGGCACGAAGGGAAGCTTTGCAACTCGTGTAGCTGGATCTTCTGATCTATACCAAGTAAGAATAATTGATGAAATTCAACATGATTTGATTGTGATGATTTGAAGTAAAAACTTATCTTACATTCAAGTACTGAGATATTTATCCTTAAACACCAAACCTCGAGTGTTAAAATCTTCGTTGTCAAAACTTGTTCTTAATTGATTATGTTTTATTTTTGAAATCCTCGAGAGGAACTTATGGTGGAAGGAAGAGAGATTTCTTGTGCCTACTCTTCTCTTCTCCTTGTTGCAAGTCTATTTAAAGAAGAAACAATTTTACAAAGGATAAGATATACTAGTTGTTTCATGACTAAGTCAAACCTTAGTAAGGTACTTTGCAGGTGTAACATAAGTTCATGCACATTATCTGGTATAGTGCTGCATAGGTTCTTGCATATTATCTGGTATAGTGCTCCATAGGATAATGTGCCCACCCACCCACCTACACACACACATGCATGTTTGTGCGTGTGTGGAGTGTTCACGTCAAGGTGTTCCGTATCCGTTACGATATGCCCGTAAAGGCCGATATGTATAGGTAAAGCCCACGACCGTTACACGATACGGGGGTGACCGTAACGGCCGATACGTATAGGTAAAGCCCACGACCGTTACACGATATGGTAGTGAAACGGGGCAGTTGGTTTTTTAGGACCGTATCAGTCGTTACGATGGCCGTAAAGGCCGTTACAGGGCATAACGACTGTTACTCCCGTAACAGTTGAAAAACGACCACTTTTTTCTCTATTTAAATCAAATTTTCTTCTTATATTTTCACATTTCTCATTCCAAAAACTCCCTTAGGTCATTTTATAACAGATTTCGACTACTTTTACTATTGTTTTTTATATTAAAACTGTAGATTGAAGTGATTTGAGTGAATAGAAGCTCCAAGGGCCTTAAAAAAATAAAAATTGAAAAAGTAGTATTTTTGCCTTTTTCTAATTTCTAGTTCTAGTGCTTGATTGTAGTGTGTAAACGTTAGAGACATAATCATGTTCATAAATTCACTAGACAGCCCGATACAACATTGTCACCAAAGAGTGGACCGTTACACTACCATAAACATGTTCAAAACAAAAAATGAATATACATCTGGAATATTTACATTATTATGGATTTTCTAGATATTTTCTCATATTTTTTTGGGCAAAAGAAAATTTTCAACCGTTACGGAGGTCGTAATGGTCGTTACGCCCCCGTATATCGGTAATGGTGGTGACCGTTATGACCATCGTTACCGATACGGAATACCTTGGTTCACGTGGAATCGAACTCCACCAAAGCTCCTGGATTCAAGCTTTGTGGGGCCCTTGTGATGCATGCATGACATCCAATCCATCCCTCATATGCTCCCTCCCATGTTAGGCAATGAGCCAAAAAACTGGCCGATCCATGACCCATGTGGGCCACACCACAAGTAACATTTGAGATGGAAGCCCACCCTTGACTGTGTATGGCCCCCCGTGCTGTGCATGTGCCATGGAATCCATTCATCCCACTTGGATGAAGGGACCACAGAAAATCAGGCTATCGAGCATTTAGATGGGCCCAATGCAGTCAAGGGTGGGTGTCTCCTACCAATTGTTTCCTTGTGGTGTGGCCCACATGAGTCCTAGATTAGCCTGAAGTTTGGGACCTGGCCAAGCACAAGAGGGGACACTTGAAGGATGGAACGGATGTCATGCACGCATCATGTGGGCCCCACTTTTGCTCAACTAGAGCCTTTGTAGGAGTCAACTCCATGTAATCATTCCCTCACTCTCATACACAAGCATGTGTGTGTCTGTGTGGGTGTGCCAGGAAAGAGTGAGCTCGTATGGATTGAAATGCCATATTACAGAGTACGATAGCAATGCACAATGAACTTTTATATATATATATATATATATATATATATATATATATATATATATATATATATATATATATATATATATATAAAAGTTCATTGTGCATTGCTATCGTACTCTTTAATATGGCATTTCAATCCATACGAGCTCACTCTTTCCTCAAAAACCAATGTCTAGTATGTTCATAGAGGTCGTCCCTGAGATGTTGACCTACTGTTTCCTTTGAAAGTCTAATAGGATCATTTGTTGATGACAATAATTAAAAATAACCATGGCTCTGAATCAAAGTTGAAACATGTTTGATGTTAAGCTAAATGTGCAAGTGGCTATAGCTTGTTGGTATTGCTCTCACTCTGTTTCTATCATGCTTTACAATCCTGGTCTTACCAATGAGTGTAGGTTTGAAGTTGTGGTTATGGTGCCTAATATACAAATACATTGTATAGGTAAACAAGCGCAAGCCATACCATGGTATTAATTTTGTCATTGCACACGATGGATTTACTTTATATGACCTTGTTTCCTACAATTTCAAGGTATTTCCACAACTTTAAATTTTCTTAGTAAGATCTTTGCAGTGATGATTATATGGAATGCTCAAATTTTCATCTACACTTGTTGGTTGTGTAGCACAATGATGCTAATGGAGAAGGTGGTAGAGATGGCACCAATGATAATTTTAGTTGGAATTGCGGTCATGAAGGTGATTTCTATGTGTTCCTACCTCTTGTTCATGTGGCATGGGGTTCGCACTGTTAAGGGTTTGAGCAACCTCCATATTCATCTTGTCTTAGTCAAATGAGTATTTGTTTGATGTTTAGTTTTCTATAAAGCCAGGTAAGCTTCTAGTTGAAACTTGGATGATAGAAATCCCATTTCACTAATCTTTTAAGCTCTTTTGACAACATTTTCTTAACTTATATTGATACATAATGTTTTTCTCCTCTGCCGTTTTGTTCATATAGAGAAATTATTTTTGCAATCTCGTCAATGGCTCTTTCTAAAACTCAAGGTTCATGAGAGCTCTGTTGGTGAATAATGTAGAAATATCTGATGTTTTAAATATCAATGATATTGGCCGATATATCCCATGATATATCTTGTATCCCACCTGTGCGATACGAAACGCATGGGTAGTGCCGATACATCCCACTCAGTGTTCGAAATATCGGTATCGCACAATGTATCGCACCCTTGGGATACAAATACGTATCGGTTATCGCATGGGATATATCGTTTGTATCGCATAGTTTATCGCACTTTTTGGGAAACATGGGGAAACATTGGGAAAATGGTTGAATTTTTTAATGAAACTTTGGGGATTGTTAAAAAGGCCCTTAATACACACTTTTAAATCATAACTTCTTTAAAAAAAGATGCACATAATAAATTTCCTTTGTATAGGGTCCTAAGCTATGTGATGTTTAACTGAACTAATGCAACTATATTTAAATTAAATGCATAATATTTATAAATATATCATAGTCATGTATGAAAACACAACCAATTCATTGAAAAAGAAAAGAAGAACTGAATAAGTAAAATTTGAGAAATATACATATCAATGATGGGGACTAGTTGTAGTCTAGACCCACATAGAGTTGCGCGGTGGCTCGTAATCATCATCTCCATCTCGACGGGGCTGTGCATAGTACTGCTGCTCCACAAATCGACAATATTGTGCCCCAGGTCATTGTAGAGTGGTATCAGTTAAGATACTCCCTGACATAACGCTGGTACTCCTCTCCGAACTGAATCAATACGCCCATCCGTGGGTACTGCGTAATCGTCAGTCTGTAATTGATATGGATCTGGGAATGACACATGAAGCTCCTTCGTATCCATATTGTTGGCCATATCCATACTGTTGCTCATATCCCTGCCCATATGCAGAAGTGAACTCCTAACCATAGTTGAAAAATGATGTGCCATAATTGCTGGAGTCACTCGTCACATATCCACTAGGTCCATATTCATGTCCATATTGCGGCACAGAACTCAAGCTACTCTCCTGTGTTTGTGATCCAGATTCATGTTGTGGCTTGTAACTCGAGCTCTCGTCCCTTGTCCATGATCCAAATCTAAAACCACTTCACCTGCCACGAACGCTTGTGTCCCTCACGCATTTTGCCAGCAACTCAAAATTTGAAAGTTTACGAGTCTTCTTTTTCTGCAGTAGCTTTTGACGCGTGTATGTCTTATTGTAAACAAGATGGGGTCGTGGTTCTCCTGGACAAGAACCATGGTCAAGATCCTGTATGGAATGATCGAAATTCTCCTCCCCGGTAAAAAAGGCTAAGAGGCCTCTTATCCTGACTCCCACCCTCGTCGCCACCATCCTTGTCGCCACCGCCACCACCACCACCACCACCATCATCATCATATCATCCTTACTGTCATCAGAGTCATCGTCACCCTTATCGCCACCATCATTATCATCACCAGACTCATTTCCCGCAACTCTCTGACTCAGTCTCGGTGTCAGACAATGTTTTCCCGCCACGTGTCCTGCGTGATTGTGATTGCCGCGGGCTGCCCTTCGGACTCCTCGTCAATGGGTTGAATGCCTCATCATGAGACCTCTGTTGCTCCACATGTGCGTCAACATCAATCTCGTGTCTCTGCTTCTGCCGCAATATGTGGCTCTGGTCGCTCATCCGAGGTATCTAAGTCATCCGACCTAACCCACTGGTAAACTGGGTCATCCTCCGCATCCTCAACATATGCATGCTGTCCGACCGTCATCAGGTGTAGTGGGTCTTCCTGTACTTTTCTTCCTTCCGAGCAACCTCTCTCGTAACTTCATATTGTAGTGACAATACACTAGCTTCTGAAGCCTCTCATACCCTATTCTATTACGTTTATTTGTATGTATGAGGGAGAATGCACTCCAATTCCTTTTACAGGGTGACGAGGACACCGTTTGTGCAAGCACACAGACAACCAGTCGTTGTAAAACCTCTCAATCAGTCCCATACATGGACCACTATTCGCCTGTATATCATAAGATTCTTTAATTATCCTAGATTTTTCAAAATAATATAAAAGTTAAGTTTACAATAGTGACTCACATGCCATCATGGCGTTCCTTGACTTCACTGCAGGGTGACACCCAAACATTCCAACCGCGTCACGGAATTTAACAATCTGTTGATGGCGTATAACAACTAGAATAAGTATTTAATGATTGAGATGAAGATAAAGAGAATGTAAGTGCGGAACATATTTACCTCACTACCAAAGGTGCCTTTCCCCGGACAGTCGAGGAATAAGTGATCGTACACCTCATGTACAACCCTCTTTAATGAATTATCTTCGAAGAGGTTCCGGCTGTAGTGGTATTTGGGATTCAGGAAATACGCTGAAAACTAACATATACACATCAGTACAACCCTCATTTATTATTGCATATGGAAAAAAAATCTACATACGTACTTACCAGCCTGATGTAGTGGGTGAGAAAGCGTCCTTTCCCAACGGTCGTCTATTATTGCATGCACCCACTTATATGCATTGAGAACTTTAACCATGATGGCCTCTTTCATTAGCTGTATAGACGGATACAACAACCCCATTGGCGGATTTGTCTCATTGTCCACCATCCTCAACACCACATAAATGGGCTCTAAAATATCCCAAAATGAATTTCCCAGCACCAGCTCCTCGATTCTATAGGTTATTTTCGTCAACCTCTTTTTCCATTCTACATAATCATGAGAGGCGAAAATCTCTCGTAACCCCTGTTTGTGTTTGAGAAGACTACTTAAGGCGATATAATTTGTGGCGAACCGCGTCGCTCCGGGGCGCACTATATCCCCACCACACTTCTCGCACATTGCGCCTAATAACCAGCTGTAGTTGTATGCAAAGTTTGTGATGAGCCGTGCATCAGTAATTAGTCTTCACCGACGGCCTATCCCCGATTCCCTCCAGCATGAGATCGATGCAATGGGCTGCGCAGGGGGTCCAATATATATGATACTTGCTTTGAATATCTTTCCTCGCCTTAACAAATGCACTTCCATTATCCTAACAAATCGCACAATATTTTTCCTTCCAACATCTCGCATGACGTTGTGCATTAGTTTGTAAATATAGTTAGAATCCTTGATCTTACTACTCGCATCTATACTCTTTAGGAACACCGCCCGTCTCTTGGAATAGACCATAAAATTTATAATTGACATCTTCGTCGGTCTGGTCCAACCGTCACACATGACGGTGTAGCCATACATCTCCCATGACTGCCGATACGAATCAACGTATGTTTTCATTTTTGCATGTTCATCATCCAAGTATTTCTCCATGATTTGTGCGGGTGTCGGCGGCTGCACACCCTCACTCCCACGCTGCACTTCACTTATCATATTTTTGAAGTGCGAGCTTGCTGCGGCATTTGCGGGGATTTGATCGTATATAAAAATTTTTGCTATAAATATTTTAACTTTTTTCCTCACATTCCCTCCACTAAATATCTCATTTATTTTCTTTTGTGTCCCTCCTGCCTCTTTGTACATCCTTGGATCTGAAGGTAGATCCGGCACCCGCATGCTACTACTCCTGCCCATGCCCCATATTCCTCCCAGCCTACTACCCACCCTCCCCTGATCCACCCATAACACTCTCCCCTGCTCCACTCCCCCCACCACACTCATGGATAGACCCCTCAAATTTAGGCCTACTTGTGTCCCACCTCATATCCTGATCCCTCTCCCACTGATCCCGCATGGACTCTTGAATTGCGCGTTTGTATTTGGGATCATCATCATTATCGAGATCCACTACATCATCCTCACCTGCATATGGTGGCCGCCCCAACTCCTCCCTAATCTCCTTCTCCCGTGCATGTCGTTCATCTTTTGTCTTCACATTTTTTTTCCAATATGGTCCTCATCTGTTCTCGCACATCTTGTGGGCACTTCGGTCTATCTATAAACTGCGATACCCTCCCGCTAAATGCTCCTTTAAGCGGGTTACCCCACCACTCCTCGATACATGGCTACATAAATTACAATTACTCCCGAATCGATTATTGGGAATGGGCCGACCGTACCTCCACCCTATATCAGATTGCCTACCTCCTCTTCCTCCCGACATATTTTATCTGTAAAATGATATTATATTAGTACTTGTTAGGGCCCACCTTGGGGCATGTGCTATATATCCATGACACTCATCCATTTTGTCAGATTATTTTAAGGAATGGTCCTTAGAGCACCATCCACACGTACAATTGTTCATGCATGCAACAGTACCACATGTAAAGATGCTAGATACCCTAAGCGTATTGACTAAATTCTGTGGGATCACCTTCATTCATGCATTTTATCCAACCCGTTCATCCATTTCACCATATAATTTTAAGTCTTTAGCCAAAAAACGAAGCTTACTAAAAAATCATGTGGACCACACGAAGGCAAACAGTGTGAATTGAATGTCTACCATGAAACCTTTATTGGGGTCACAGAATCTCCGCTGCCATCTGTGGTGGGTCCAACTGATCTTTAATGGTGGCCTCACGAATTGTTTAACGGTGAAAATCATATTCTTCGCTGCCATCTGTGGTGTGGTCCAGCTGATCTTTGGATATGATTCATTTGTTGGATAATGCTCTAATATGATCCAGGCCGTACAGTATCTGTACATCCGGGCCGTCAATCCCTTTTGCTCATATCATTTTAAGGCTTGAACACAAAAATGAGGTAGATCCAACGATCAAGTGGACCACACCAAATACCAAATAATAAGCTTGGTTGCATTTAATAACCATGTGTGTGGTCTATTTTAGCATTGAATCTGCCTCATTTTTATTTTGATGCTTAAAATAATCTGAGAAAAAGGGATGGACGGCTTGGATGAAGGGAACAAACAAAAATCAGCTTGATCCAAAACTTTAATGGCCCCAAAATGTTTTTAATGGTCGACGCTCATTCAACATTGTTTCCTGTAATGTGGTCCACTTGAGATTTGGATATACCTCATTTTTAGTTTCACACTGTAAAATGATCTATAAAAAATAGATGGAAGGCATGGATGAAACACACACATCATGGTCGGGCCCACAGAGCACTAACCACCAGCGAAAGGCTGGTGTTGCGTGGAGTAGCCAATCCATTTCCGCTATAAATCCTAGCGCGGATGAAATTGGCAGTACGCTCTTATCACACTGAGTAAACTCACTCAGTTGGGCCCACCTTGAATGTATGTGATCTATCCACACCGTCCATTCGTTTTTCCATCTAATTTAAGGGGTTGAGCCAAAAATCGAATCATATCCAAAGATCAAGTGGACCATACCACAGGAAACAGCATGGATAATGATATCCACCGTTGAAACCTTGCTAGGCCCAACAATGATGTTTATTTGTCATCCAACCTATTCATAAGATTGTATAGACATGGATGAGGGGAAAAAATAAATATAAACTTGATCCAAAATTTCTGTGGCCCCCAAGAAATTTTCAACGGTAGACGTTCAATTCAATTGTTTCCTATGGTGTGGTCCATTTGAACATTGTATATGTTTCATTTTTGGGTTGAAGCCCTAAAATTATCTATTAAAATAGATGGATGGAGCCAGATAAAATACATAAATCATGGTGGACCATACAGAGTTTACTCAGTACACTAAGCGTAGTGAGTTACTTAGTACGCAATCCGCTTCCAGCTCGGATTATTGAAGTCACGTCACCAAGTTACGTGGGTCCCACCATGATGTATTTTTTCTATCCACACCGTCCATCCATTTGAATAGATCATTTTAGGGCGTGAGCCAAAAAATGAGTCAGATCCAAAGCTCGAGTGGACCCCACCACAGAAAACAGTGGAGAGAGTGACGTTCACCATTAAAAATTTCTTGAGGGCCACAAGAGATGGATGGTCAAGATGATATTTGTGTTTTCCATTATTCCATATCTTTCTGGACTTATGAACAGATTAGATCACAAATAAACATTATGATGGGCCCTCAAGAATGCTACGAGTTTCAATGGTGCGCATCACTCTCTCCGCTTTTTTCTGTGGCGGGGTCCACTAAAGATTTATATCTACATCATTGTTTGTGTTATGCCCTAAAAAATTATTTCCAAATTAATGGATGGTGTGGATACGACACACATTACCATGGGACCCACAGAACACGGATACCACTTTATGTGATTGTACAGTGAGTAACTCACTACGCTAAGCGTACTGTGTAAACTCATGTGAGGTCCACCACGATTTATGTATTTTATCCACTCCGTCCATCCATTTTACCAGATAATTTTAGGGTTTTAGGCCAAAAATAAACCATATACAATGTTTAAATGGGCCACACCTTACAAAACAGTTGAATTAAACATCCACCGTTGAAATACCATTTTTGGCCACAGAAGTCTTGGATGATTGGATCAATCTTAAATTCGTATTTTCCCTTCATCCACATCTATATGATCTTATTAACGGTTTGGATGACTGATAAACATCACCGCAGGGCCCAGAAAGGCTTCAACAGTGGAAATCAGTGTCACCACTGTTTCCTGTGGTATGATCCACTTCCCGTTCTAAGTTTTGGGATCAACCCCTTAATTTAGATGGGAAAACAGATGGACGGCGTGGATAGACTACATACATTAAAGGTGGGCCCAACTGAATTTACTGAGTACGATAAGAGCGTGCTCAGTAAACCACTCCCCCGCCGATCCCCATTTCACCCCTCCCGCGCCATCTCCTTCATTTTCCCTCTCTGTCACGAGCGCTCTCCCTCTCCTTCACGCAGCGAAAGTTCCGGAAGAGGATTTCTTGTTCCGTTTCCTCAAATTCGGCCTGATTTCTCTCCGAATCTCCGAGAAATCCGCACAGGCATGCTCCAATCAATGAAGAAAGAGAAAAAATGAAGAAAATAGCGAGAAAAATTCGAAGAAAGAGGGATACAAATACTTACCTGTCGAATGGCCCACCTCCGATCACCGCTACAGCCTACGGCTACAGGTAGTCTCTGATTTCTCTCTCTCTCTCTCTTTTCTAATTCAAAATTTTTTGATTTTCCGCAACCCACGGCATTGGCTTTTTATCGTTGTAGGTTGTTGGCTACAGTGGGACTTGTGAGTCCCCTGCAAACGCACCCGTGAGTGTCTGTGACTCTGTTTGTCGATTTCTGACAATAATGGAGGTGGAAATACCGCGATATCGTGCAGTGTGGGTTGTATCGGCTATATCGATGATATATCGTGTGATATCGAAGATAATATCGTGCGATATCTGAAGTTTTGGATTTTCAGTTTCTTCCGGGGATTATCGGAGAAGTTTCGTCTCGCTAAGGCCCGATACCGATAATATCGGCCGATAGTATCGATATTTCGATCACTGACCTCACCTATTCGATCTAGTGAACATTTTCGATTTCCGATCTTTTTTTTTTTTGTAAATCATGTTAAATTAGTGTCAAATGGTTATAAATTTATCGTTATTCATGTTTTCCATGAAAAATCATGGATTTGGAGCTTCGATTTCGAGATTTAGGGAGATAGGCCAAGTTGCAGAAAATTGGGAAAATCAAAATTTCTCAATTTCTCACAAATCAATTGCAATCTTTGTATCCAAACACAAAATCAAACATGTATGTAACTTGATCTAGTGATTCTTGTTTTGCTTTTGAATATATTGCTTGTGTTTCCATACATGTCTTCTTACGTTTATAAATTATATGAATAGACTTTGAATATACTTGCATCAGTTCAGTTGGACAACGCGTATATTAGGACCCCATACAAAGGAAACTCCTATTATGTGCACTTTTGTTTTTTGCAATGTTTTGATTTCTGAGTGTGCATTGATGTCTTTTCAACAATTGCTGAAGTTTAATTGAAAAATTCGACCAATTTCCCAATGTTCCAATGTTTCCCAACAATAGTGATACATTACGCGATACAACCGATATATCCCATGCGATAACCGATATGTATCCGTATCCCAAGGGTGTGATACATTATGCGATAATGATATTTAAAACATTGGAAATATCAGATTCCTTCTTTTCTATATTACAGTTGCATGAACTTCTACCCTGGGTGTTATTCCCACTCTGAAGATTTCCACATGTTTTGGGTCATATGTTTTGAGAATTTGTTACCCTCTTGCTCTATCTTTATAGTTACATATTTAAATTCTACATTTTCACTTTGGGTAGTATTCATACATAGTTCCGAGAATATGTTTTCTGATTCCTGTATATTGAAGATACATTTGAAAGCAAGGGAGCCATGTCCACCTTTTAAAATAAATTTCTCAATAACGATGATTTGAAACATGTAGAAATTTTCAATATATCAGTTTTACGACTCATTAAGTCGATTAAAGTATAACTACTGAAGTACTGACAAATATCACATCCAGGAACTGAAACAGGACATGGGCAGGTTGGGGAAGCCACCATTTTAAACAACACGTAAATACTTCATTTGAATACTGCAAGGAAGAGTTATGGTATTTTCCTTCTCAGCAATAAGAGATAAAATGCCCTGAGAAATGTAATTGACACAATATCAAGATGAAAGATTGAATTGGTAATGATCAAATAAATTCTGTTTCCTAGGAAAGGTTACGAAATGGATGCAGCATTTTATGGTTCCTCAAAATTGGCTTTACCAATCATGCACCTCTGAGGTGAAATAGCCTGGACGTCTATTTATCTTCTTCTTCGTAGGTGTTTTTTTTTTTCTTTCATTTGTTGAAAAGTTACTATTTTATTACAGTGATGAGGCAACATTTGGTTTCCCCCCAAGTGGAAACTCCAGATATGTACACAGGAGGTTAATGTTTTTGTAGCCCACACAAACCAATTCCTTGACCATCTCCTTATCAGCTGCAACACCTGTTGTTGCACTCTTTCTTAAGTTTACCCATAAGCCAGAAACCTTTTCAAAACATCAAAGAATAAATATTAATGACTTGCTCCATATTCGCCTCAAATAATAGGCGGATGTCATCTGGAAATTGAAGATGAGTTATCTCCAATCCCAGTCACCGATCAGAACCCCCTATGAGATCAATGGATGAAGCTCTTTCCATTAGAGGTCTCAATCTTTTTACCACTAACTGAAAATAGAAGAGGAGACAAATGATCTCCCTGATGGAGCTCTCTGGAATTGGTGAAGAAACCTGTTGACGAACCATTCAATAAAATCGAGAAGGATGCCAAGAAAATACATTCCCTGATTTTCTCTGCTCACTTGTTACCAAAACCAGTCTTTTTAAGGGAGTAGGTGAGGAAACCCAACCTACATGGTGATATGCCTTCTTGTTGTTGATCTTGCAAATAATTCCTGCCTCAATCCTTCTGGCTCTAGAATAAGAAAATTCACTGGCAACCAAAGTAACATCCAAAATATGCCTTTACAAAAAGATCCTTGGAATGAGTAAATGACGAAAGCTAATGCCTCATGCAATCTGGAACTATGCATATCTTTTAACTATTGCAAGAGGGAAGAGCATGAAAAATCATTGAAAAGTATTAGCGTGATGCCTCTCAGTAACCTGGAAACGGGGCATTACTCTGCCTTAGGATGAGTACACTTCCAGCATATAAAATAAGATAAGCATAAGTATCTCTAGCTAGAGCTATAAACAAGTAATTTGCGTGGTGAAATTGATGTGAACTTATGAGCAGTGTTTTATGTATCGATGATATCGGCCGATATATCCCACGATATATTTTGTATTCCACCCGTGCAATATGAAACGCACAAGTAGTGGGATATATCCCACACGTTCGATCTGGTGAGCATTTTTGATTTTTGACCCCCCCCTCCCTTTTTTTTCCTGTAAATAATTTTAAATTAGTGTCAAATTGTTCCAAATCCATGATTTTTCAAGTTTTGCATGAAAAATCATGGATTGGGAGCTTCGATTTCAAGATTTGGAAGAGATGGGTTGAGTTGTGAAAAATTGAAAAAAAAATAAAAAATTCCCAATTTCTTGCAAATTGGTTGCAATCTTTGTGTCCAAACATAAAATCGAACATGTATGAAACCTAATCTAGTGATTCTTCTTTTGCTTTTGAATGTGTTTCCAAACATCTTCTTACATTTATAAATGATATGAATAGACTTTGGATATACTTGCATCAATTCAGTTAGACAACGCATAGATTAGGACCTCATACAAAGAAAACCTATTATGTGTACTTGTTTTTCCTAATGTTTTGATTTATAAGTGTGTATTGCTGTCTTTTTTAACAATCATTGAAGTTTCATTGAAAAATTCGACCAATTTCCCAATGTTTCCCAATATTTCCAACAACAACGATACATTACGCGATACGACCGATATATCCCATGCGGTAACCGCTGTGTATCCGTATCCCAAGGGTGTAATACGTAACACGATACCGATATTTCAAACACTGCTTATGAGATTGACTTTTGTGCAGTGTTTAAAATATTGGTATCGCATTATGTATCATATCCTTGGGTTACAAATACATATCAGTTATCGCACGGGATATATCATTTGTATCGGGTAATTTATCTCACTTTTCGGGAAGTATACGAAAACATTGGAAAAATGGTCGAATTTTTCAATGAAACTTCATGGATTGTTAAAAAAGAACGTAGTACACACTTTCAAAATCATAAAATCTCAAAAAAGAAGTACACATAATAGGTTTCCTTTGTGTAGGGTCCTAAGCTATGCACTGTCTGACTGAACTAATGCAATTATATTCAAATTGAATGCAAAACATTTAGAGTGTATGCGATGATCATTTCATCAAACGCTCCTAAATACTTCAAAATTAGTCTCAATTGACAGCTGGTTTAAGGGAAATTAAAAAAAATATATTAAATATTTTTTAAATTAATTTTTAATTAAAATAATAATTTTTATTTTTCGAAAGTTAACAAGCACTTAACAAATTAGTAGATCAGCCCTAATACATGCTTGATTTCATGTTTGGAGTGCAACATTGCAAGCAATTTGGAAGAAATTGGGAAATTTTTGAATTTTCCCCAAATTTTCACAAATTGGACCAACTACACTCAAAATTTGAAATTAGAGTATATGTGATGATCAATTTGTCAAATACTCCTAATTACTTTGAAATTAGTCTCAATTGATAGATGGTTGAATGAAATTTTCGAAAAAAAAATGGAGAACATGAAGAACTAATGGATATTGAAATCAAAGCTCAAACTCCATGTGTTTTCATGCAAAACATGAAGAATCAATGGATTTGTAACCATTTGATACTGATTTAACATAATATCAACAAAAAAGGAATCGAAAACTGAAAATGCTCACCGAATCGAACATGTTGGATATATCAGCACTACCTGTGCGTTTTGTATCGCACAGGTGGGATACATCGGCCGATATCGTTGATATTTAAAGCATTGCTTGTATGTGACCATTAGTGCATGAATTTGCTGTATAGTTTTTTATGAGGACATCACTCCACGTACACCTTTGTGTACGTATCGGAGGAGGCGGCGGACCACACCGATTTCCCTGTGGCTAGGCGAGTACCCGTGATTGTGCTGAAGACCCCATGTGCATGTGCGAGCATCTGGAAGACCCCACTCTGGGAAGATGCACATGGGTTGCTTTATGGAGTGATACAGATCGTTGGATTGGAAGGATGTGACGATCAGGCCGTTAGATCACATGATCGGGCCATTGATCGTGGATAGTTCACACTAGTTTTTCTTAGATTTTATCAGCTTATATGACTTAGTTTTGTTTATGTTATGTTTGGACACCATTATGAGTGTTTTTAGTTGATTTTAGTTAGACCGACTATTTGTGTCAAAATTCACAAAACAAGGTGTTTATTATAATTTTTGAACTTTCTTGGAGCTATAAAAGAGGGTGGGCATGCGACTCTCTCCCTCCTTAGATTTTGTGATAAAAAAAGAAGAGAAAAAGTTCTTGCTTTCTTCTTCTTCCATCTTCATGAGATTTGAAGATACTTTCATGTGATTTGGCAAGGAGATTGATGCGAGGCTACTCTTCATCAACGGAGGTGCGAGGTCTCCATCTATCCCCACATCACCATCTCTTTTCTCCTCCATCAAGGTATTTTCTTCAAGTTATTCGATTCTCCCATCTTAAACTGTTATCTTCTCCTAAACTTATCTTTTCCTTACAACCTATCTACAATCCCAAAACCTAACCTTAAGTATAAAATTCCTAACTTTCCTACTTTCCCAAATTACCCAAACCCTAACTTTTCCCGTTCTTCAATCCACCCAAAATCCTTACTCCCCTTCTATCCAAAACCCTAATTCACACATTCTAACTTATAAACCCTTTAATTCATTCACCTAATTTGATTCCATAAACCCTAATTCCTAGTTTTCCGTAATTTCCCTAACCCTAAATATACCTTAGGTTGTATTAGGTCTTCTACTTTGAGTTAAACTATGTCATATGCTAATTGGATGTCCCTACATCCATTAGATCCTAGTTTTCTTTTATTTAATAATCTTGTGTGACGATGTTAGTAACTTAGGATATGATTATGCATAATGTGTTTTTGGTTTTCTTGGTATTCGTGATGATTATGGCAAGGTTTGTCTTTTTTTGTTAATTATCTTAATTTTGCTACTTGATCTCACATGATAGTTGGTTCATACACGAGTCCTACATTAGTTTTACACAACATGAAGCTAAGTGGCAATAGCTTAGAGTTTGGGAGGGAAAATGATGCAAAACTGATGCATGAACCAAATAACATGTGAGATCAAGTAGCAGAATTAAGACAATTAACAAAAAAACACAAACATTGTCGTAATTATCACGAATATCATGAAAATCAAAAGAACATCATGCATAATCCTAGCCTAAGTTACCAACATCGTCACACAAGATTATTAAATAAAAGGAAATTAGGATCTAATGGATCTAGGGACATCCAATTAGCATAGGTTATAGTCTATCTCAAAGTAGAAGACCTCATACAACCTATGGTAAATTTAGAGTTAGGGAAATTGGGAAAAATTAGGAATTAGGGTTTATAGAACCAATTTGGATAAATGAGTTAAAGGGTTTATAGGTTAGGATGTGGGAATTAGGGTTTTGGATAGAAGGGGTGTAAGGATTTTGGGTGAATTGAATAATAAGAGAAGTTAGGGTGTGGGTAATTTGGGAAAGTAGGAAAAGTTAGGGATTTTGGGTTTAGGGTTAGGGTTTTGGGAATTGAAGAAAGGGGAAAGATGGATTTAGGAGAAGATGAAGACTTAGGATGGAAGAATTGAATAATTTGAAGAAAATACCTTGATGGGGGGAAGATAGATGATGATGTGGGGATAGATGGAGACCTTGCACCTCCGTTGATGAAGATTAGCCTCACACCTATCTCCCTTGAAAATCTCATGGAAGTATCTTCAAATCTCATGAAGATGGAAGAAGAAGAAAGCAAGAGTTTTTTCTCTTAAAAAAAAAATAAAATCCCAAAATCCAATGAAGGAGGGTCACACGCACACCCTGTTTTGTGAATTTTGATGAAATAGCCCTAGTCTAACTGAAATCAACTAAAAACACTCATAATGGTGTCCAAACATAACATAAACAAAACTAAGTCCTATAAGCTGATAAAATTTAATAAAAACTAGTGTGGACGATTCACGATCAATGGTCCGATCATGTGATCCAACAGCCCGATCGTCACGTCCTTCCAATCCAATGGTCTGGATCACTCTATAAAGCAGCCCATGTGCATTTTCCAGATGCTCGCACATGCACATGGGGTCTTCAGCACAATTAGGGGTACTCGCCTAGTTACAGGAAAATCGGTGGGGCCCGCCTCCTCCTCTGGTACGTGCACAAGGGCATATGTGACGTGATGTCCTCATTAGAAAACATTGTGAGTATAAACAACTAAGTAGTGGGAGTGTGAGCACGAGCCCAAAGCGCAATTTGAAGCGAGAGTAGCACTAGGGTAGGAGGATCGTGCAACTAAGATCCGCTGCCAGTCAAGGTCCAAGGGAGAGACAAAATGGCATATTGCTCATAGTGCCAAAATGATTGTATGCTTTGTTGAAACCAATTTTGTAAAACCTGGGCTTGTAAAACCTGGGCTGAATGCCAACTTGTTTCCATGGGTAGTTTTCGTTCAACTGCTAGTTCAAGGGGCCTAACCTGTTCCGATCCAAGACATTCACTCAAAGCCTTATGAAATAAAATGTATGAAACAAGCAAAATAAAAGGAATAAACTACCAAAAAATGGCAAATGCTGTGTCCAGTGGATAGGTTCAGGCTCTATTGGGGTGATTATACATTTTATTAAGAAAAAAATAGTTGAAAACTGACCCTGTTTTTAGTGATCCAGGACGTTCTTGTGGCTGGTTCCAATCTGACAGTCTAGTGGAATCCAGCACCAGTCCTGTCCAGGTTTTAAAACATCGGTTGAAATGATGGTGGTATTGCATAACTGGACCATTTGGCTTTCACATATTAGCAATTTCCATACACCTTGCTGTTGACAATTGTGAGGAAACCAATACCGGAAGTGGCTGTCGTCACCCAGTTCATCTTATTTGTTTGATTAATATAAGTGGCACCCTACACCCATTCACAAACATGGCATCCTCAATCTCTTCCTCTCCTTGGGCAGTATTTATTGTGAAACTTGAAATTTGAAATATCATTAATTATTCACTACGACAGTATTTTCCATGCATAAAATAGTCTCATTTATGATTTTCTTTACTCGTATTTGTTTGATAATTCTTGAAATATTATTAATTATTCACTAATCCAAAATTTCATATATAAAATAATCTCCTTTATGTTTTTGTTTACTCGTATTTGTTTAATCGATTGAATTTTGTTTGATAATTCAATTAAAAGTTTGGGTGATGATGCATGTGTTCATTTCAAGGTGTTCCATATCGGTAACGGTGGCCGTAATGGCCACCGTTGTTACTGTTACGATATGGGCCGTAACAGCCGTTACTACATTTTTTAAAAGTTTTTTTTTTTTTTTTTGAAAAAACCTGTTTTGGGACCGTTATGGGCTGTTACGGGTTGTTACAGGCAGTTTTTTTTCTATAACGGCCATTATGGCCCCGTAACGCGTAATGGTTGTGGCCGTTACCGTTACTATTACCGTTACGTAACTATTTTTGTATACCATGGTTCATTTTCAATTATCAAACTGTTTTCTAACTACAAAATCATTTTCTTTTCACTATGTTTGTACCATACAGGTGAAACTTCTGATCCTAACATCAAGTCTCTACGTACACGTCAGATGAAAAACTTCCATTTGGCCCTAATGATCTCCCAGGTAGCTCTATATCAAGATTGTTGTAAACATGATGTCATTACTTGCTCAGCTCTATCAACACACCCTATTTTAAGCTTGGGTTTCCAGTGGCAAACCTCTTAAGATGTACCTGTAGAGTTTATGCAAATCCAGAACCAAGCATATTTATCTATTTAGTTGATTCTCAAATAACTAGTCCTTTCAATTAGTTGATTATTATTCGCTTTGCATACTGAATTATATCTAGGGAACACCAATGATGCTAATGGGAGATGAGTATGCCCATACTCGTCATGGAAACAACAATAGTTATGGGCATGATACTGCCATTAACCACTTCCAATGGGAGCAGGTAACATGATGTTTTGTCATTTCTCTTTCTATGGGCATTGATTCCCAAACAAATTTAAAAAAACTAATAATGTCTTTTATCTATAAGAGCAGTTGGAGGCAAAAAAAGAAAGTCACTTCAGATTTTTCTCGGAGATGATAAAGTTCCGCAAGAGGCATCCAACATTTGGACGTGACAAATTTCTTGGCAAAGTAAATGTCATTTAATTTCTCATTCGTTTGAGTTCTTGCAATATTATGTTTTTTTTATATTCAATGCTGCTTTCCATAATCACCATGGTTGTATATCGTATTGAACTAAGTGGCATGTTTCTTGGAAAATAATTGTTCTATGTTGGGATGATGGATAGTAAGTCATTGTTTGAGTTATTTATTTATTTATTTGAATCACTTGGGACCACAAAAGGCAAATTGTGCATTTCAGTGAGTTATGTGATGAAAATGCTTGGGAATTGTATTGAATAACACACACATACACAAACGCACGCACGTGCATGTGCACGCGCACACAATCTAACTGAATTCTTCCACTGTGTATTTGTTGTATATTAAGAAATTCAAAATTTTAAGAAGTCATTTTAATGCTTTCTCCCTCTTTAAAATAGTTGAATTTCTAGAAGTCATTTTAATGCTCTCTCTCTTTAAAATATTTGAATTTCTAGTAGTCATTTTAGTGCTTTCTCCCTCTTTAAAATATTCTAATGAGTCACTATTTAAATTGAAAAAGAGTGATGACATGCAATCCACTAAACTTTCTATATAGAGCATCAACCCAATCACACTGGAAGTATTTTCTTAACATTGCATGGTTAGCACCTCCAGCCATGAACCTTCCTACCGCCATTGTCCTGCTGCAACATTTTTTTTATAGGTAAGCCAGGTTCAAACCTAGGAATTAGGATCTCAATGTTGAAGTTCCGAGTGCCTAACATTGAGCTACTGGCTTCTCCCGCTGAAATGTTATTGATGAATGTTCATTTGCTTGCAAGCCTTCGATTTTCTGTCTTTACCACATCTGCAGGGTCATAGTCATAGTTCATTTTATCATTTTCCCAATTAATTCATTTGCGAGGGCTATAAAGTAGGTTATGTTGTAAAAAGTAGGGTATGAGTATGATTGTCTTTAATTTTGTAAAAAAGAAGGAACAAAATTAGGGTATGTTGTAGAAGGGTAGCTCTAAGGCAATCCTTGTTATTGATTATATGCATCTAGTGTCTAATTGCTCCACCAGCATGTCCCATGTGACGTTCTAATTATCATGAACTAGTGGTAATTGCATGATACAATTTATCTGTATATCTTCAAACCACAAGGATGACATGCACGTGGTATTAGATCATTCAAAATTACTTTTGGGGTACTAGGTAATTAGTTGCTTCATGATCAACATTAGAGAATCCCAAAGGATGTAATTCAAAATGCATTATTTCATTACAAAATTATATCATCTGTTCAGACCCCCTCTGCATTTGTTGAACTTACAAAACAGTTATCCAGAATGCCATCAATTGATCTAAAATCACACAGTTGACAAAGTCTCTCTCTATGTGGGTGGCTTGGATGCATGCTATCCAGTTATAAACATGATTGACAAAAATACAATATTAACAACTAGAGCATTACATCAAATGAATTGGTATTGTACATATATACAGCCAAAGTACATATATGCAACTGAACATTACAGTATTAAACAACATAATTAACAATTCATTTTCCCCCCATTAAGCATTGGTCTTAAACTTTCAGAAGCTTGTAGGTTTAGAAAACTAACTGAAACACCCTAGCCCTTTTCTTTTCATTATGGGGATGGATATATTCCTAAGACTGATCTACAGTCCTTTGCTTACCATCAGCCATTCAGTGGAACAGTCAAATAATTTTTTTGAGGGGCCTTACTGTCCTGGAGTTTTTATCCATCCAACTTGGTTTGCCTTTCTAAACCTTGATTAGTCACTCCCAAAAGCTACTTTCAGAGGTACTAGTTAATTGTTTCATAATTTTTTTCGGGAGAGCGAACTGAAATTTATTAAAAGCCTACTGAAAGCGGAAAAAGAATACAACCCAACTCTACAGCTGGAACAAAGTAGAGGTTGACAGAATTAACTGCCTTTACATAAGAAGCTCAACCCAAAACACTATTCTTGCCTTTACAAATAATTTCCTCCACTGAGGATCCCCTATTATGAAAAGACCGGCTATTCCGATCACCCAAAGTAGCCCAAAAAATAGCCATAATAATTATTCTCCACTTAGCTTTCCCAACTTTCCCCACCCCTCCCCCATGCTAGGCCCAAAGTAGACCATCAATAGACCTCAGCATCACCCAAGCTATATGAAATAAGGTGGAGAAATGCTCCCACACATGCTGCACAAAAGGACAACGAATGAACTTGTGATCGATCGTCTCCACATCTTGCATACACATCAAACAAATGTTTGGAAGAATAAGGGTTCTCCTTTGCAATTTTTCAATAATTAGCACTCTCTTTCCACTAACCATACAAAGGCTGTAACTCTAGGGGGAACTCTGTAGGACCAAAGACGGAAAGGAATTTGAAAAGCAGAATCCCAAGACGGCTCACTAATCAATCTGAAGAAGGATCGAACTGAAAAATGACCCGACCTATGAACGCGCCATACCATCGAATCCTCCACTAGCTCCTTTATCTCCTCATTTGTCAAATTTCTATGACAAGAGGGAGAACACAACATAGAGCCATTGCTAATGGAGTAATAGAAATTTACAGTAGTGCTCCTATCCACCCTAGGGAAATCTTCCTAATTCGCACCAAACATCCAACTAGAATCGGATGCGGTTTTATACATTGAACGAGAAGGATAATCCTTTATGAAACAAATGCTCTGTCGATGCCACCACTTTCCACAAATTGGAAGCTTGATAAAGGGAGGAACTCTTCACCCCACCCTACCAATCGAGACCCATATTTCCTCTCAACTAGCTCCCTCCATAATCTCACCTCTTCAAACCCATGTATCGATAACCATTTATTAAGAAGCGCGAAGTTCATAATTCCTAAATCCTTAATACCCTACTCCCCCCTCGCTTATTGGCTTGTAAGCCTCCTCCCATTTGAGAGGGTGAAATTGTCTTTTTTCCTCATTTCCACAGGAAGTCTCTTTTCAGCTTTTCCAACCTATCCAAAACCGATTTTGGGCATTCGAAGAGCGTCATAAAGTACACTGGCATATTAGAGAAAGCACCTTTAATATTAATGACCTCCCAAATATAACTAGCGGTGTTTCTAACTCAACAACTTCCTTTTGATTCTCTCAATACCCTTATGATGCAGGTTGAACTAACCCATGATCCATGGGTCGGGCTTAGGCCCATTAATCCTAAGACCAAGCCCAATAGCTGGCTCATTAATAAGGAGGCCCAAGCCTTTTATTTAGGTAGCTAGCTATGCAATAATCAGTTAATCAATTCTTCTTAATTGCATTCTTATCCCTTTGGCATCTCTTTCTTACTTTTTTATTTTTGTAATAAGTCATTGGTTGTTAATGATATTATGAATCTTCCTTATATGTAAGTCTTCATGCTTATATAAGGGCTTTGACATGAGTAGTATCAAGACACCTTTAAATTGAAAAAAATTTACGGATTCTCCTTTTTGCTTTGTATGTGGTTCTTGTCCTTAACTTGGAGGTACTTAGTCTGGGCGGATCCTTCCCATCAGCTGGTTGCACCAGTTTGGTATCGACTTAGTTGGCTGCTCTGATACCAAACACATTTGAGTCACGGGGATGGCCGTGTCATTGGCCTACATAACCTTATATAATTTTGGACAACTTTTAGTTGACAAATTGAGCTTATCAATTACCTCTTGAGAGACCATGTTCATCGCACCACCACCGTCGATGATCTTGTTATATAAGTTACTCTAGCATTTTATCCGTGTACAAAAAACAGTGCTCTGTCATCAGTCTTCGTTATCCTTGATGGTGGTGAGGTGATGACGGATGATAAGAGTGGGACCTTCAAGCTTAAGCTTCAATCGCAGTCTCAACAGGGGGATACTTATAGTTGTGATGTAGGTTCTAAATAGAGTTGTTCCATATCGATGTGCATGTTGTAATATTCATGGCCGTTTAGGTAGTAGGGGTCCTCATTACTATGGTAGTGGAGGTTCTTGGCTTGTGGACACTAATTAGAAAAGTGCCCTATTTGTTCACAATGGTAATAACAAACACCCTGTCATTCTCTCCTAAGGGGAGGATTAGGGTTAGGACCTCACCCCTTGGTGTCATGTCCTTGCACTGCTAGTTGGCTTTGGTCTGAAATTTATGGCAGAGGGTGTTGCAAACATTGTGGCTGCCTTATAAGTTGAGTTTGCATATGTGGGTGCGGTTGAAAAAGGTAGGGAGGTGGTCGGTATCGCTATGGTGGAGTCCGGTAAAGATGTGGATCCGGACCCTTTCACACACAAGGTTCCTTGGCTGGAGAACCAAGGCGTTGAAGAGTATGTTGCCACATCTACTTTTTAACTCGTTAAGCCTTCCAATGAACATCATAGATTAACTCAAAATCATATATGACCATCTCGCACTAGATCTCTTAGCGTAACCTTGCTCGATAGTCGTTAGCTATTATGCGGTCTGTCTCTGTAAACTTACAATGGATAGAAAGCTCACTGAACTACTCAATATAATCATCCACCGATATTCCCTATTTGAACATAAGGAGCTCTAAGAGAAGAGTATCCTTATAGTCTGAAGGCAAATACTAATTTTTCAACTTCTCCCTCGTGTCAGCCCACCTGGTGATAGCAGGACAACCCATGATGAGATTGTTGTTGTCAATGCTTCGCCATCCAATTCTTGCTAGGCATTTCAACTTGACTTTGACAAAGTCCACTTGTTGGACATTATCCATGTTGTACCATGCAATATAATCTTAAAGCGTTGTAATTCAATTGACAAAAGCCTTTGTATCAAGGTGACCCATGAAATCTAGAACTTCAACTCGTACTTTCTTAGTGACATCGTCTTTCGTGGGCGTCTCTATCGGGATGTCATGGGCTTTCTGCAAAGAGACGTTCTATGAAGTCATAAATAAACTCTCGAGGACCCATACCATTTTGATTCACCAAAGGTCCTGGTTGGAATTCTTGTTGTGGATTTGGGTCACTAGTAGGTACTCTGATGGGATCTGGTTGCTCTCCATGCGGTTCTCCACGCAGTTGGTCAACAACGGTTTCCAGGCTTGCTACCCTTGTGAATAGCTTTGCGATGCAATTGTCTCGTTGTTGATCGGTAAGCTTCCCTTGGTAGATGTGACTACTACGGGTAGACATCCTATTAAGGGGGTGGCATTGGAAAAATAATGGATAAAATATAAGGCGGTTTCTGATTTAGAACAAGTTGAACTGAGATTCAAGGCTTTAATGGTTTGAGACAAGGCTGGATTAGGGTTGACTTTTGGGGTTTTTAATGGACTGCAATAGAGATGATTTTTGGGACTTTTAATGGGTTGGAATGGGGCTGAATTTTGGTGGTTTTAATGAGCAAGAGTGGGGTTGATTTTGGGAGTTTTAACTTGATTTTGGGAGTTTTAATAAGCTACAGTGGAGCTTATTTGGGGGTTTTAATAGGCTACAATGGAGCTTATCTGGGAGTTTTTAATGGGCTGGAATGGGGTTTGATTTTGGGGGTTTTAATGGGATAGAATATGACTCATTTTTGGGGTTTTAATGGGGGTCGAATAGGGCTTATTTTTTTGGGGTTCTTAATGAGCTATAATATGGGCTATATTTGGACTAAAATAGGGCTGATTTTTTGGTTTTTTTTTTTTTTTTTGGGTTGTTACTGGGCTGGATTATGGAGGGTAGATGGCTGCCAAAAAAATTCAGTCTCCCCTCATTA
Source organism: Magnolia changhungtana (assembly GCA_030180095.1). Taxonomy (NCBI): domain Eukaryota; kingdom Viridiplantae; phylum Streptophyta; class Magnoliopsida; order Magnoliales; family Magnoliaceae; genus Magnolia; species Magnolia changhungtana. The sequence continues at coordinate 1,666,167 of JASAUF010000325.1, read as the reverse complement.
ATTGGACTTTTGAGCTTTGTAAAAGAAAAGAAAAAAAATCGAATGGGGGGTAGGAGAGATGTAATGAAGAAAATAAAAGGAAAAGATGCAGAATTTTATGATTAAAGAACTTGAAAACAAAATATAGAGATTATTGTTGATACATGACTTCAACCCAACTGTCGGGACCGTCTATAATACCAAACTAGCGTAGCCAGCCGATGGGAGAGGTCTGCTCAAACATAGGCACTTACAAGCTAAGCATAAGAACCACACACGAAGTTAAAAAGGGACAATCCAGAAATTTTATTTAATTCAAAAGTGTCTTGATATTACTTATGTCAAACCTTTATATGAGCATTGAGACGTACTTATAATGGAGATTTATAATATCATTGACAATCAATTACTTATTACAAAAATGAAAAATAATAAAGAAATGCTAAAAGGATAATAATGCAATTAAGAAGCTTTGGCTGATTGATTATTGCATAGCTAGTTCATTTAGCTACAAGAATAGGAGGCTTGGGTCTCCTTATTGACGGGCCAGCTGTGGGGCTTTGGTTTGGGCTTAATTGGCCTAGGCCTTGCCCGGGGATTGTGGGCCCTATTCATCTTACATAATCTTATCCCACAAATGTTTTTCCGGCTTCCAAATGCATAAAAGACACCCCAAGATGTGACAAGCGGAGGCCCCTTTGCATCCAAATGTAGCAACCAATCACGCTAACTCCTTATCCAAGCAGATTCCCATCATTTCACTCTTAGCAACATTAATGCTTAACCTTGGCACTGCTTTATAACATACCATAATTTTCTTGAGGTCATCCACCGAGGTCACTTTCACATCGCTAAATAGAAGAATATCATTAGCGTATTGGAGGTGACTAATTTGCATTGCTGCATCTGAAACTCGGAAGCCACTGATTAATCCAATCTCCTCCCCTTTATGCATTATCTTAATAAATACCTCTCTGACCACTTCAAAGAGGATGGAGATAAAGGATTGCCTGCTTAATACCCCTAGATGCCTTAAAGAAACCTTTTAGTGAGCCATTAACCAATATAGAGAAGATAACAGACTGCACATAAGATCACATCCATCCTCTCCATTTATGACCACAACCCAGTTCCGAAACATGTAATCGAGATCATATGCCTTTTCGATGTTAGGCTTGCAAATTGACCCTCACTTTCCTTTCCTATTCCTGGAGTAAAATGCATTAATGCGCAATGAGGACACCATCTAGAATCTGTCTGTCCTCCATAAAAGCCCTCTGGTACAAAGAAATAATCTTATAAAGCACTTACCGAAGCCTCAAAGCCAAAACCTTGGCTAATATTTTATAAGGACCCCCAATGAGATTTATGGGCCTAAAGCATTTTAACATTTCAGCCCCTTCGATTTTGGGAATGAGATCTATAAATGACACTCCAAGATCATTAGATAGATGGCTTCACTCGAAGAATTAAGATAAGAACGAATGCCATCGTATCCCCTTTAACTGATTGCCAAATTTTCTGAAAAAATATCAACAGGAATCTATCTAAAGCCTAGGGCCTCATCTCCACACATCGAATCAAGAGCCACTCTAACTTCTTCTTTAGATATCGGATTTTCAAGATGCATTGCCTCCTTAGTAGACAAATAAGGAAAATCCAAATTATCTGGCCACGGCCTCTTCCATTGCTTGCAAGATAACAGATTCTTGTAGAAATGAACTATTGAGTTGCAAATCTCACCCTCTTTTGTTGTCCTTTTCCCCTCAACTATAAGGCTGCTAATTCTATTCCCCGAGCCCTTGTGCTGGCTATGCTATGAAAGAAAAAAGTATTCTTGTCACCTTTGTTAAGCCATAATGCTCTTGATCCTTGCCTCCACCTGATTTCCTCCTCTTTAATACGATTAGAGTCTTTCAAGGTTAAGGAAGCTTTCTTATCTCTCTTCGACTGCCAACTGACTGGCTTCCTCTTTAACATCTAACTCGTTAATCTCCTTTAGTAATATGTCAAACTCTGCCTCCCGAGTGCCAAGAGTTTTTTTTTTTTTCAGTAACTTGAGCTTTTGGCTCAATCTAAATCCAGCAAAACCTTCGACCACGAAAGAAGTCCACCAATCAACAACCAGCTTCTCAAACCCGTCAATCTCCATCCAGGCTATAGCTTAAACCTGAAAAGTTTTCGACCCCAATCCTCATCTGCCACCTCCAGCAAAATGGGACGATGATTAGAAATAGTTCTTGGCGGTCACCGCTAATGCACAAGCGAGAAATCCAATCGAGAACAAATGGTTTCCTCATGCCCATTAGACCACATATACTTAGCTCCCCCTAAGAAGAATATTCAATAAATCATGCAAATATACCCAATCTGCAAATCTTTCATACTGCGAGTTATATGGCCACCATTTGATTTCTCATATATAAATCTGACAACATTAAAATCTCTGCCAATACACCATGACGGGTTCCACTTCTGCTTAAACTTTAGTGAGATCCTCCCATTGATGCACTCGCTGATCAGACATGCAAGGCCTATAAACTATTGTGAAAACTGAATGGAATCCAAAAGATCTTTCTCGCAAAACTATAGATATAGAGAATGTACTGACATCCCTGTCTTCGTGACTCAAAATCTCAGACTTCCAAGCCATGACTATACCCCCCACTAAACCCACAAACATCCAAAGCTACTCAAGAGTACCTCTATCAATAGCAGTCATCTTTGTTTCCTGTAGCGTGTTAATGTCCGCCTTTGTTTTTTTACAATACATCTCAAGCCTTCAACATTCCATGAGAAAACCATCATTGATCAATCAGCCTAACCCCTCTCTAACCCTCTTTCCCCCACTTGCCTTGCCAGTGGAGTTATAGTTAATTGAGCATTCCAGACTAAGGAACTCTTTCCAGAACATCTTTAGACCAATGCAATTGTTCTATTAACTCATGTTCCCCTTGAGAATCAATCTGCCCTCCTGGTATTAAGTCTGCAGTGGGTTGATGTAAGGCAGTCTTTGTCTCGCATGGTGGTAAGACGCAAGGGAGTTATGATTAGGGCCTCTTCCAACATGCCAACGACATAATCCACGTTCCCCAACGTTGCCGAGATCCCCTCTAACCCATCTAGCTATCTGCCTATCTCCAGCTGACTCATGGTCAACTATTGCCAATACTTCCCAATGGTCTTTGACAAGTAAACCCCCTAGCCTGAACTTTGGCTTCCCAAGCTCCACATGCTGTCGCCGACGCAAGCTAGCAACATATGTAGACAATCTACTGCCTCTGAGTCGAGTTCAGGCTCCCCACAACACATCTTCATTTCCCTTACCTTTTTTTCCACTGACGATAATTCTCTCAGGGATGCATATATAAGTTTCAGTACTCCTGCATATTCTTCATCTCCACGTGGTAGCTCCTTATTAACTCCTCTACCTGCTAATGAGATTTTTAAATGTGCCATCCTCTCCTTCCGATGCTCTGCTGGAGAACTGAAGCTGTGCTCTATCTCCTCTCCTCTACCTGCCGACTTCCTTACTACACCAAATCTCCCCCCACCAAGGCGGGGTTCCCCAAATTTTCTCCTTTCGACCCTTAAATCAAGAGTCTCCTTCCCAACTGCAACCCTAACAGAGACTGGGTCCGCCATTGCCCTTTTCTTTTTCACGTATAATCAAGCTACCCCAATATCCACCCCATCTTCCATTGCAGCATCGATCGCCACCACCTCACCCAAGCATGAGCCTATTGCTAAGAACACCTCATGAAACCAAAGCTCGAGCAGGACTCCTCGGATAAAAAAACCATACCTCCTCCCACCTGAAGAAGGATTTCTCCTTCCATCTTCTAATCTGTTTTATGGGTCCGTCGGGAAAAAAATGGCTCCTACCAACATCGCCTGGTCGATATTCGCCCCTGGCTTCAAAGATATCCTGACCTAGCTCAATCCAAACAGTTTGACAATAAACTCTTCCTCCGCCAGACCACAACAATTTTCCAACCATCCCTTTATTTGTGATAGGGTAGCGCCTTCAGAGGTCTCAACCACCACCATCAACCATTGAAGGGATTTCCATGCCTTCTCCACTACTCGGTAGCTCAGAGAGCTCCTCCTTCCCCATACCAACCTTCTCCATCCCTTGTTTCCGTTTCCTTACTTCGTCCATTCTACCCCCCACCTTTTAATCAAAACCCTACGATTCGTCATGAAGACCTCTCTGCCGTTTCCCGCGCTGACTGTCTCCTGCAATACCCCCTGCTCTTCGTCAGTCCAGCTTACATGAATCCCATGAGCATCGAAAAGACTCTTCAACCATTGCTGAATCCCATCACCAGAGAATCCTAAATGATGAATTCACATAAAATTTTTTTAAATAATAAAATTATCCTATCCTCAGGCCCCATCTGCATCTGTTCAACTTGTAAACAGTTAAGAGTTAGAACATTATCATTTGATCTTAATCATTTAGTTGACTGTCTCTCTGTGTATGTGGTCTGGATGCATGTTATCCAATTAAACAGGATGGACATAAATACCCTATGACAACTAAAGCATTACATCGAGTGATGGGTATGATACATGGCAAAAGTACCGTATGACAACTAAAGCATTGCGTTGAGTGAATGGGTATAAAACATATATACAATAGCACAGAGGTTTTGTAAGCCCATATGGGTTTAGAAGGGTAATAGCTTCATTAGGCATAAGGTCCATATCAGCAGTTGACAGTGGACCTTGCAATCCTAGCAAAATAAGTAACCTATGAACCAGTTACCATCAATTTCAGTTTCCAGCAATAGAAAATTTTGCGATATGCCGTAGTGGAGTGTTTGAAAGCTGCAGCAACTGCTGTTCCTTTGTGAGGTTCATCAGCTAAAAGTGGGTCCCACTTGTACAGTTTTATTACATAGACAAGATGCTGGTTCTTTCACTCAAGCATTTGCTCAGCTCACCAAACTGTAGATGTAGTACACATGTATGAGATCCTAGTTGCCATCAGGTGGCTCTGGCATGTAGATCCCTGCTCCAACCTGTTTGTCAGGCGGGCCACAGAATACAAAACAATTGGGCAGGAAAGGCAATGATTTTGCAGTTCATTTGTGATGCACACTTTAGCCCACGGGATGTCTGCAACAGCCTGATTTGTAGGTCAGTCCACACTGAGGTTCACTTGATAGAGGGCTTGGTTTAATGACATGTGTGGTTGTATGTAGATGCAATCCTTGGGGTGGGCCATTGGTTGTCTCTTTGGATGGATAGAATCGTATGATAGGCAGGACATTGGAGGATGGCAATGGACAAATGATTTGATGTAATGAAAGATGGGTCCCATTTGTACCAGATCGAACAAAAGATGTTGTTTGCTTTGTCCAACAACCTTTACATGCTGATCCCATGGTTTGGCGATTGGAAACTTTCAATTAGCGGAAGCCATGGTGGATAGGAGGCATCACAGAGGCACCCGCAGAATATTCCTTCTTAGATGATCCAGACGGTCTGATCAGGCCCCAGGTAGGAATAGATCATTGGTTGCAATTCTCCATTTTCATCAGATTGATTGGGTCATCGATATGGTAGATATTGGGACAGGCCACTGACAGACATCTGGGCAGGGGTTCTTGGCAACCAAGACACTAAGATAAATGAATTACCGAAAGCTTTGAATGCATATTCAAACATGATAAAGCAAGATGAGTTTATCTGCTTAATGACTTCTGCTCGAATTGGGCACACGTGGTGAACTAATAGGATGCAGTCAAGTCCACCTAGGGAACTGTTCTTTTATTGCCAAGACTGAGGATTTCAACAAAGAAAATGTTAAAGATTACAATTTAAAGGTGTTTTAGTAACCAAGTTTCGCTCATTTCCTCTTTTACTCCTGCTTGCTTAAAATTTATTTCTTGTTTTTCTCTTCTACGATATCTTGATTGGTTTACCTTGCAGGGTGATATTACCTGGTACGAGGATAACTGGGACAACTATGAGAGTAGATTCCTTGCATTTACGTAAGAAAAACTGTTCTTTTAAAGTAAATCTGAACTTCTCTGTATTCATGAAATCATTTTATGTTCCATCTTGCTTGCAAGGCCTTTTCTGTGTGCAAAAAAATTGCCTTGTTTATTAGACCAATCAGTTGTTATTTGCAGTTCTCCACTTCTATGTAATTGTATAAAAAGGATAAAATTGATTTGGTATCTCACCAATGAAACATTCACCTTGTAGGCTTCATGATGCAAATCTTGGAGACATCTACATGGCATTCAATGCACATGACTATTTTGTTAAAGCTGCAATACCCTCACCACCTCATAAGAGGCAATGGTACCGAGTGGTATGCTTCTTCTTTTTCTCCATTCATATGCCAACTGTTTTTTGCTTCTGCATGGTAAAATGTAAAACTGATGTCACAAAGTTGATTTCAATCTGTCATTGTTTGCTCAATATGCCATCTACAGCCCGCAAACATAAACTCATCTCTGATGAGTTCAATGTATGCATCCATCAGAACCTGTGTACCTGTAGTCTTATCCCTTGTCATCAAGTCTTTTTCCACTGGTGCACACACTAAATGGATTGGATGTCTTCCATCCATCACTGTGGGCCCCAAATGCAATCTAGAAAATTTTAATGGTGGACATCCCATCCTTCTCTCGTGTTGTCCATTTGATAATGGACAGGCTGTTTTTTTAGGGCCACAGGAGAGCATCAAGAGAAGCACATGATGGATTGATTGGATGTACCGTATACATTACAGTGTGCCCCACATATCATGAGTGTATATTAACCATTGTGTTCTAACATGTATAATGCCTTTTTGGCTGTAAAGATTTTACCTGTAATCTGAAACAAGGTTTTTTTTTTTTTTTTTCTTTACCAAGTTTCAGATTACAGCTAAAATCTGTAATCTGTTTACAGCCTGTAAAGCCTTTTCAGGCAAATACATGCATCCAAACAGCTCCTGTAATCAGATTACCTGTAATCCCTTTACAACTTAGGACTTTACAGGCATCCAAACGACCCCATGAAATCCATGAAAGAACTTGTGAAAAGTCAATGAAAGAAGTAGAGAAAGACCCATTTCTGGAGTTGAAATCCATGGTTTTGAATATTAGCCTTCATGGTTTTTCACCCATAAATCACAGTCCAAAACTTTGTTGGACAATCCTTCTAACTAGGTGCTACTCCCATTCCACTTCATGTTGTAACTTACAAAGAGTCTCAATACTCATTGCCTCTTCTGCAATGAGAAAGAAATTTGGGATCGCCCAGTCCAAATCCACAACCAGTTTTAAAATGTCTGTGGGCTGTTGTGTTGATCACAATGATGAATGAGCACAATCATCTACGTACGGTTTGATCCACTTCAACACAGACCAAGATTCACTCATTTAACAAAAATCAATTCTATCTTGTTTTAAGTTTTTTCCTTTCTTTCTTGTATCTTGTTTAACGCTTGATGTCACCTAACAATTGTTTTTTCCCCTTTTGAATTCTTTCATCATCTCATGTGCAATCTTGTCCTTTTCACAGAGGCACCCTGTTCTTTAAAGTTATCCCATTGAAGGTGCATCCAGGCACCTAATGCAATGTCTTTGACAAACTCCTGTATGGGCAGGCAAATAACTAGTAAATTGAAACTGGCTAAAAGATAGTGTATGAATTTTAGGAACAAGAGACAAAAACCATGAGTCTATATCCTCAGGAATGATGGCTTTTTTTTTTCTTTTCGATAGGCCATGGTTCTTTTCTTTTCTTGCTTTTTTGTTTTTCCCCTTTCTTTAAGGTTTTCAAACATGGAATCACTCAATGAGTCATAAGTGACATTCAAACTTACTTTTCAAGAGTGGAACTAATTTCTTGTCATATATTCGATGTTCAGCTCAATATATGAAGTTTTCTACTGCCAAGAAAAAGAGTGGGTTTGGATGCACCCAAATTGCAGAGTTGGATATTTTCAAGGAGCAGATAACCGTCCATTTGCCCCATTCATTTGAGGCAGCATGGGAAATGGAAACTGTATCACAGGAGATTTGATTATTTCTGTTTTTCCTGTGGCCCTAAATGTAAGGTTGTGTTTCAGGTGCAACCTGAAATGCATGTGATGTTAATTTGGGCAGAAAATCATCCTGTTGCTCTGCTTGGTGAGGACCATCTGAATGGGCCCACATGGCATTGAACAAGGGAATAAGGGGATCTCTGGCAACTGGCAAGATCAGCATTCTCCTGAATGCCTATCTCAATGGCTAAATATTAGACTTCGATTCAAATAAAATGTTCTTTCAGCATTCAAAAGTAAATTAGCACTAATGATTTTGTTGAACTGCAGGTAGACACTAATCTCAAATCTCCTGATGATTTTGTTCCGGATGGCGTACCTGGCATCAAAGGCACATACAACATCGCTCCATATGCTTCTATACTTCTCGAAGCAAAACCTTGACACTAACAAGAAAAGTTGATACTCCAAAATAAGGCTGATTGCCAAAAGATTGCAACTGGGCCAGTTTGGATGGAGTGCCAATCATAAAATGCTCCGAATGCAGATATGCAGATTCCAAGGAGTGTAAGATTCTTTTCTAGTCTTTAATCATATTTCTGGCCAAAGTTACAGAACTTTCTTAGATATTACCAGTCCGCTCCTTTGCTAGGCTGGTCAATGTAATGGCTTGTTAACATCTTAAAGTCTTTTTAAGTGTTTGAGTTGGTGCCGTTATCGTTTAAAAAAATAATAATAATAAAATAAAATAAAAACTGTCTTAAGAGATAGTTTCAAATTATCAATTGCATTTCAGATCTTAGGAGAATCCGACTACAATCCATGTCTTCTTTCTTTGCTTGTCTTCAATCTGCTGATGAGATGGAAATGTATTGGCGCCTCCCCGATTATTACATTAAAATTGAGTCAATCTTTAAGAGGGACAACTGCCCTGAGCGCAGCACACTGCCACTTAATTGCGGAGGACATACTAGGGTCTGGGCATCTGTGGGTAGACATGCAGGATTCCAAACATTTGCAGCCTGCGGTTCAGTGATCCAGATTGATCTGGTGGGTTGATGGAAAGCCTCCCAGATTGGAAGTTCCCAGCCCCTAGGTTTCTCCTACTATGTTATGTTGAATGTGGACCTTCACGGTATTTCTTGTCTATGTTTTGTAGCTGAAAGATTAGGACGACCTAAATCTGGGAGATTTTTGGGGCATCCCCTATCCACAGTGGGCCCATCGATGAACAGTTTAGATCACCAAACTATGGCTTTCATGTATTGAACTCAGAAGGTAATTGTGCATATGCTCATGAGCCATTAACCCCTCTTTTAGTATTGGATGATTTGTGGAAGTGGGAAAAGTACACAAGCTTGGTGTTAAATCAAGTACAAAGTAAGGAGGAAGGCTCCTCATTTCATCTATTTTAGATAACAGTAATTATGCATTATAGCTCTTCATCTCTAATTCATAACGAGTTCTTGTTAACACAGTAATTATGTATTAGAGATCTTGATCTCTAATATGTATTTACTGTTAACTAAAATGAGATAAACTCATATTTAGGTATTCTCCAAACAGGGTGTAAGAGTATCCAGTACTAAATGCAATATCTAAGAGAGCTATCAAGCTGTGATAGCACTGGCAGGATGATCGCAGCCATCGATTGGAGGACTCTTGAAGGATACTAATGGGGCCTGGAAAAATGTCCCACTAATGGTCAACATTCTTTGGGAAAATGCCTTCCGCTCAAATACTAGCATCGTTTTAGAGCTGTTATTCTTGGCATGTGGCCCATCCATGGTAGGATCCAACAGATGAACAGTCCGGATCTTGTACATGTGTGCTTGATGACTTCAAACGTTCCCTGAAATAATACCTTTTTTTTTTTTTTTTTCCTTTCAATTTCTAACGATTACAGCATGTGGTTTACCGATCCACATCATTAGTATGACGAGCCATGCTGTGAATAGAACAATCCTAGCATTTTAATTGGTGGCTTGCGTCCAATCACATCAATGGCACAAAGTGAAAACTGAAAACCTTGGGCCCAACTATAATATATCTTATTTTTTTACGTTTGACCGAATTTACAGTGAATTGCTAAAATGAGTTTTTTCTTTTCCAATACTAATCCCTCTAACCTCGGACGGTTGTGCACTAAAACCGTGTGGACTAAGTCAAGTCAATGGGAATTGATAAGGGTCGTTTAGCAATTCCAACTAGAGGCTTGCTTGTAATACATACTCTCGTACGAATGTGTTGGGACTTTAGCCTTTGAATCGGGGTCATCTTCCATGATCCAAACTAGTCTGTCTTTGTATGTTGTAAGTTCAACAAATAAAAGCTCTTGATTGGATTATCTCAACTCTTTGATAATTTGACTCTTTTACTTTGAACATGAACAATCACAGTAAACTTTGTATAATCAAAGGGTTAGAAATCTTCAAGCTAAGAGTTTCAGCAGACATCCCCACCCAAGGGCAGCCCTATCAAATAATCAGTTTCTATCGCTGAAAAAAAAAATCCCCAAATGCGTTGGCGGGACTCCCAATGTATCTTATTGAAGTAGGCAGGGATGTATTGGATCTGTGTCCAAGGTTGGAAACTTGTAGAATGAGGTATATTTTTGATAGGAGGCTATCGTATCATGTGTCATCATTGGAGTTGGTTCACCACATATAGCGAGTATGATGGTGACATGATTCTTATAGGCAATTATCATGCCTGTAAAATGATAGGAATTGGTTCAATTCACATCGGAATGCATGATGGGGTGGAATGTATTCTGACCAATGTGAGGGACGCTCCAGATTTAAAGAAGAATCTAATATCTCTAGGAGCTCTTGAGATGCCTGGATGTAAATTCACCAGTTGCGAAGGTGTTATGAAAGTTTCTAAAAGGATACTATTATGAAGGCACAATAGAGCAAAAACCTTTACAAGTTAATCGAGAGTATAATATCGGGTGGAACCGCAGTGTCTATAGCGGATTCCATGTCGGCACGTTTGTGGCATACAAGCCTAGGCTACATGAGCGAGTGGAGTATGAAGGTACCTTTTAATCGTGGTTTAATTCATAATTTAAATTTTTTTTGATGTAGATATATGTGAGTACCACATATACATAAAACAATCAAAGTTGAGTTTTAAAACCGAGAAACATGTTAGTAAATGATAACTTGATTATGTGCACTTGGACATGCGGGGGCCTTTACCTGTTGTTTTTAGAGGAGGGTCATCGTTTTTTGTCACATTCATTGATAACTTCTCTAGAAAGTTGTGGGTTTATTTCATGAAATATAAATATAATATTTTCACCACTTTCAAGGTATAGAAGACAATAGTCGAAAAGCGGACAGGGCGAAAGGTGAAAATTTTGAGAAAAGACAATGACAGAGAATGTACTTCTAGGGAATTTAATCAGTAATAAAAGGATGAGCGGATTATGAGGCATACACTAGAGCAGAATGATGTGATTGAACATATAAATCAAACTTGTTTGAAAAGAACCCGACGTATGTTGAGTAGTGCTTAGTTGGGCAATAAGCTATGGGCTGAAGCCATAAACACGATTTGTTATTTAGTGAATTGATCTGTTAATACTGATTAATTGTAAAATCCTAAAAGAAGTATTGAGTGGTTAGGAAGTTGATTACTCGGGGCTGCGTATATTTGGTTGTGATGCTTACTCTTATGTATCGTCAATTGAGGGAGATAAACTAAACTAAAGGGCTAAAAAGTGTACTTTTGTTGGCTATGGTGATAGAGTGAAATGATACAGACTGTATAACTAGATTTCACGTAAGATCATATTTAGCCGAGATGTTAAGTTCGATAAGGTTATTTGTTTTGGAAAGATAGGCACAAGGGATCGGAAAAATCAACGATTGATGTTGAAACAAATAAAGTTGAAACATTTGAAGAAGTTGAGCCATAGACAGAGGTATAGGAGGAGGTGCCTGTCAAGAGAAATCCACCGAAGGATCACAGAGTACCGTTGAGATACATGAATGACTCAAATATTGCGTTTCCCCTTATTACAGATGAGGTGGTTCGTCTATCTTCCAGGAAGTATTAGAAGACAGATGCTGAGAAGTGGATGATAACAATGAATGATGAGATGAACTTTCTACAAGAATGAAATGTGGGAGCTGGTGGAGCTACTCGTTAGGAGGAAAGTAATCGGGTGCAACTGAATTTTCTTCAAGACACTGGATAGGTATAAAGCTAGATTGGTAGTGAAGGGTTATGCTCATAACGAAGGTGTTGACTTCGGTGAGATATTCGTGCTTGTGGTTAAGCAAGTATCTATTAGATTCGTATTGACATTGGTTGTTCAATACAATATAAATTTGAAATATTTAGATGTGGAGACTGCGTTCTTACATTGGGAACTAGAAGAGCATATTTATATGAAACAACTTGAAGGGTTCGAGGTACATGGAGCAGAGAACAATATCTGCAGGTTAAAGAGGTTGTTGTACGACATTGAACAGTAGTCTGGGCAGTGGTACAAAAAGTTTGATTCTTTCATGTTGAGCCAACAATTGATCAGAAGTGAGCTCGATCATTGTGTCTACTTCAGATCACTAAGTAATGGATAATTCATTATTCTGGTATTAGATGTTGATGGTATGTTTATCGCTAGCCATAGCATGTCTAAAATCAACATATTGAAGGCTAAGTTGTCTAAGACATTTAAGATGAAACATTCGGGGGTTGCAAAAAGAATTCTTGGCAACGATTTACACAAAGACATGGAAAGGAGCAGGCTATGGCTGTATTAAGAGGAGTATTTTGAGAAGGTCTTGGTTAAGTTCGGGCTTGAAAAGGCTAAACCAGTTAACACCCCACGCTGCTTACTCTCAATTTTCTTTGAAATAATGTCTTACGTCAAATAAATAAAAGTAGTATATGTCTCGGGTGCCCTACTCGAGCGTGATTGACAGTCTTATGTAAGCCATGATCTATACTAGACTAGATATTTCACATGCAGTAAGTGTTGTGAGCATATACATGTCAAACCCTGACAAGCAATACTGGAAGACAATGAAGTGGTTACTTCGTTACATACAAGGTACGACAGATTATGTTTTGACATTTGGAAGATCTAAGGAGATACTCGTAGGTTATGTGGATGCAGATTATGCTAGTAATATAGATAATAGAATGCCAGGTTCCGGTTATTCATTTTTGTTAGCAGGTGGAGTGATCAGTTGGATGTTGAAACTTCAGTCTATGGTTGCCATTTTTACAACCGAAGCTGAATATATGACAATGATAGAAGCGTTCAAGGAAACAATTTGGTTGAAAGGGATGATGAATGATTTGAGATTTCAACAGGAAGTCGTGACTGTACATTGTGAAAATGAAAGCGTAATCAATTTGTCAAAGAATTCGGTACACCATTTCTGGACTAAACACATTAATGTTCATTATTATTTTATCTAGTAAATGCTAGAGGAAGGTGATGTTATTCCTGAGAAGATTCACATCAGTGGGAATAAGACAATTATGCTTACGAAGGTGGTTCCTACAAAGAAGTTCAGGTTTTATTTAACTTTTTTAGGCTTGACAAAGAAGGAATGAAGACGGAGTATGCACGAAAAGCGACGATGATGGTGCTATTATGAAGAAGAGTAGAGATGGTGATAGTAACTCAGAATAGTGGAGATGAAAGATTAAAGTCATAGTGGAGATTGTTGATTGAGTGCCTTTAATTTGTTACAAGTATAGTTGGGTCGACCGAAGCACACTATGATGTTTTCGATTGACCGAGATTTGTTTCAGTTGACAGATAGTCCTTGTTGATATCTTGATCGATGAAGGCCCAGTTGAGTCGACCGATGGAATGCATAATTATGCGCAAGTACTACATAAAAGAGGACTTTGTTTCTTATTATGTATGAAAGTCTATATAAGCCTTTGTAATATGAGATTATGGTTAAAAAGAAACGAGTGCTTAATACAGAGAGGAAGTTTTGAAGGGATTTAGGGTTTCAATTTTGTAAGTTATTTCATCTCTTATAATTTTTTAATTATAGTGAATTGTTTGTCGCTTTGTGATGTAGTTTTTTTCCAAAAGGATTTTTCTATGTAAAAATTGTGTATTCTCTGTGGTTACTTGAATTTTCATTATTTATTACATCATTTGATTTAATTTGAGGTTGCTTTTGCACTCAACAAGTCGTATTAGAGCCTGTTATATTCCCAACAATAGCAACTGCATGTCCATACCCTATGTTTTATTTTATTTTATTTATAATATATGATTTTGGTGCAAGTAAAGAGACCCAGTCGGTCCTTATAATTGAAAATGACAATGGAAGATAGTCTACGAGTTTGGTGCAAGTGAAGAGACGCAGTCCGTCAATTGAGCCTAACATTCATGGCTTAGTGGTAGACTGACAATAATTTCAACACTGAGGTCATGGGTTTGGCGTACCAATTGGTACAAGTAAAGAGACCTAGTCGGTCCTTGGTATGTAGAATCTACATCTTCGTACCCTTCCAATGGATGGCTCGGATATTGCACCTGTATACCATGCTCTTTATATGTGGTGGTGTGTGCATTAGCTAACTAGTACTAGTGTGCAGGTTTAGCTAAGCTACGGTTGTAGACCTAGCAAGATATTTTTGCAATATTTATGCGAATAGGTACGACTTACCTGTCCTCTTATTTATTTCTATTTATATGTACTAGATAAAAACTAAATATATTCTTGATTAATATAATATTAAAAATTTCATTTTTGAGGGAGGTCACAACTATTCTAGATGATGTTGACTTACATTCAAGTTGTGGGTTTATTGTACGTTCAACATTGATAAATCATACACTGATTTAATCATCTTAACTATGTATTTCCTCGGTGCTATTTGGATGCTGACCACTTTATTTTTGAACATTGATTTGATGTTCAATAATTGGACGGTATAGATTAAAATAATGTGGAAGGTATGGATTAACATGGTATAGATTAAAATAATGTGGTAGGTATGGATAACATTAATTGACATTTTTGTATAACGTGTGTACCATGATGAGTCACCACCATTTAGAAATGGTGTAGAACCGTAGTTGTGTCCTTATATCTTGCCAATGGATGGAATTGTTAAAGGTAAAAAGGGAAATAAAAAATTAATACTTGTCCAATAAATATCTTCATGTCATTTTTAGAGTAATAGTTTAAATAGTAAATTGAAATTTAATATATATTAGATGAAGTTTATTTTGTATCTTATGATTGAGAATCCTGTTCATGAAAGAGGTTAATGATAGCTCCATGAAATTTATTATTTTCTTTCCTGTTAAAATAACACAAATGGTCACATCAATTAAAAACATTTTATATTTCCCTCAATTTCATTGAAGCAGATTAGCTGCTTACCGTACAAGTAGGGTAAGGACTACAGAAAGAAGATCAAAGTTCTGTGAGCCTCATCATGATGTATTTATTACATCTTTACTGTCTATCCATTTGGGGAGATATTTTAGTTCATGTCTCAAAAAATGAGTCATGTTGAAAGCTTAAGTGGATCACATCAAAAATGGCAGTGGGACAATGATTCCTACTGTTAAAATATTCATAGGGCTCATCATAATATTTTTTTTCTCCTTCCACTATGTTGGTAATGTCACACAAACATATATGAAGAAAAAAATAAATATCGGATTGATACAAAACTTCTGTGACCCCCCAAGAAAGTTTCAATGGTAAACGTTCAATCTCCCATTTCTTTCTGCAGTGTGGCCCAATTAATCCTTAGATCTGTCTTAGTTTTGGGTTCAACACTCGTAGCGATCTTACAAAATAGATGGACGGTTTGGATATAACACGTACCACATGGTGGCCTCCAAAAAGCTTGGTGACGTCAACACATCAGCCAATCCACTTCCTAATTTCACGAGGGTGCGGTGAAGTGATGTTACCTCATCGGCCGAGGAGACGGATTGGCTACTCCCCCTGACACCAGCCAATGGCTGATGGTCGGTGTTATGTGGCCCCCAACATGATGTATGTTTTTCATCCATGCCGTCCATCTATTTTTACAGATCATTTTAAGGTATAAGTCCAAAAATGAGGTATATTAAAATCTCAAGTGGACCACATTACAGGAAACAGTGTTGAATGAGGGTCGACCATTAAAAACATTGTGGGGCCATAAAATTTTTGGATCAAGCTGATATTTGTTTTTTCTCTTCATCTGGGCCTGTATGACCTAATCAACAGATTGGATGTCAAATAAACAGTATAGTGGGCCTTAGGAGGATTTTGGAGGTGGATATCCAATCACTATTGTTTTCATGTGTTATGGTCTACCTGAGATTTAAATCCCTCTCATTTTTTGGACCAAGCCATAAAATGATCTGTAAAAATGGATGAACGGAATGGATGAAACACATACATCATGGTGGGGCCCACAGAGCACCGACCATCAGCCACGGAGCTGGTGGCAGGGGGAGTAGCCAATCCGTATCGATCGGGCGATGCCCTTGCAATGTTTGTAGAAATAGCTTATTGTACAACGCGGTGTGTATGGGTACCAGATGATTTAAGGCCCATATCTAATTCATCCATAGAGTGAGTGTTGGATTCGGGCTCATGGGCCCACTTGTGGGCAATTTAGCCAGGGAAAGTGAGTTGAATATATCTTTTGTCATTTGGCCCATTTTTTATATGATACAAGTTGTTGTGAGTTTAATATATCTGATTCTAAGTTGTTTATCTTAATCTTAGAATAAGAAAGGTTTTATATTGTGTAGACCGTTGAATCCTATGGGCCCACCTATCCAGGCTGTATTTTAGTGAACACCTTTAATTTCAGCTTGTATTGAAAAAAGAAGCCAATGTGTCACACAGGTGGATTACAGCTCACGTGACAGGTGGGATAGGGAGGGTCGATATTAAAACATTTGAGACTGTATGAGGTGCAATGTATTTTATATATGTAATCCAATCTGTTAAGAAGATGATGTTTTTTACAGGATGAATGGACGTCCCAAAAATCAGGTCATTTTAAAACTCTGGCGGTCCATACCATGGGATTTTAGAGGTTTGAGGCATGATTTTACAAGGTGTGGACCACTTAAATTTTGGATCGGCTAAACTTTTGGGCTCTGAGGAGTAAATGCAAAGGGCTCAGATGGTGGAAGGATTAGATGTACAGCATACATCGTGGGCCGGGTTGTACAATAAGCCTATCCTACAAACTTGCGTTGCAGAGGAACCGGCCACTTATTTTAGAAATGGGATTGTGTAGTGTGTACTGAGTTACTCACCACCCTTTAACCGTACTGAGTAAACTCTGTTGGGCACACCTTGAATGTATGTGGGAATAATGATCTACACCGTTGAAACCTTTCTAATGCCTACATTGATGTTTATTTGTCATCCACCATTTTCATAAGATCACACGTATATGGATGAAGGAAAAGCACAAATATCGGCTTGATAAAAAACTGATGGGGTCCCAGAGAATTTTTCAACCGTAGATGTTCAATTCGTGCAGTTCACTTGAGCTTTGGATATTCTTTATTTTTGGGCTCATGCCCTGAAATTATCTAAAAAAATGGATGGACGGAGTGTATAAAATACATAAATCACCCTGGACCCCACAGTATACTCAGTACGCAATCCGCTTCCCTTATTTCTTCTTCTTCTTCTTCTTCTCTTCTTCTTCTGTTTTTTTGAAATTTTCTAGCAAGGCAGGCGTTGTGTAAGTTTTGGATTACTTTCTGTCTGCGGCGAAGATTACTAGAGCGTGAGTATGCCCTTGTTTATCAAATAAACGGTGGTAGCTCATCAACCATGCAAGTAATATATGCGCGTCAATCAAGACCATCCAAATCATGGGCCTATTTAATGATTGGGCATTGATGATCATTGCTAGCTGTGTGGTACAACCGACAGTTACGTATGGATAGTTTAAAGTTAAACTGTGGTGCTTCCAATCTATAGGCAAAAGGCCATTTATCAGATGGTCATGATCGTGTGGCTGTTGCCAGCTAGTTTTGCACGATGGGCCATCAATACTACTATTACGTATGATAAAAACTGCGATGGCGAATCAAGAGGCAGAAGCGGATGTACATGTTAACCGTGGACGTGGGTGGTGTCAGGGTCCGCACGCAACGGAGGAACCTAGGTGGGCCCCACCATGATGACGTCTACCAGAAATCGACCCCGTCCATCCGTTTTTACAGATCATGTTAGGGTACGATCAAAAAAATGAGGCAGATACAGGACTCAAGTGGGCTACATCACGGGAAAAAGTATGGATCGAACGACTACCGTTGAAGCATTTGTGGGGAACAAAAGTTTTGATTAAGATAATCTTTTATTTTTTCAGTTCATCCCAGCGGGAATTACCTAGGATCTGTTTTGATCAGGAAGGTTTCAACGGCAGGCATTTCTCTCCCCACTTTGTTCTGTTGTGTGGTCCACTTGAGTTTTGGATTTGTTTCGTTTTTGGGCTGATCCCCCAATATGAGCTGTTAAAACGGATGGACAGGGTAGATTTCTTACAGACATCATGTGGGCCCCACCTAAGGCTCGGACCGCGGGAACTTCGTGCGGTAGGGGTCACAGGCAATCCGCGTCCAGTTAAGAGCACGCAAGCAAAAAAGAAAGATTTATGCGATGAACTTACAACCATAGTTGCCGAGTCACGCGCAACTTACTGTGCACCCCACGTGGTTATTATCTAATCCTCACTGTTCGAATGTTAAATTCACCATGGATTGACTATGCCCGAAATATCTTACTGACAGGACAGTTCTAACCTTTCAATTTGTAGCTCGCAAGTAAATGGTTAAGAAGGACATATAGAAACCGTCCAAAGTCAACAAAAAAATCCCCAAGATCAGCTGCCCTAGGAAGGTTTAAGGGTGGGCATCCTTATCCCTGTTGTGGTCCACTTGAGATTTGGATCTGCCTCACTTTTGAGTTTATGCGCTAAAATGATATTTCAAAATGAATGGACGGCGTGGATAAAACATGTACATCAGTGTGGGCCCACATAGCCCCTGCCTGGACCGAGTCCGTTCTAGGGGGTACGACGCAATCCGCATCGATTAGGCTAGGCTTATTAGAAGCTAATTATGGAAATCTTGGAGAGGCATGCTACAACACATCCAGGCATACTGTAGTAGTTGTATGTGGGGTCATGCAGTGATCCAAACCGTCCATGCGATGGGCCTCACCTGGACCGTTAAAACCTAGAAAAAAGGAAAAGAAACAAGAAGAAGAAAACTTCAAGATTAGAATATCCCATCAGCGGCTCACAAACAGTATTCATTCGAAGAAATGAGAAGTAATCAAATCTGTTTACACCAGACCTGTAACAAAATCCTGAGTTATTATTATTATTTTTAAATCCTTCATGTAGGGTGAGGTCCACCATATTTGTATACGTGAAATCCACTCCGTCCAAAAGATAATAAACCTTCTAATCACATTAATACAAGATATAAGCAAATAAAAGAACCCATATGGGCCACACCAATGAGAACGCGCCTGAAACCTTTAAATCCACCTGTTTGGGTCTTCCTGAGTTTTAGATCAGGCTAATTTTTGTATATTGTCTTCATCCCGGCAATTTTCGCCCGATGAACAGGTTTGATGAAATATACACACCATCATGGCCCCACACACAAACCTATGGTTGTCGTTCCATCCCCATTCCTCCCTATGGTGTGTCCCACTGGAGTTGTGCATCTGTCTAAATATTTTTTCACCAAAAACTATTAATTGAGGAAGGCACCTGATGGACGGAGTGGATTCCCCATATACAACATGGTGGACCTCAAAGAGCTCAGCTGTTTTACGCACTGCGTAAAACTGGTGTAATAGATGATTCCCGTCCCAACTCAACCCTTAACCCTTGCTTAGTCGTCTCAATTATTTCTAGAAGCATCCTAATCCACACGCGGGTTCCGGGTATCACTGCTACATGGAATCCGTCCAACACAAAGCTCTGTGGGACCAGGGAGATGTCTGTGTGACATCCACTCCGTCCATCAGTTTCTCCATATCTTATTAGTATATGATACGAAAACCAAGACATATCAGAAACTCATGTGGGCCACACCACAAGAAACAGTAAGGATCGAAAGCTTGTGGCCCTAGAAGTTTTGGATCTTGTTTCCTTTCCCAGTAGGAATCAACTTAGCAACGGTTCAGAGGGCATTTAAACATCATGGTGGGCTCCAATAAAGTTTCAATGGTGGAAATTTAATCCCCATTTATTCTTTTGGTGTGTTCCACACGAGTTTTCAATCTGCCATAATTTTTTTTTTCCTTTCATCCTAACATGAGTGGAGAAACTGATGGACGGAGTGGATTTCACACGGACACCGTGGTAGGCCCCTCACAGCTTTGTGTTACACGGGATCCGTGTAACAGGTATTACACGGAATTTCTTGTACGCCTAATCCTACTTAAAAACTCACGCTCATCAGCTGTCTATTTATACTTCCGTCTTTCCTCATTGCAAACACAACGAAGAGATCTCTCTCTCTTAGAAAGGAAAGGAAGAGAAGATGGCGTCTCGCAGAAACAGCTTCGTAGCGATTCTTGCGATGCTAGGATTGCTGATGGGATTCTGTTCAGGACAGGCGCCGGGAACCGCGCCATCAGCAGCTCCTAGAGTCTCTCCAACGCCCGCCCCCGCCGTTACTCCGCCGTCTGCCTCTCCGTCTCCGTCTCCTTCCGTTAAGCCACCGGCTTCAGTTCCTTCTCCGGCTCCAAAACCACCGGCTTCGTCTCCACCTCCGTCCACCGTCGTTTCTCCTCCAGCCCCACCTCCATCGTCTCCCTCTCCATCAATCTCCAACCAACCATCAGCCAATTCCCCGCCTGGAAACAGCGCTGCTCTCCCTGCCTTGAACAGAATCTCTGTAACCGGATCTGCTATCTCTGGCGTCTTCGCCGCCTTGTTACTCATTTAGATCCTGTCGTTGGATAGGAGCTTTCTCCGCCGTCGATATTTGCTTGCTCGCTACGGATTACAGTCCCATCGTTTATTTATTTATTTTTATGCTCTGCTCATCCGCTGTAGAGCTTTTATTATTTTCATAGAGTTATTGTAGTTTTGATTATTTATTTGAATCCACTCCGTTTATTTCGTTTGAAGCTTGTGCCATTTATTTATTTATTTAAACTTTATGTTTACCATTGTCATATTTGGAGTTGGAAGCTGGGAACATCTTCTCTCTAACTACTGAACTCTACACATGGGAAGAGGAATTCTATATGGTAGGCCCACCTAATAACCCATCAGGTAAGCAAAGATGGGTCCTTAACAGACTTTGGTTTGGTGGGTCCCTTGGTTGTCCACCTTATTTGCAAGAAAATCAAATACCAATCTAGTGTTATTTTGGTGGTCTACCTTTCATGTAGCTTCAGAATCAATTAAGAAAAATGTTTTGGGTCCTTACTCTTGCTGGGTGTAGACTTTCAGGAGTTTCAACTCCCGGTCAAGGGTTCGAGTACCATAGGTGCTGAAATTCCACTAGCGTGAGTGTGTGGGGGTGTGTGTGCGTGTGTGTAAAATAAAAAAATAATTAAAAAAAAAATTAAGAAAAATGTTTGATATTCTCATGGTGTGTAGACTGTTAACTCATGAATGGACACTCATTCATTGAACTTAGACCGTTCATTCTTTTAGCCTTAAGGATACATTTGTAGGGCATCAATCTGACAGTTCAGAATCACTGGTTCAATGTGATTTTTGGGTGTTGACAAATCAATGTCAGATTCAATCGTTTAATGTGATTTTTGGGTGTTGACCCATTAATTCAGACAGTTTGGATGGAGAAACATATCCCCTTCCCTCAAAATAATATTTTGATCATTGGGTCATTGGGCGTCGATGGGTTGGTCTGCCTCGGGCTGGGTTTGAGCTAGAGTATCATAAATCGGGTCAACTTTGGACAAGTCCTGTCCAGTTAAGGTTTCCAAAAAGTAAAATAAAAAATAAAAAATCAGAGTTGATTGCTAAGGGGTGCATATATAATAATCATGTTTAGATCAATGGCTGAAATTGTTGATATTCCACCAATTGACTAAAAACCATCTCTCCTGTTATTAGGGTATTGGACTCAGGCTCTCCTCTTGTTATTTGGTATTCGGGTCGGGCTCTATCCTGAGTGGTTTAGGTTCAAGTCGAACAATGCGGACCAAGCTTGGACAGCCCACAAGGGATCTTGATACCTTAGGTGTTCGTCTTAACATTATTGCCTACCTGCTTACTTCCTGAAGGAACTCAGTTTGATGTAGAGCGGGTCGCGGACAATTACATGGCAAAGATGGATCAGAAAAGGCCCGGTCGGCGAAAGAAGTGATCTGGACCATCAGACCTTAAATCAGGCGTATCTCACAATCCGGGATGAGTTAGCCGACGAAAAATATATGATTTTGGGGTAGAACGAGCTACTTTAGCCAACCAACCAGCCTACGCAGGTTGCGACAGCTTCGTTGCGAGAAACCCCTGATTTGATGGTCGTTTCCCTGTTTCAATTTCGTTTTTACTATAAATAGTAAGTTTTAGTTTGTTTATAACTCTTCATCCGTCGGGCTTTAGGAGTTGCGAGCTTAGAATAATTAGGGGAACGGTTTGGTGAAGCCAAATAGGACACTTACTATTTTTGGCCGAAAACCTTGCGCACTAGTAGACATCACGACCATCACGACCGTCTATAAATAGTAAGTTTACTATTTATAGTAAGTCGCGAATTCTAGGAGTTTTAGTTGTAGTTTGATTCTGATTTCTTTTCCATAGTACCTTATTTAAAGGGTTGTGAACTCGTTTTTATGAATTCATTAATCTATTTCGAATTTATTTAAATTTATTTCTATTTTCTGCTCTCTTTTCTCGTGGATTCGAGAAAGTCTCTGTGAGTAGTCCGGAGAAGTTCCGTGGATTCGGAATAATTATCCTCTTGAGGAAGACGGTGCTCGACCTCACGTCCTGCGTCACAGTTTGATCTTCTGCCTACTTATTACCCTTGAATTACAATATAAGGATTAAATTGGAAGCTTTCCCTCACAACCAAGTGAAACGGTTCATCATCCACTACTTAGAATGTCTTCATAACTTGGGCAGAGCTAGCCATCTGTGGCTTCAAAATTACAACTTGATTATTAAAATGCATCCGAACAGGAGAATAATCACAAGGCACAATGTCATTTGTAGAGTGTCATCTAAGGCGTCTATCAGATTCACGAAGGCGGGATGCTCCTCATAGAAACTTTTAGATGGAACGTGGGGTTTACTATGTTTAATACAAGCCATCATGCTAAATTATTGGGTACACCCATACCAAAGGCAGGGGATATCTGTTATAGAAACTTTTAGATGGAATGTGGGTCTACTATATATGCCTTACGACGATAGAGGGACATGCCGGGAAGCAGTCATTACAAACTCTAGGTGGGCCCAACAATTAATTATAGAGACTTTTAAGTTATTGTGCATTGCACCCTGTGGTGTCTCCCCTAAGTTTTCCATCAGGATGATTCTTGGGCCCATAAAAACTGAAGCGGATTGCGTCCTGATGCTGCCATGACGGACTTGGTCCAGGCAGGAGTATTGTGGGGCCCACCGTGATGTACGGATCCATGCCAGTCATCCTTTTTTTTTTTTTTTTTTTTTTTTTTTTTCAGATCATTTTAGGGCATGAGCCTATAAATGCATCAGATCCAAGGCTCAAGTGGACCACAGGTATGAGCGTGATGAGGTCGATCTGAAATAAATTCTATAAAATTTGTAATTTTATTGATTCTTATGTGTCTTGTTACACCATTAATAATAATAAAAATACTAAAATTCGTAATTATCAAAAATAGCAAAATTTCAATTCTAATAAAAAACTTAATTCTAATAAAACTAGCTTAATTTCTAAAAATAAAAATTTCAAATAAACTTTTGCTTAAAGAGTCCTAGCATAATTACAAAGTTATTTCTAAAAGGTAGAAAATCTAAAATTCTAAAAATAGAAAAATATTAAAAATTTCGAAATTACTAAAATTAGTTTTTTTTTTTTTTTTTCTAAGCATTTTCGGCTAGATGATAGGTTGGTTCACCGCGGATGGCTCATTTTAGTAAAGATTGATAAGTTGTGCGCCCCATAACGATCCCTAGATCAAAAGTTACAGTTTATTCACGGTCCACCTTATTTTGGCCCAACCGTGCTAGGAACGTATCCGTGACATGTTCTATATCAGATATTCACCTTTGAAACTGTCTTAAGGCCAGCGGTGGTGTTTATTTATCATGTAACCTGTTGATAAGGTCATGTAGACTTGGATAGAGGGAATAGACTAATGTCAGCTTGATCTAAACTTCTGCTGCTGCTAAGAAGTTTTTAATGATGGCCCTTCAATCCCAACTATGTGGTCCACGTTAGCCTTGAATCTGCCTAATTTTTGGGTTCGCACCCTAAAACAATCTGGCAAAATGGATGGATGGCGTGGATAAAGCCGATACATCATGGTGGCCCCCACAGAGCCCCTGCCTGGACCGAGTCAGTCCAGGCAGGGGCAGGATGCAAACCGGTTCCGATGAAAACGCACACCAGCACATACACATCACAGATAGGCCTACGAACGCATGTGATCATTCCCCACTAAAATAATGGCCCTTATAATTGCTTACACGAATTTGAGCTGTCCATCACAACCAACCACTAAAATGGTTGTCACGTGTGGACTGCCAGTTGTGGTCACATACCCACACCTGATTGGTTCTGAGTGGACCCCACTTGTGCCAACCCCCCATAAGAATCACACATTTTAATAATAACAGTCTACACCCAATCATCCATTTAATAATAATAAATTACACCGAAAATTCGGTGTAAGATGATTGCATTGGATCTTTCCAACGAAGATGAACGGCGCCCATATTCTCAGCACGTTCCTCTGCTTGCCTATCTTCCAATTTTCAATAACAATATTTAAAAAAAAAATAATAATAATAATAAAAGAAGAAGAAACGCATCGAATCCCAATTAGATAGTGAGACCTAACTAAATAATATTGGGACATTTTTCTATGGACGGATCATGTTAGTTGTTCCCCATTTGCTGATTTTATATGATTTTTTTTTAAAAAAAAATTTTAAATCATTTTAGTAAAAATATATTTTTAAATTTTAAAATTTTTTCCCTCCATTAGTGTGCTCTACCCAATCTCCACCGTGTATGATGGAGCCCACTGAGTGGATGATTCAAATCGAATGGTTTCTTGATGACTGCTTTCAATGGCCCATTCGTTGGCCATTGATTGACAGAGTAGGATCATTACAAGTGAAATTAATCTGGTCCTGATGCCTGAGGATATTAAACAACGTCCTGATGCACTGGTCCGTTGTAGTAGCAGGGCCCACTGGATCTAAGATATCTGAAAAATGGCCCCACTCGTTGGATGATCGGGATGTCAATATTCTAGGGGCTATGCTCTACAGGCCATTCTAAATTTTATGGCGAACATCTTTGTCTACAGCATTCAAAAGAAAATTTTCAACGTCATACGCTCTAACTCTGAAATCAAAGGTTAGGATCATCATCAGGACAATATTTTAGTTATGCAAGTTCCCAGAATATGTACGGTTCATTGTGATGGGGTACTACCCCTGTCCCGTGCTTGGAACAGGCTGGGATTCCGAGGGCCAATTGTTATGTATGGATTTTAAACACAAATATTGGTATGGTAAGGGTTTGTGGTCCACTTGAGCCTTTGATCTGTTTCATTTTTGGGTTTATAACTTAAAATGATACCAAAAAGGGATGGACAAAATGGATAGAAGCTATACATCATGGTGGCTCCCTCATAGACCTTGTATGTCCCAAGCTTAGACAAGCAAGATGGTACTTTGAGTTGTACATGAGTCGAGTTAGCTTAGTCAGCTCGCTTGACTCAACTCGCCCTGGCTGGAAATTAGATTTAGACTGAGTTGAGTTGATTTTTGGAGCTCAAAAAACTTTTGAGCCGAGTTTGAGCTTGCCTAAGCTCGCCTCGACTCGGCTTGAACCCCAACTCGAATCGACTCAGATTGAATCGGCTTGGTGACTTGATTATTTTGATCTTGATGCTACTCGCCAAGTGTTTGATAAAATGACTCAACGAAGTGTTGTTTCTTAAACTGCCCTCATATCGAGGTATTTTGGAAATGAGCATTCGAGAGAAGATTGAAGAAACAAATCACCACAATATATATATATATATATATATATATATATATATATATATATATATATATATATATATATATATATATATATATATATATTATAGAACTGCCATCATATCTTGATCTTGATGCTACTCGCCGAATGTTTGATGAGATACCTAAAAAGTATCATTACTGTTCTGCATTCAAAGTATGGGAGATTTAAGATGCATTCTATGTGTGTGAGAAAATGTCGTATATGTTTGAACTTGGCTCAAGCTGCCGACTGAACCGAGTCGAGTTAGCCAATCAGGCTCGAGAACCGAGCCAAGTCAAGTTTGGGCTGAGGTTGGTTGTTGGCCGAGTTGTGCCAAACTCGGCTCGGTTCAACTCGTGTACAACTCTAATGGTACCTAAATGGTGCCTCCAAAGTCCCAATATGGCAAAAAAGGAACATAGAGTATGCCCAATTTTTTACATTTACTAGAACATGAATTATGTTGGTTTTTTTTTTATTTTTAAATTTTAAATACCATTTGCATTTACCTCTAATTTTCTGAAAAATATCATTTTTTTTTTTCCGATTTCCTTACCTTTGCCTAAAAACAATAATTCTAAAAAATGAGAGTAAATAACCCCTTTATTTATAAAGCATCTCGGGTGGTAGTCACATGTACCCTTGCCCATCTTTCAAATATCTTATATGGGCAACCATCAAGTGCCAATGTGGCACAATGTCCATCTTTTAGTGCCTCACTTGCCAATGTTGAAAAAATATTGATTTTTAAATATATTTTAATAATAAAAATAATATATATAATATATTATTTTGTTTGAAAAAACACCATTTGTGGGATGTTTTGGTAATAGTCCCACATGGGAAAGGGAAGAGAAAAATCTTTGGTTTAAATGATAATAGTGGAGTATTATAATATTTACTTACTTAGTCCATGGACTATGGACCTTGCATGTATGCACTGGAACACCCGGGAGCGTGCTCGTGCTTGGGCTCGGTCTCGGGCACGGGCTCGGTCTCGGTCTCGGGCTCGGTGCGAGGGCATGGGCATGTGAGGCAGTGTGACTGTAGAGGCGCTAGTGACACACTTTGCAGCGAATCGAAGCGAGACGTGTGCGAGTCGCTGTGCGACTAAGTGGCTAAGGCGGATGGCTGGATGAAGGGAAACTAGATGACTAAATGAGAGTCCTCCAGTATATATAGAGAGCTAGAAAATAGAGTCACATAAGAGACCAGAATACAGCCTATGCCATTAGTGCGAGGTCCAATTGTAATTGCTTTATGGCTAGCCCAACAACTAAACAAGACTAGGCTAGTCATTGCCTCACAACAACAAGATGCAAAGAAACTTAATGGCCCATGCATAACAGTCAGAAAACAGCCATAAAACGGCTAATTTTCTCCAACAGCTAGAAAACGGTCATGGGATTTATTTCCCTAGACCATAACCCCCAGCCACTATAGCCTATAAAAGGAGGGCCTAGATGGGTTTCCAAACCATCTCAAAACCCACTCCAGCAGACCCATACGAACTGGGACAGCCCACTACTCCTCTCCTATACTCTAGTAGTTCCAGCAAGACAGTAAGGGTTAAACCTTTACTAGAAGAATAGACCAACGGTGTGGTCTAGAACGATTCAACTGAACTGGTGGCTGAAGTACTGACCAGTGCAGTGGTCTAAATCAAAAGAAAATTATTCTCTTTCTTTCTCTTTTTGAGATTTTTTTATATTATAATTCTGCCAGATAGTGTGTATAAGAGTTTCATTTGGTGGGCCTTCGTGTTTACTGAACGCAAACCCACACCAGGCTTGTAACCTATCAGCATACTCAATTCATTTAAGTAGGGGCAAATAACGCTTTAAAGATAGCGTTTTTAGATGTGCTTCAGCCTGTCTTTAGTTTTGATCATCGTAATTCTGTATAATTTCCAACAATCTTAAAGTGTTATTTGATGGAAGCCGACAGTCTTTCATCCATCAAGCTAATGAATCAGGACTTGATACGTCTTGATCGGTTCGATGGAACCAATTTTACAAGATGGCAAGATAAGCTGAAATTTCTCTTGACGGCGCTAAAGATCTACTATATTTTAGATCTTAATTTGTAAGCGCTACCTGAAGCAACCGACGACGACACACCTGAACAAGTGACAACCCACATCAAATGAGCTGAAGACAAACTCTTATGTAGAGGACACATTCTAAACGCACTCTCCGACCGACTGTATGATCTGTACCAACAGACATCATCAACAAAGGAGATCTGGACCGCTCTGGAGTTCAAATACAAGTCTGAAGAAGAAGGTACCAATAAGTTTTTCATCGTCAGGTATTTTCACTTCAACATGGTAGATAATAAACCGTTGCTGCCCCAAATTCAAGAACTGCAGCTACTAATAAACAAAATCAAAGCCATAAAAATAGATCTTCCTGAATTATTCCAGGTTGGGGCTATAATCGCCAAATTGCCACCAATGTGAAAAGACTATAGAAAGAAGTTGCTGCATAAAACTGAAGACTGCACACTGGAACAAATCAAGAAACACCTCAGAATTGAGGAAGAATCCCGTAACCGCGATAGAAAGAATGATAACGGGAATACCTCGTCCAAAGCATATGCAATAGAGAACTCTAATAACAAACATCCCGAGAAGGACAATTCCCCGAAACTTAATAAAGAGAAATTCAAGAAAAACGCCCAAAAGAAGAACAGAAAGTTCAAAGGCACATGCCATGTCTATGGAAAAACCGAGCACTATACTTGAGTATACCGATATTGCAAATGTAAACAAGAGGCAAGTGCAGTAGAAGAAGGTGATATTGTTGTCATAATCACTGAGGTGAATACCATCTAAGGCAAAGTTTCAAGTTGGTGGTATAATACTACCGCTACAGTATATGTGTGTTAAGACAAATCAGCCTTCAAAACCTATGAAGAATTGACCGATGGCCAAGAAATTCAAATGGGTAATGAAGTCTGATCGAAGGTCGTCGGCAAAGGAACTGTCGAATTGATATTCACCTCTGGGAAGAAAATGATTCTGACTAATGTACTGCACGTCCCAGACATGAGGCGAAACTTAGTTTCTGCGGATCTTCTGGGAAAGCCAGGTATAAGGGTGGTGTACAAGTCAGGTAAACTGATTTTATCTAAGAATGAGAATTTTGTCGGAAAAGGATATGCTTGTAATGGGATGGTCAAGTTTTCTTTGAATGAAAGTAGCACTTCTGCGTATATGGTTGAATCCGCTGGATTGTGGCATGATAGACTAGCCCATATAGGGTATAGTACCTTGAAGTTCATGGCTAAGAATGGTTTAATCTCATACACAGATAATGAAATCGATAAATGTGAAGTGTGCATACGATCCAAAATGACGAAGAAACCTTTTCCAAGTGTTAAAAGATCGTCTCAAGTATTGGATCCTGTGCACAGTGATATTTGTGAGTTAAACGGCATTCTTACTCATGGAGGTAAACGGTACTTCATAACCTTTATAGATGATTGCTCTAGATATGTGTATGTGTACTTATTAAAGAGCAAAGATGAAGCATTGAACATGTTTAAGATATATAAAACAGAAGTAGAGAATCAACTAAATAAGAAGATAAAAATTCTCCATTGCGATAGAAGAGGAGAATACTTCTCCAATGAATTCGATAACTTCTGTGAAGAACATGGACTGATACATCAATGTACAACGCCTTACACACCTCAACAAAACAGAATAGCTGAAAGGAAGAATAGAACATTAGTAGAAATAGTCAATTCAATACTGATAAGAGCGAAGTTACCACTAAGTCTATGGGGTGAGGCACTGCTTGTAGCATGCCATATTCTAAATATAATACCGTCTAAAAAGTATAAAATATCTCCATATGAAACATGGAGAGGCAGAAAACCTAACCTAGGATATCTTAAAGTGTGGGGGTGTCTTGCATACTGCAGAACCCCTGATCCAAAAAGAACTAAGTTAGGACCAAGAGCTATTAAGTGCGTCTTTGTAGGGTATGCACAAAATAGTAAAGCTTATAGACTTCTAGACATGAAATCTAATACAATAATAGAATTAAGAGACGTTGAGTTCTTTGAGAACTTACTATCCTTGGAGTCAAAGGATAATAAAATCTAAACTCCTAATAGAGAACCAGATAGCACAGCTCCACAGATAGTGGAAGCTCCTATTGAACCTCGTAGGAGTCAAAGAACAAGAATAGAGAAGAGTCTACGAGATGACTATATAGACTCACAACGCATCATTTTTCATCTTTTAGAAACAGATAGAGAAAATGTTATAAGAGAAATACCTATAGTGATGACTATAGAAGATGATCCTAAATTATATAAAGAGGCTATATTCTCTAGAGATGCAGCTTTCTAGAAAGAAACTATAAACGATGAAATGGAATCCATATTGTCAAATCAAACATGGGAACTAGTAAACTTACCTCCAGGTTCTAGACCCATAGGTTGTAAGTGAGTATTTAGAAAGAAATATCATACTAATGGGACTATCCAAACCTTTAAAGCTTGATTAGTAGTTAAGGGTTTTAGATAAAAAGAAGGGATAGATTATTTTGACACATACTCTCATGTAGCTAGGATAACATCCATTAGAATATTATTTGCGCTAGCTTCCATACATCATCTTTACATCCACCAAATGAATGTAAAGACCGCATTCCTGAATGGTGAACTCAATGAGGAGGTATACATGGAACAACCTGAGGGATTGGTTCTACTAGAAAATGAAAACAAAGTATGTACATTAATCAAATCTTTGTATGAATTAAAACAAGCACCAAAATAATGGCATGAGAAGTTTGATTTTAAAATACTATCTCATGTTTGATAATTTAAAATACTATTCTTAAAGTGGTTTGTATCGTTATTATTTGTCATATGTTGATGACATGTTAATTATAAGTATATAAAATTCTAAAGTAAAACAAAGAGTTTATCTTTATTTTAAAATGAAGGATCTTAGACAAGTTGATACCTACTATATGTTGATGACATGTTAATTATAAGTAATAAAATGGAAGGTGTGACTGAAACAAAGATGTTTCTATCTTTGGTATTTAAAATGAAGGATCTTGGACAAGTTGATACCATCTTAGGTATCAAAGTTAAAAAACATTGTGGGGGTTATGCTTTGTGTCAATCTCATTATATTGAGAAGATATTAAACAAGTTTAACCATCTAAATATAAAAGAAGTAAAGACCCCATTTGATCTAAGTATCAAACTAAAAGGAAATACTGGAAGAACCATTGCACAATTAGAATATGCGAGTGCTATAGGGAGTCTTATGTATGCTATGCAATGCATTAGACCTGATATCGCATATGCTGTGAGTAAACTTAGTAGGTTTACTAGTAACCCCAGTACTAAACACCGGAATGCAATCAGTAGAGTCCTTGGTTACTTAAAAGTAACCAAAGACTTATGATTATTTTATTCAGAATTTCCTACCGTATTGGAAGGATATACCGATGCGAGCTGGATATCGAGTGCAGGGAACAACAAGTCTACTACAGGATGGGTATTCACCCTAGGAGGTACAACTATATCTTGGGGATCCAAGAAACAGACTTGCATAACACATTCGACTATGGAGTCTGAATTTATAGCCCTGGCTACAACAGGCAAAATGGCTGAGTGACTAAGGGATATTCTATTAGAAATTTCTTTTTATGTAAAGCGGATATCAGCTGTATCACTACATTGTGACAGTGAAGCCATCTTAGCTAGAGCCTATAGCAGCACTTATAATAGTAAATCTAGACATATAAGTCTTCGACATAATTATGCTAGACAATTGATTCGAGATGGAATTATTGTTATTTCCTATGTGAAATCAAGCAATAACCTAGCTGATCCTTTCACTAAACCTCTACCGAGAGAGGTAGTAAAGGCTACATCTAGAGGGATGGGATTGAAACTCTTCAAACAAAATTCCACCAGTGATGGTAACCCAACCTGAAGTTAGAAAATCTCTAAATTTGGGTTTAATGGGTAAAAATAAGTCACTGATATGTGGAAAGTTTTTGAGCACTAAATTAATAAAACTTCATCCACAATTGATAAGTGTTGAGCGTTACGAAAGAGGGTTGAGTCTGAGAACTCTTAATAAAATCTAGTCTATAGGACAAGTGTCTTATAGTAACGGAGACACTGGAAGGATTTCACCTATATAAACGTAGAGATGGTGCCGTCTCTCATGAGAGTTAGGAGTTTTCTCTCGGGATCGTTCACGAATTAGGATAAGCACATGACCATTAAATGTGCTGAGCAAGATTGTGAGAACTCTAACAAACACATAGCGAATATGTGTGTGGTTTCTCCGACTTTGTTATTTAGGAATAACTGGTTCAACCCTACGGCTACCAGTCATTTCAATAGAGTTTTGAGATACTTACACTAAAGAAAGATTAAAATCAAAAGATATCTTTCTTTATACACATAAGCTGATTATTCTGGCAGAATTGTTTAACCGAGAAAAATATATTAAAAAAAAATCAAGTGGGGGATTGTTGAAAAATATTGATTTTTAAATGTATTTTAATAATAAAAATAATATATATAATATATTATTTTGTTTGAAAAAAACACCATTTGTGGGTTGTTTGGGAATAGTCCCATATGGGAAAGGGAAGAGAAAAATCTTTGGTTTAAATGATAATAGTGGAGTATTATAATATTTACCTACCTAGTCCGTGGATTATGGACCTTGCGTATTCCAGTGAGTTACTGGAACACCCGCGGGTGTGCTCGCGCTCGGGCATGGGCACAGGCACGGGCATGGGCTTGGTCTCGGTCTCGGGCTCGGTGCGAGGGCGTGGGCATGTGAGGCAGTGTGGCTGTAGAGGTGCTAGTGGCGCACTTTGTACTTCGCACGTGTGCATCGTGTCACAGAGGGTCGCTCCCTTCGCGAACTGAAGCGAGACGTGTGCGAGTCGCTGTGCGACTAAGTGGCTAAGGCGGATGACTGGATAAAGGGAAACTAGATGACTAAATGAGAATCATCCAGTATATATAGAGAGCTGGAAAATAGAGTTGTTGCAACAGATATGCAACAACTGTGCCATTAGTACAGGTCCAATTGTAATTCTTTGCATATGCTAGCCCAATGACTAGAAAACGCTAGTATTTCTTTGTCTCACAACAAGCTTGATTAGCATGCAGTAGCTTAATGGCCCATGCATAACAGTCAGAAAATGACAATAAAAAGGCTAGTTTTCTCCAACAGCTAGAAAACGGTCATGGGATTTATTTTCCTGGACCATAACCCCCAGCCACCATAGCCTATAAAAGGAGATCCTAGATGTGTTTCCAAACCATCTCAAAACCCATTTCAGCAGACCCATACGAACTGGGACAGCCCACTACTCCTCTCCAATACTCCAGTAGTTCCAGCAAGACAGTAAGGGTTAAACCTTTACTAGAAGAACAGACCAACGGTGTGGTCTAGAACGGTTCAACTGAACCAGTGGCTGAAGTACTGACCAGTGCATTGGTTTAAATCAAAAGAAAATTATTCTCTTTCTTTCTCTTTTTGGAATTTTTATATATTGTAATTTTGCCAGATAGTGTGTATAAGAGTTTCATTTGGTGGGCCTTCGTGTTTGTTGAACGCAGACCCACACCAGGCTTGTCCTATCCTATGAGCAATTTGCCTGTAACCTATCAGCATACTCAATTTATTTGAGTAGGGGCACATAACGCTTTAACGACAGCGTTTTCAGACGTGCTTCAGCCTGTCCTTAGTTTTGATCATTGTAATTCTATATAATTTCAATAGCCAATATGCCACACAACCCAACATGCCATGGCAACATATGCCACCTTCATCTTCAAGCATGTCACGTTCTGCCAGGACATGTTATTGAGCCGCACACTATATTAATATCGCCCATCTTTAAGAACTTCATGTGCGACATGTGCCACTAATCACCTTCAAGTGCCCACATGTATGTCACGTATGCTACAATTCATTTTAAAGCACCATACATATGACAATGCACTACATGCATGACATATACGTACAATTGCCCATTTTCAAGTATTCAACATGGTTAACATGTGCTAATATGCCACATGTGCTACCATCTATCTTCAAGTAGCTCATATGCATGTCCCTAATCCTTTTGTCTTTAGCAAAATTTTATTAAATATTTTTTCTAGATAATATATTTAAAAATCAAGAAAAATTAAGGGAAGTGGATTTTTGTTTCTCACCAAATCTAGAAATAACATTTTCTATAAAAAGAAATCATTTTTTAAAAGAAAATTTTCCACTCAATCCATATAAGCCCTCGAGTATCTTGAAAGCCATTGAGGTAGATGGAATGATCACATATGGTAGGTGTCTTTTCATCCTTGTAGGGCTCACTCAATGGATTTGACGAATTATGAACAAAGCAATGAATCACTAATGCAAAGTGGGTTGCAGACACTTTCATGGAGAAGGACTAGAGAAGTCCCGATCGGAGGTGGAAACGTTTCAAACCGTCCGAACTTTAAATCAGTTGTATCTGGCAAATCGAGATTATTTTTTCGACATATTAGATATGATTTTGGGATAGGATGAACTATTTAAGTCAACCAACCTACTATGCCAGGTTGCCCACACCGAATTTGTGAGATTCCATCAGATGGACAGTCAAAAGTCCCGTTTAGTTTCGTTTTTATTATAAATAATAAGTTTTAGTTTGACTATAACTTTTGATCCTTTGAACTGTAGAAGTTGTGACTAATATAAAAATGGCTTAGAAAAGTTAAGATAATTACATGATTGGGCCAAATTAGACACTTAATATTTTTGTTCGAAAACCATGAAGCTTAGTAGGAATAGAGGTCATCTATAAATAATAAGTTTACTATTTATAGTAAGTCACATTTTTAGGGTGATTGAGTCAAAGTCTAAGTCTAAAACTTGGTTCTAAGTTTGAGCTAATTATTTAAAGAGTTGTAATTTCATTTTTATTAAAATTAAATTATTTATTAGGAATAATTATTCATGCTTTTATCCCGCGTGGATTCAATTAAGCTCTATTAGGAGTACAAGAGCTCTTTAAATTTGGAGTAGTTATCCCTGAAGAATGCTATTAACCTCATCATGTCCCTCCTTGCACCAATCACACGTTCCATATGAAAGTTTGGTGCTCCCCATTGTTCTCATTGTTCCCATTGGTGCGACCTACTTAAGCTATGGATGAGGCTGGATTTGGTAATCCAGGCCTTACTTGGACGGCACATCTAGCGTTGGGGTTAGATGTCACTCATAAATTATGATGGGCCCTCACAAGAACTCAAATTAACGGACATTCCCAATGCATGTTTTTGTTGTTTGATTAGTAGGAATGGGCAACCGGAGAGCACCGAGTATTTGGACTTTGGAAAGAGATTGCATTTGATGTGAAGTTCAATCATGAGATTACCCGTCTTTTTTTTGTTTTTTTTTTTTTTTTTAACGCCCGCACGCACCCCGCACACTCACGCTGGTGGAATTTCACCACCTATGGGTACTCAAACCCTTGACCGGGAGTTGAAACTCCTGGGAGTCTACCACCCGAGCAGTGTGATGTGGCTGCTGCGGAGGTAAATCCGGCAACCCTTCCAAATGGTGGGCCATGTCTATAGATGCCTAAGTCCATGATCACGTGGTAAGGAGCATCCATCTCATATCAAATTTTAAACGGTCTATTCAAATGTCTCTGTCCGTGTGGATAGAATTGTCTACACGGTATTGATTTCCAATTGCAGGGACATACGTGGACCACCCAATCGATGGATGGATGGATGGTCTGGTCCTACTGCTCCAAGAGAACGCCCCTTGTAATGTAAAGCGTTCTATACGTAGAAAAAACTCAAGAGAAAAATAGACAAGGACTTCAGTTTTAAATGCACCAAGCATGACGACAGTTACTGTAGAAATAATTAACGATGGGGGTGTGACGGTTCGTACTGGTTCACTCATAAATTGTACACGTGCATTGCATGTTATGCAAATTTGGGCCGTACAAATCGTGGGCCCCACTTCAAATGGGTGATAGATAGTAAATAAGACAGAGCTGCTGTCCTAGGTTAGGCCTATTGGTAGATATCTAACTAGACATAGTGAACAGTCCAAACTCAACAAGCAGACGTTCATCAACCAGAGTCAGGATAATCAATCAATCTGATTTTGGATTTACGAACTATCTACAGTGGGTCCCACGATTGGAGTTATGCTTACCTTACACAGAAAAGACTGATCCTAGTTCCTGTTTGGGGTCTTTCGATGTTTGGAAAAGGTCGGCAAGTTGACCCTCTATCGATAGAAAAAATGGAAGCGCGCGGGTGTTTATTTGGTTGGGCCCATTGGTCAATGGTGTGTACTCAGACATGACAACTTGCCAGTAGTGAGATGGCTAGGGGACAATTCCCGGGCTAACAATGATGTATGTGTTTTATCCACCTGTTTTTCTATTTTTTTCAGATCATTTTATAATATGAGCTCGAAAATAAAATAAACCTAAATCTCAAGTGGGCTACATGAGAAAATAGTGCTGGTTGAATGCTCACCATTAGAAACTTCTTATGTAATGGTTATTTTCCATCAAACCTTTTGGTTAGGTCATATAGGCTTGGATGATGGGAAAACACAAATATAAGCTTTGCCCAGAGAAGTTTTTAATGGATAAGCATTCGATTACTACTGATTCTTGTGGTATGGTCCAGATGAGATTTAAATTTGCCTTATTTTTGGACTTCTGCTTTAAAATAATCTGAAAAAAAAAAAAAAAAAAAAACAGCATGGATAAAACCCATACACCATAGTGGGGCCTATAAAGTACTACTATCCAATAGTTACCGGCCTCCAACACAATATCATAGTCAATTCACTTCCACGGCTCTCAAATTTGCCTTGTAAAGGTTATATATATGACAACTGCACATAGCCCATTCAAAGTCTGCAGTCTCGCAACACCACTGAGGTACTCAGCCTACTCTCTAAGACTCGATTGGTTCCCAGAGGACCTACCTCCTTCTTGCGAGGGATGAGTAGGGCTGTCCATGGGCCAAGCTCGGGGCTTCCAAAATCTCGTTTTGATTAGGCTCAGCCCAAAACATTTCGAAATCTGGGCTCAGGCCCAGCCCGTTGACATTCAAAACTTATCCTCTAACATAGACGGTCTCTTTTCCTCATGAACGATGTGCCCCATCGCATAAGCGGTTGAATGGCTTGTTTCGTTAGAAGGCTAGACGTGGATTGCGTCCTACCTTGCCCATCTCTAGCTACGAATGGGCAGTTCTGTGGCCGGGTCCACCTTTTATATACCGTCTATCCCATTTGTGAGATTATTTTAAAGCATGAACATAAAAATAAGGCAGATCAAATGCTCAAGTGGACAACACTACATATAACTCTTGTATTTAATGCAACCCAAGCTTATTATTTGGGGTGGTCCACTTGAGCATTGTATCTGCCTCATTTTTATGCACATTATTTAAAATGCTTTAAGAAAACAGATGACGGATAAACGGATACATCACGGTGGGCCCCACATAACCGAGTCGGGATGTGTCCCAGCAAGCTTCCTCCTTTCGGAGACCTCCGTTGATTTTTACTTCTAGAGGAGTAATAAAACACACAGGCCGCGTATGACGTTCGATACGCTGGCACTCAGAAATTACAAGCGTGGCATGTATTAACTCAAACAAACCCACCAGATAGATTGCGCATATCACTGTCCGAAGTCACCATCACAAAATCAAAGTGATTGGACAATCCTAACCTCTTATTCGTGGACAACTAGTCTGTGAAAGACCGTTGGATATTTTTCTTAACCGTCTAATATATGTCCGTCCAATCCGATATTTATAAAATGAAATAAGATTTAATTTTGGTTCATGAGACATCTACACTCGGTAACATCATTTAGACGGTTTAATTTGACTATTTATATTTCAAATATGCAATTTTTAAGTAATTTATAAGTGCCTGTGTATCATCTATCATATTCTGCCAGAGTATCAAAGTTTCTGTACTCTTTCTGACCGACCTTGCCAACCCTCCCGCTTTATATACACCTGTCCCTCTCCTCCATCTCTCGTCTCCAAGGAAAAACCCTAAAAACCTTTCTGTTTTCTAGTCTTCCCAAAAAAAAAAAAAATCCTGTTCCCTCATCAAATCCTCATTCTTTCTTCTTCTTTCTCCGCAGAAGAAGAAGATGGGTTCTTCTAGCTACAGTTTTGTTGCAATCGTTGTAATGCTGGGAATGCTGACTGGATCTTCTCTCGCTCAGGCGCCAGGCGCCGCTCCAGCGGCCTCCCCAACCGTCTCTCCGCCACCACCGAAACCTGCTCCGTCCTCTCCACCGCCGGCCCTAACTCCGCCTCCGGCTTCCGCTCCTTCCCCAATGTCGACCCCGCCGGCTAAGTCACCATCTCCCGCCACCGTTTCTCCCCCGGCACCACCTACTTCATCTCCCCCTCCTTCCTCTGCTCATCCACCATCCACGATCTCCCTCCCTCCGTCGGCGATAGGGGCCCCGGCATCGCCTCCGACCGGCAATAGCAACTCCGCTCTCCCCGTCATGAACAGAATCGTAGTCGCTGGATCTGCTTTCTCCGGTATCTTAGCGGCTGCTTTCCTTATTTAGATCCTCGCCGTCCGTTGGGAAGCTTTCTTTCTTCGCCGTTGATATTTGTTGGGATGATGGGTGCTGTTTTTTTTTTTTTCTTTTGATGGAAATTGATATCTACAACAGTCTGGTTGATAGATGCATCCATCTTGACTACTTTTGGTAATACAAACGTACAACTTTGTACTGTCGTTTTTACCGTGAGTAAAAAGGAATGGTGTATCTATTAACCAGTTTGGTTGTAAATGGTAGGTCCGTTTTTCTCTTTTCATTTTATTACTTTGTTTTAATTATCATTATTATTAGTATGGTGTTAGGATTTGGATGTTTATTGATTATAAATACTTTTGATTCTTTTTCTTTTTTAATTCTCAAGACCAAAGTATTATTTTTAGTTTCACAGGCTCACATGGGCTGTCCATTTGAGCAATCTTAGTCGGCTATCAAGCAAAAATGCTGAGCGTATGATCTTAACCATCCGAGACTTTGCCCTTTTCTTTATCCATGGGTGCGATGGATGGTGAAGATCTTTGATGGAAGTGATTCTTTGGAGCGGTAAGAATTCATGTTGGACACTTGGATGGAGGGTTGTAATTGTTGATTGGACCTGATCTTCTGTGAACAAATCTTCACTGTCCATTTTATAGGCTACCGATAGGATGGTTAGAATTGTTGGGATCCGTGAACAAATCTTCACTTTCTCCCTGTTACACATGGTAAAGTTGATGTAGCAATCGAGACCGTGAACACTAGCGGGCCTCAATGTGGACGGCGTATGCTTGAAAAATCACATTTTTAGACAATCCTAGCCATCACACGTTTTGCCATCCCTGTTTTGGAGGCCGCTGATCAGGTGTTTAGGGTCATCCACCAAAGTCACAAACCCCAAATCACTAAGAACTAGTGATGATGGTCACCAACGAAAATTAAAGGTTCCATGCCACGTGTTATGCAGTGATGGCTCTACCTTACTGCGGGCTCAGGTGATGTCCATTATTAGGGTCGTCCAATATAGACCGGCTCTTGCCATATACCCAAGCTCAGGTATAATCGGGACGTCTAATAAGTAGGGGTGCACATGGGTCGGTTTGGTCCGGTTCTGGGGTGAAACTGGAACCGAACCGTTCCCAACGGTTCTAGGATATTTGGAACCGGAACCGGACAGTTGGCACCCTAGAACCGAACCAGAACCGAGCTGTTCCCTAGAACCGAACCAGAACCGAGCTGTTAAAATCGGATCGGTTCCACGGTTATAATCCAGCCCAATTGCAAGCCCATGTCCATCCATGTTGTGGTCCATTTGATGAATGATTTAGATATTGTATAAGGTGTACAAAAATACATTTATAAAAATAATTAAATTGTGCATTATAACCCATAAATCATGAGTCAAATATGGAAAAAACAAAGAGTTCTTGATTTGGTTCCTAGTTCGGTTCCAGGTTCCAGGTCCAGGTTCGGTTCCACGGTTCGGTTCTACGGATCAGATTCACAGTTTGCTTCTACATATTGGTTCACGGTTCGGTTCGGTTCTACATACCCCTAAATCGAGAACCGAACCGATGTAACCGGTTCTTTGATTTTTAGAACCGGAACCGGAACCAGTGCACTCTAGAATTGGACTAAACCGGACCGTTTGGTCGGTTCCGGTCCGGTTCCATGGTTCCAGTTCCACCTATGAATATGGACCGGTTAAATGTGCATCCCTACTAATAAGGAAAAAAGATGTCCATTGATCAGATCATCAGGGGTTTCTATCCATGCCACGTGTCAACCAGAAGAGGCGCGCAATTGATGGATAATCCAAACCGTTGAAGGTTGGTAGCCACGACCAATTGTAGCCGTTTCGAGGGTGACTAATCGAGCGTTTTCAAATCATGCCTACTGCTCAATCTAATACGTTCGTTTCATCGTTGAATGAACAATGCACAAAAATTCTCCCTTGCTACATGGATTTCTGGTCATTCATTTTTATCATTTGGACGGTCCAATGGAGAACGGGCTTAGGAAAATTTTCAGTTTAAGGGCCATCCAAACCCTGAGTTATGGATGGGGGTGATGTTGATATGAATGTGACGCTCGCCAGAGTAATGGATCCAGCTGATGTTGATATATTTATTTCATCCCTCTTTAGTTACACTAGATGAGTGGGTTCGGTGGAAGACGCATGCAACAGTAGCCCTGGTTGGCGTCCCATCTCCATTATTCCCTGTGTAGGGGTCCACCTATGCTGTGTCTGGATGATTTTTGGCCCAGAGCATAGTGTCAAGGATTTAACTAGAGTACATGGTGAATTTTACATGGACAAAATGATTATGGAATGGGAGATCTTGACGCTTATACACGCTGACTATGGGGTGTTACGCGTTATCCATTAGTTTTTTTAGTTCATTCTTGGTTGTGGTCATATCCAAGTTTCTATGGTAGAGAAAAAAAAAAAAAAACTAAGCATATCCAGATCTCAAATGAATCCAATGGTAGAAATTAAATGACATCATTAACAACTTATTTCTAATATATTGTTCCTTCATCCATGTTGGTAAGATATACCAACAAGTCCCATCGTAAATAAACATTATAGTAAGCGTTAGAAAGTTTTTAATTTGTTTAATCGTACCAACAAGTTCCATGGTAAATAAACATTATGGTAAGCGTTAGAAAGTTTTTAATGATGAGTAATCAATGATCACTGTTTCCTATGGCATGATTCACTTGAAATTTGAATCTAATTTTATTTTGAGACCATGCTCTAAAATGAGCCAAAAAACTGATGGAAGGTATGGATATAACTAATGGACGAAGTGGATATACAATAACTCATCAAGGTGGGCCCAGGGTCATGGAAACACCCTCTAACGTTTTACACAGGTGCCGCCTAATCCGGTCACAAAACTTGCAGCATTCAGACAATTTTGTTTTATATATTATTCCGATCCGGCAACCACCGAGGGCTGCCTGTCGCCAACCGAAACATGCGGCGTTGAGACATTATTTTGTCGTTTTGCCTCATCTTAATTACAGCTGTCACTTATGCATGTGCAGCGTTTCCGTCTCACGACACGACTTACCTGCCACTTCGGAGGCAGCGATGTGGTGTGGGTGGATCCTCACCGTGGGGCTCACCCTCATCATTTTATATCATTTTATATCCAGCCGTTCATCCGTTTTTCCAGGACAGGTACAAACCTCGGTGGATCAGATCACAAGAAACGAAACCGTGCTTATTTGCCATCCAACCTATTGAAGAGGGCTTATAGATAGATAAAGGTACAGCACAAATATAAGCTTCATCCAAAACTTTTGTGGCCCACGAAACGTTTTTAACGGTCATTGACAGTTGTTTTCTGTGGTATGGTACACCTGAAATTTGTATCCCTTCATTTTTGGGACCATGGTCTAAAATAAACTGGCAAAATGGGTGAACGGCGTGGGTATACAATCCATGGATCGAGATGGGCCCATGGTAAGTGGTCCTACCCACATTGCTGGTTCCGGAGTCGCGGTTAAGTCGCGTCCGTCGTCTCACAACTTGCAGAGATGATAGCTGGGATCTCACCGTCTGATCTTCTATTCTTTTTTGTCACAGCTCTCCTAACCCCATCCGATTAAGACTAACCAAGATTCGAATTTGACTAGACCCTAAACATACCGTTAATGCACTTTTTCTATGTAAAACATTATGGGATTTTGCGTCGTATAGACCCAACGTACTACCAACGTTTTTTCATTGCAACTGAACAAAACCTTAAGCATCAAAGTAGACCAGTTTTCAGCTGCTTTACCGCAGTGGTATTTTCGTAAAAGAAAAAACAACGT
Source organism: Magnolia changhungtana (assembly GCA_030180095.1). NCBI lineage: Eukaryota > Viridiplantae > Streptophyta > Magnoliopsida > Magnoliales > Magnoliaceae > Magnolia > Magnolia changhungtana. The sequence continues at coordinate 1,623,566 of JASAUF010000325.1, read as the reverse complement.
CCGTACCTTAACAGTTGCCTTTTGTCAGATAAGTTTTCGGGCGGCGATTAAAAAAGGGCGTTGTACAGACTCGTCTAATTTTTTCATCCTTGCTAGTTTTCAAAAACCTTTTTGCAAGGGTAAAATCATCCCGACACCATATATATTAGAGATATGTCGGATGCGTCAATGACCCAAATTCGATCCGATGGATCGGGTTAACGATCGGAATCCAATTTAATCTGATCGAATTTGAACTGGACCCGGATTTTTATCCGTCGGTTGACAACCCTACCTTTTGGACTGAGGAGCTTGGAGCTGGAAGAGACGCAGCCTAGTATGGTGCTCTAAGCTTGTGCCTAGGCAGATTTTGAGCTGAAGGCTTGACCAGTGGGAAGCGTGTGCTTCGTTCGGTAGTAACGTTGGAGAGTTGGTGACAGCTGTACGAGTTTCGATGGGTTTTAAAAATAAAAAATAATAATAAAAAAAAGATAAAGAAAAGGGAAAAGTAAAAGTAGGCTGCTTTGCATGTGCGTCCGGAGCTTGGTAGAAAATCTGATGGTGTGGAAGACGGAAGAAGATTTGGTACGGGCCCGGCGTCATCAATGACAGTGCGGCCTTACCATGGGGCCCACCTTTGATATATGTATTTTATATCCGCGCCGTTCATCTGTTTTTTCAGATCAATTAAGCATATTATCGAAAAAATGAAGAAGATACGATCGCAGGTGTACTATGCCAGAGGAAACAGTGATGAATGATCACTTGCCATTAAAAACTTCCTAGGGCTCACTGTAAGGTTTTGGTAATGTTTATTTTCCATCCAACCTGTTGATAAGGTCACATAAAACTGGATGAAGGGGAGAAACAAATATCATTTGATCCAAAACATTTTTGGCCCATTAATGGTCAATCACCACTGATTCCTATGGTATGGTTCATCAGATAATTGGATCTATTATATTTTTGGTATAATGCCATAAAATGATCTGAAAAAACATTTTTGGGTGAGGCTGGGGCCGTACCTAACCGGTTGGACAGCGTGGATATATAATACATATATCAATGTAGGCATCATGGTAAGGGCCGCACCGTTTTGGGTGAGGCTGGGGCCGCACCTAACCGTTCCCGGTCTGTCAGGTGCTCAATAGATCCGACTTGATTTTAATGGGACTGGGTCCCATCTTTTGGACCACTTAAGAAGTTAGTTCGAGTTCAAATAACATTTTTTTAGAATCAGTTAAAAATTGTGTTCCATCTAGTTCCGTTGGGCCCTTGTTCTGAAGCTGGTTAAAGTCAGGTCGGGTTGGGTTTAAATAATAGATGTTTTGCAATTAATTCAATCAATCTACTGGACGTACTGAATCATGTAAATACACTTATTTGTCTCAAACCTAACTCAATATACACTTGATGGGTACCCAAACCCAAGGAGCACTAGGCTTGGACCTGGCAAGACCCGAAACTAACTAACCCAATTATAGGCATTGATAGGTTTCGGTGAAACACAATAGAATACAACTTTTCAAATTTCCAATTTTAATTAATTCTAGGATCATAGTTTTGATTATGCCATTTTTTTATATATTAAAAAAATAATAATACAAGCCATACATCATAAGATTATACCTGTGCATGGAAGAATTGCTTGATTTGTTTTCGCTAATCTCCCAACGTAAGGTTGTTGGTTGTGGATGCTTGTATGGAAAAGGGGAGGTAGGGCATCTCACCTCTCTCTCTCTCTCTCTCAAAAATAAGGACACCCAAGGGGACTTGAACATTCCAGGGTTTTCCTCTTTCCTTCCTCAAAGAATCTACTATAGAAGATACTAAGGTTTTAGAAGTGTACCCCACACTCATGCCATAGTAGGATTTCACCACCTATGGATACTCAAACCCTTGACCGGGTGTTGAAACTCCCGGGAGTTTACAACCGGAGCAGTAGTAAGGATCCAATATTCTAGGTAGGGTTGTCAACAAGTTGGTCTCCACACGGATTTTGTACTGTTTCAGGCCGGGCCTATTCAAAATTCTGATTTTGTTAGGTCCGAGATGCCCCTAATCCTACATGTTTCCGTGGTTTTTATTTTGAAGGAAGCATATCTACTTTTCTAATCTATGAATCTTAACCATTTAAAACCTTTCACTATTGATTGTTACTATCCTAGGGCATTCCCATGCTATTCGAATGAGCGGATTATCAAAGCTTGACAATTGGATATTATCAACTCAAGTTTAAAATAAATCAACAGTTGACACTCAAAGTTAATCGCTAAAAACTTATGATAAACTAATTAGAAATTATATAAGTGTTGATCAACCTTTAAAACACTTGATAGATGGTTCAAATTATCAAATCAACCTACATACTAATGTTCTAGGTAAACCAAGTGAATCCCATATTAAATTGTGTGGACTTCAACAATCTTAATGAAACCACCTAGTTACGTCCTGTAGACACTGGAAAATCGGGCGTCCACGTTGTTTGGTAAAAGTGTGTTGTAGTGTTACCTTTGGGGGTGATTAAGCTAATTTATGATTGTTGGAGTCGCCACTAGCCGAATAATCTCAGAATCCCGCGGTCGGCTAGAACCACGGAATACGTAAGGTTGGAGAAATCCGAAAAATCCTCCGACCTTAGATTGACTCCTGGTCTACGATCCGGGATTCCGGGTAAGGGACCTCGGTTACAAAGAGGGAAGGTGTTAGGCACCCTCTCTGCCCGTACAAATGTACGGTCTCGACTTAGTGTAGTAAAATAATCTCAAGGGATAATGATGATGCTTCGATCATGATGGGACTAGTCACATGTGGATTTCTGATGTAGCAAGATCCGAGATTTCGGCAGGCCACAGAGCATACATCCGACAATGTGTCTAGAGGGCGGATGTGATGATGCTTATGCAAAAACACAAGAAAAAGTGGACTAGATCACTAGGAATTTCTGATGTGACAGGATCCGATGTACGGCAAGTCACAGAGCATACGTCCGCTAGAAATCTAGAGAAGCAAGGGGGTTGAGAAGGGAGTGGATGTCATGATGAGTGCTTGTATGCAAATGGATCTTTGACTTGATTCTTGAAGAAGCTAAGATGTAGATTGAACCATGATCATTTTGGACTAGGCTTGGGGGTTGGAAGGATTGAGATGAAGGCTAGGAGGTGGCTGGAAAATGTGGGCTTGAAGGCTTGGGAGCTCCTTCCTTCCTTCACTCTCTTCCTCACTCTCTCTCTCTCTCTCTTTTTTTTTTCTTTTCCTCTCACTCTTTCTCTCTCACTCTCTCCCTCTCTTGGTGGCTCTCCTCCATATGGATGAAAATGAAAGGGGAGAGGGCTATTTATAGCCCTTTCCACAGGTTTTTTGGTAAATAGAGGACAAGAGGGGGGTAAAGGTGATGTGGCACATGGTGGTTGGTGGAGAGGAGAGAGATGCCACATGGCATGCTCTCATTAGCTAAGGGGATCGGTAAAAAAGTAAATAATAGAGATGGGAGGGGTAAATTCCGGAAGAGTTGACTTTGGACGCCGGGACACTGTCCCGCTCCGACAAAGACGCGGCGGTACTCGATCACCGCCGGCGGTAATCCGATTACCGCCGGCGGTGAGCCGACCGCCGCCCGGTCCCCGGGCCGAGTCCGATTCTCGTGTGGTCGCTCAGCCACAGCATGCTTTTTGAGAGGAAGCGGTAGTTTGACTACATGGCACGGCGTGTAGTCAAACTACCACTTCTAAGATGTACGCTTCCCTCGAAATTTTGTCGGTGGGTCCTTTTTTGGGTCTTTAGAGTGAAACAAAGTCCGTTTTGGATATTCGGCTTAAAATGACTCGAAATTGGCTCGATTGTTACTTGAAAATGACCCGAGAAATGGATCAGTTTCGGACATGGTTTGGATTGAATGATGACTCATGATGGCTCAGGTTAGGATTAGGGTTAGGTTTAGGATATGATCATGGTTCTCAGATTGTCTTAACAGAATCAAGATTAGCCTGGGTGGGGTGTCTACAGATGCCCCTCTTTGACCGAGGTTGCGAGCAACTGAAGGTCAAAGCAAGTGGACACCCCACCCTTCTGGTCAGAATGAAGGGTAGCGATTCAAATCTATTGCTTACCATTGTATCATCATCAGTCGACTGTTTGGAAAAAGAGGACTTGCACATACCACGAGGGTTGAGGAAAACGTTGTGATTGTCTCCTGCGCATTTGTCGCGGCTTTACGGATCACCAATCACAACCTCTTCACATCGGATTGTTTACAGCATTGGAGGGTAAGTCTGAAAAGTAAGGGCCTCTGCGCTTTTGTCGCGGCTTTACGAGGATTCCCGTACTGTTAGGTCTGGTTCCTTTGCTATGTAATCACCCTAGGAATGTTCGTTCCATTTGATCGTCAAAGTGGTTAGCTGCCCTGCGCGTTGGTGCGGCCTTACGGGGAACTCACTACGCCGACTTGGACTCGATCAAATTTTGCAAATATTCCGGGCTAGGTATGTGCAGGTAATCTGTTTGCCATGCAATCTGCTGAGTCTGACACTTTGGTTACAATGGATCGTCTTCACTTCGAGTTTGATTGTTCTTTCCAAAGATAGATCCACTCATCCTACTAGCATTTGTACGACTGCCCAGTTATAGGGGTCTGGCCAATCGTACATATATCATGTACGGACTCGATCGTCCTTCGGGGAAATCGGAAGAGATCGGGTCTTATTTAATCAAGCAGACCGTCCGCAATCGGAGAATATGGAAGATTTCTCACAGTCTTATCAAGCGTGACGCGCGCATTTTTGAAAAACTATCCCCTTTGGAGCTAGGCTCCTTGAGGATTTTATTTGAAACTTTTTTTTTTTTGGAAAATATCCGTTCGATCTCGCGGGTGGGCGTCGTCGTTCGGTTTTTATTTTCGCAAGTTAAGTAAACAGTTGCGTTGCCTCCACTAGTGAGCTGATGGGGCTAACGGTTTTTATTTGCAAGTCAGATGGCCTCCACTAATAAATTAATGGGGCTAATGTTTTTTTTATTTGTAAGAAGTCAGATGGCCTCCACTAATAAATTAATGGGGCTAATGTTTTTAGAAGAAGCAAACCTTTTGGGCCTGGGGATTTATTTTAGAATTTTTTGGTATTTTGAGATTTTTTGAAAATTCAGATGTTTTATGGAATTTTTTTTAAAAAGCTTTTGAGTTTTTTTTTTTTGGAATTTTTGGGAATTTTGGGATTTTTGGAATTTTTTGGGATTGTTTTTTGGGATTTTTGGGATTTTTAGGGATTTTTTTGGAATTTTTTGGATTTTTTTTTTTTTTTTTTTTTTTTAGGATCTTGGGGATTTTTGGGAATTTTTGGGATTTTTTTTTTTTTTGGAATTTTGGGATTTTTTGGGATTTTTTTTTTTTTGATTTTTGGGATTTTTTTTTTTTTTTTTTTTTTTTTTTTGGGATTTTTTTTTTCGAGAGTTTTTTGGAACAAAGGTTTATTTTCAAAATTCTCTAGGGTTCTTCCAAGGTTTTGAAATACTGAGATCTGTTGTTAGAAATTTTTGGGACCCTTTTTGAAAATTCAGAGGGACTGAAATTTATTTTAAGAATTTTCTAGGACATTTTGGAGGTTTAGAGAATCAGAGGTTTATTTTTTGGAATTTTGAAGACCCTTTTTGAACCTTAGAAGAAACAGAAGTTTATTTTAAGAAATTTTTTGACTTTGTCCACCGGTCCAAAGGGAGGACCGGTCACTGGAGGCGGGCATGGGGGACAGCACGCTGCCCCATGTCAGATTGTCGGCGGCGGCAGTCGGACTGCCGCCAGCGGTATTCCGGTTACCGCCGGTCCGTCAGATGGACCGCTGGTCCGTTCTTCTTTGCTGGTCCGTCCGCTGCAATCTTCCTCCCATTTAGCCTGCTCGCCCGATCGTCCAGGGACGCATCTGTGGTCCCTGGAGCTCATTTTTTCTTGTATTTTCTCTGATTTCAGGTATTCTTGGCCATTGGATTCTCCTTAGGTTCTTGGTGGACCATCCTCTTGAGGGGCTCTTGCAATCTTTCTCTTTTTTTTTTAGTTTTGGAAAGGGTCATGATCAGGACCGTTGATCAGTTTTGATGAAATCTAGACCATTGGATCTTGCAGGATATATATATTTTATTCATGTTGCTGGCTGCACATATTTTTTTGTTTTATTTTTTATTATTTTTTATTTGCTGGAGTGGGGTGTGATAAAAAAGGGGGCCCCACCTTTTATTTGATCTGATTTTTATTTTTTTTTATTATTTTTGGATGATCCGGACCATTGGATGGGTGGATGAATGATCTGGACCATGGATCTGGGTCATGTATGAATGGATGGATGGTGGATGATCTGGACCATTAATCTGGATCATGTATGGACGGATGGAATGGTGGATGATCTGGACCATTAATCTAGATCATGTATGAACGGATGAATGATGGATGATCTGGACCGTTGATCTAGATCATGTGTGAATGGATGGATGATGGGTGATCTGGACCGTTGATCTAGATCATGTGTGAATGGATGGATGATGGGTGATCTGGACCGTTGATCTAGATCATGTGTGAATGGATGGATGATGGGTGATCTGGACCGTTGATCTAGATCATGTGTGAATGGATGGATGATGGGTGATCTGGACCGTTGATCTAGATCATGTGTGAATGGATGGATGATGGGTGATCTGGACCGTTGATCTAGATCATGTGTGAATGGATGGATGATGGGTGATCTGGACCGTTGATCTAGATCATGTGTGAATGGATGGATGATGGGTGATCTGGACCGTTGATCTAGATCATGTGTGAATGGATGGATGATGGGTGATCTGGACCATTGATCTAGATCATGTGTGAATGGATGGATGATGGATGATCTGGACCATTGATTTAGATCTTGTACGAATGAATGAATGATGGATGATCTGGACCATTGATCTAGATCTTGTACGAATGAATGAATGATGGATGATCTGGACCATTGATCTAGATCTTGTATGAATGAATGGATGACGGATCATGGATGGATTTGCTGAAATGGCCTCCCCCCTTTTCTTCTTTTTTTTTTGAAACAGGCCTTGATTTTCGAGTGGGCCTTTGATTACAAGTGACAACGGCTTCGGGAAGGATTTGGAATGGGTCATTTTGGAAAACAGGTTCTTTCAGGCGGGTTTGTGAACATGGGCTTCCTAGATGGACCTTTTATCATGGATCCTCTTTTTTTGTGTTTTGGCCTTTTCCTTGAAAGTGGGCTTTTGAGATGGATCTTTTGAGGTGTGAGCTTGACATAAAACTTACCTGTAGGTTTTGCCTGTGCAGTATGCCCCGTCGAGGTAGGAATGATGCTTGGTCCGTCTCAATTCGACCGACCCATGTTTCGTGTCAGCGGGAGGGCCGGCATCTTTCGGATGTAGCTCGGGAAGGTGGTGCGCTGCGATTCTTAGAGGGCGTGGGGTTAGGAGTCATTGGCCTTGACTGGTTTTACGATCCTCAGCCTTTGTTCTTTGAGGTTCTGGAGCGTACTCCTTTGCGCATCTTTTCCGGGTTCGTCTGAGCAAGACGAACATGTCGCTCTTATCTGCCTTGGCAGAGCGATGGCACCCCGAGACACATACATTCCAGTTGCCCTTCGGAGAGTGGGGGATCACCCCATATGACATATACATGCAGCTGGGCCTTAGATATGATGGTGGTTCTGTGCCCTTTGAGGAGGACCTTCCAGTACCTACTGAGGATGACTGGATGGAGCTATTAGGGATGATGCCAGATGCCACAGAATTTTCGGGCCATCGATTTAAACTTTTGTGGCTTTCCTCGAATTTCGCCAGGCGTATCCCTGAGACTGAAGCTGCAGCTGTGATAAAAGCTCGGGCCCTGATTTTATATACCATGGGAGCGATGATCTTCTGCCATGGGAATGAATTAGTGAGTTCCCGTTTGTTATCGCTTGTGGCAGACATTACTTTTCCCATGCCGTATAACTGGAATGCAGCCCTTTTGGCGCACTTGTATGAGGGGTTGGATAAGGCCAGTCGCTGCATCAGCCGCTCCTTGACTGGTTTTTACCCAGTCATTGAGGTACTTTCTCGAGATCTTTTCTGTCATCTTTTCCTTGAGGATGGTCTGGTGTGTCTCTTCTTAATTTTGGTGTAACGCAGGTTTGCTTTTTTGACCACTTTCCTCACCTGGCACCCACTCTGATTAATCATTCACCTCCATTCCCGCGCATGATGCTGTGGTACAAGGATAACCGCAGCCGTACACGTTTGTTTTCTGATCTTGCTTGGAGGTCGAACGTTGATGCCCTCGTTCCTGACGATGTGAGCGATCCGTCTTGCCCTGTATTGCCCATATGTTGCTTTCTGCATGTCTGTCAATTTTACCCCTTTCTTTTTGCAGTTTCTTATACCCGACCATATCTTCGGTCGAACGCAGCTCTTACTCCCGGTGCACAGGAGGCTTTTCGAGCTTCTCGACGGCGCCGCATCCCGGAGGATCCGCGGGTGACCAAATGGTATCCGGGAGAGAGACTTTTTGCGGTACTTGACCGGCCCCTTTGGTCCCGCTTAGTCCACCATCTGGACCATCTGATTGGAGATCTGTGCCACGAGAGGGAGCTAGTTGCTGCTTTGGAGGGTTATGAAGCCAGCGCCTTTGTTGACCCAGACAGAGAGTATAGCTCTTGGAGCGAGCAGTACGGCATGGGTCCGATTCTTCAGCCTGGTTATGCTCCGGGTGGTGGTGCCCGCTTTGCTGGAGGAGGGATCTTGGGTCCACATTTTCATAGCAAGGATAGTGACACCTATTTTCCGGATGATGATTAGTTCATCTGCCAGTATAATCTCCTTCATTTGATATAAAATTTCAGTTTGTTTGGCATTGTCTTTTGCTTTCACAGTCGCACTTATCCAATTGCGCACATAGGAGCAAATTACTTATTTTATACCATCCGGAATAGATCTGTCCAAAATTTCTCTCGGAACTGGGTCGGGGCGGCAGTCGGACTGCCGCCGGCGGTAATCGGACTACCGCCGGCGGTAATCGGACTACCGCCCGTTGACATTTTGCCCGTTCTGTCTGCTCTGTCAGGTGCTGCAGTGATTCAGTGATGACAGGTCTGTTCTGAAACGGTACTCCGAGTACCGCTAGCGGTAATCCGATTACCGCCTCCGTCCATCTTTTCTTCCAGCAAGCCCTGTTCTTCCCTGTTCATTCTTTTTGTCCCTTCCTCCGGCATTCTCGTCCGTCCGTTCTGATCATCCTTTTTGTCTCCATTTTGTCCTTTCTTCTTTGTCCTCATCCCTCCTTTGTTCCTTTCTCCTTTTCTGACTCATCATGGCTAATCATAATGATGATTTGGGTGTGTTTATGGGTGGTGAGAAGGTAGTTGGCTCCATAAATGATGAGGATTTTATGGGGGTAGATGAAGAATTGATGGGTCCTTTTGAAGGAGTGAGCACCATTGATGGCTTGGATCTTCTTCCCACTGATGGGTCGATGGGGTTGGATGGTTTGCTTGATGGAGGGATGGCTTTGGATGGCATGAATGGGATGATTGCTATGGGTGATGTGGATGGCTTGCTTGATGGAGGGATGGCTATGGATGGCATGGATGGGATGGTTGCTATGGATGGTGTGGATGGCTTGGTTGATGGAGGGATGGCTATGGATGGCATGGATGGGATGGTTGCTATGGATGGCATGGATGGGATGGTTGCTATGGATGGTGTGGATGGCTTGCTTGATGGAGGGATGGCTATGGATGGCATGGATGGGATGGTTGCTATGGATGGTGGGGATCAGATTTTGGTGGATGATGGATTCTTGACAGGCGGCTTGGGTCAGATTTTTGGCACATATTTCGAGGTGATGGTCGGTCAGTCAGCTCCTGGCGTCGTACAGGATGTAGCTCCTATGTGCCACTTGGGATGCACCGAGGTTGCAGCTATTGGGGCTTCTTCATTTCAGACACCTCCCGACGTAGCAGTTGTCGGGACTCATGTCCTCCTGTTGAGGCTTTTCGGGATACACTGCGAGATGCGATGGGCGCGTCTGGCTTTTTCCTTCACCACGAGATCGATCTTTTAGATGAGGGTATGCCAATTTTTGATGACCCATTGGTGGCCCCTGGGATTCAGATTGTTGAGGGTGTGCCTGTTCGGACTTGTCGGTTGCAGCCGCGTGACACCTGTTCTGAGCGATTACATATTTGGATTGACAGTTTGACTGAGTCCGAGATCTTCGAGTTGGACTCCTTGGGCTTTCGAGAGGTTCTCCACTTTCACCGAGTCCGCTTAGATTGGCGACTGCTGAGTGCGGCATTGTATGACTGGGTACCATCCCTGAACCTGTTTTCCTTCAACGATCTGGAGTTGGGTCCATCGCTGGAGGAGTTTGCGCGTCTGTCAGGCCTTCTTTTGACTCGAGAGGCGTACATTCCTTTGTCAGAGTCGGTTCGCCCTTCTGATCTGGTTGCCTGGTTCGGATTTCCCGTTGATCTTCCTACTGCAGAGGGCGGGGTTGGTGAGCTTTCTCTGGAGATTTTATATGACCGCTGCTCTACTGGCCGTGGGAGGCCTGGATCTGATCGTCAGCTTCAGTGCCTGAATGCACTGATATTTTGCACCTTACTGTGAGTTTGCTCTTTTCAGGATGGAGACGATCGTCGCTGGTAGTTTTGCTAGACGTCTTCCGATGCGTTCTTTGTCGCAGGAGCATCATTTCGGTCGTGCTGGCCGAGCTTTTCTTGGGGTTGACTGAGTGTTCCCTTGGGCATACCCGCATCCTCAGAGGCTGCTGCTCGTTTCTTCAGGTACTTTCTGCTCTTTCGTCACCTTCTCATGCATCCCATTTTTTTTTGAAATTTGGGCTTAATTTAAGCTTCTCCCAGGTATGGTTATGGGAACACTTGTACATGACTCCTGTGCTTGTATTTCCCGATTCTCGTCGTAATGACGTGCTGCGCTTGTTGCTTGACGACCTTCCGTGTGGTGTTGAGGCCACGGAGTCATTGTATCGCCGCATGTTTTCTGAGCTTCGAGGGTGGGAGATCAGCTGGGAGGCTACTTGGCTTTGCCGAGCGCCCCTGATCTGTAGTGCGGCTCGCACTCCTTTACTGTTACTCGGCCTTCGGGGATGCTGCTCCTATCATCCCATACGCTTCCTTCGCCAGTTTGGTTTTGGCAGGATATCCCAGAGTTCGCCTTTTCTGGATTTGGACATTCGTCTCTTCCATCTGATTTGACATCCTTGTATAGGCGAGTCTGGGTTTCCTGGCAGGGTTCTTTGGATGGGACGGCTCTAGGTCTTGAGTCTTGGGCTCCTCCTATGGCGACGGTACCATACCAGCGATGGGTAGCAGAGCAGTCGTTGTATCGTCAGGTTCCAGGCTGGCATTTAGCAGACGAGGCCGCTGATCAGGACATGATAGGTGACACTGCTACATCTTCCTCCTGTGTTATTGATTCTTTCGAGGCTTTTGAGGAGCGGCCCTTCATTGATCCTTCATTCCTGCTAGCTACACACGGTCATCTGATTAGTGAGATTGCTGTGCTTCGCCACTCGTGTGAGGACATGGCCCGCCGATTAGCCGTAGAGCGGCGATACGATGAGAGTATGCTTGTGTCACATCGTCTGGATAGGGATGAGATCTTCTACCTGCGCATGGAGATAGAGAGGCTCAGGGAGAGATTGTTGGCATATGAGAGGTAGGGGCTTACCTGCAGTTTCTGCTGTTGATTGACTACTTATTTTGTATGCACAGAGGATTTTTGTTATAAAGGGAAAGACAGTGTATTTGCGAAATGATTTTAAAAAAATGAAATATTTTGCTCGTGCCATGTTTACTCATGTTTGGATTTGTACTTCGGATGATAGGGATCAGAATCTTGGGCTCAGCCCACGTTGTGTACAGTATTCTAGACTGTGCTCCTTGGGGTCTTGGTTTCTTGAGACGGTGTCCGGGATTGCATCCCTGGATTTGAACAATCATCTGATGGAGTACTGATCTGAAGTTGATCCTTCTTTGTATCTTGTTGTGTCATTTGCTGCCTCGGCTTCTTCTGTTCCTGCACTTTTATTTCATTTTTTTTTTATTTCTTGCCATTTTTACCCGTAGCGCCCTTTCAGGTTTTCACTACGTCTGGCTCTTCCCGTCATTTTTGCCCGTAGTGTCCTCTCGGATTTTCACTACGTCCCGGGTTTTGATCTTGCACTCGCCTTTGGCAGCTCATGCTATTTTACCCTTGGCGCCCTTTCAGGTTTTCACCAAGTCCGCTACATACCTGCTGTTTTACTCGAGTCGCCTTTTAGGTTTTCAACTCGCCCTTTTCGCTTAGGCATGTCTTTATTCTCTTTTTTTTTTTTGTTGAAGTGCTAGGAGTGACAGGGGAACTTCCGTCATAGCTGGCCGATTGGCTACCTGCCTGTCCTTGTCTCTGATCACAATCATAAGCTGCTTGAAATTATTTGGGGTATAGGATAGATTACTAGGGATGCGAGATGGGTTTCTTTATTTTCTTTATGGGTCTTCTTTTTGCCTTTTCCTCTTTTTTTTTTTTTTTTTTTGTTTCCTTTTTTTTTTTTTTTTGAGATTTCTCTTTGTCTTTTCTTCTTTTTTTTTGCTTTCTTTTTGTTTTCTTTTTTTTGAGACATGATGGGTATTTCTGAAAAGGGTAATTGGTGGATATATACAGTTTTATTTTCTGATAAGGAGGTGAGAGATACAGCCTTTCGATTGTAATCATTGACAAGGTTAGGTAGGGTTACCCGTGATAGATTTTCACATTGTCGGCGTTGATGGGCTCGGGAAGATCCTCGCCTTTCAGATTGGTGAGCCGAAGAGCACCTCCTGGGAGTACTTCCCGAATGACCAGTGGTCCGTTCCACAATGGTTTGAATTTTCCTCTGGGATCTGGCAAATGCGGCGGCAGGATACGTTTCATGATCATGTCACCGACTTTGAAACTTCTCTTCCGGACTCTCTTGTTGTAAGCTCGAGCGATCCTTCTTTGATAGCATTGGGAGTGGTTTAGCGCCCGCATGCGCTTCTCATCTACCAGATGCAGTTGATCGTACCTCGCTTGTTGCCACTCGCCTTCCTCGACTTCACTTTCCAGTAGTATCCGCAGTGATGGGATCTCAATTTCGACTGGTAGTACTGCGTTCCATTCCGTAAACGAGCCCATATGGAGTTGTGCCTGCAGTGCACCGTACGTACGTGCGATAAGCCCGAGTGCATAAGGAAGCATTTCTGACCAGCACGATATGTCTTCACCATTTTTTCGAGTATGCGGATGATAGTTTTGTTTGCGGCTTCTACCCCACCATTCATCTGAGGGCGGTAGGGGCTCGATCGATGGCGTTGAATTTTAAACTTGTCGAGGAAATCGCCCATCCTTTTATTGACGAACGGAGTTCCGTTATCAGTGATAATGGCTTGAGGGACCCCATATCGGCTAATGATGTTGTTCTTCATGAATTTGACCACATGAGATGCTGTGATGGTGGTATAGGATGCTGCTTCTATCCATTTAGTGAAGTAATCTACTGTCACCAGGATGTATTCATGTCCGTTTGAAGCTTTAGGGCTGATCTTACCTATGATGTCGAGTCCCCATACGAGAAGGGCCATGGTGCCGTCAAGTTGTAGAGTTCGGAAGCAGGCGCATGGATCTGGTTTGCATGTTCCTGACACTTGAAGCATCTCCTGACGTGCTTGCAGCAATCTGTCTCCATTGTAAGCCAGTAGTAGCCGAGTCGTAGGATCTTTTTTGCCATCATGTGCCCGTTCATATGCGGGCCGCATAGTCCTTCGTGGATTTCTGACATAATCTGGGCTGCCTCTGTCTCGTCGACACGAGGAGGAGGACTTGGTTGAAGGATCGCTTGTAGAGGATACCCCAAAGTGATCACGAACCGAGCCGCTAATCTTTGTATTGTACGTCGATCGCCGAGCTGCTCCTTCCGGTACTTCGATGTTCGAGGTATTTTTTGATGTCTCGTGTACCATGGCCGATCATTTGGGGCGTGCTCGGCTTCTTCGATTTGGAGGCGTAATGCGTGTTCCTCTTGGAGTTCGACAAGTGTTCCCATTCAAGAAACTCCTTTTGGGATTTCCAAAGATTGAAGCGAGGGTAGCCGTGAGCGTCCGCAAACCGATTCTTGACCCGAGGCATGTAAGAGAATGTGATCTCTTCGAACTCCTTGATCGTTTTCCCGATAGACATGATAAGGAATCAGCTTCTCATCCTTGGTCTTCCAATCGCCATTTATCTGGTTGACGACGAGTTGCGAATCTCCGAAGACTCGTAACCTCTTTATGTTGAGGATGATGGCTTCTCTTAGACCGGCGATGCATGCCTCATATTCAGCTACATTGTTGGTGCACTGGAATGCTAGTCTTCTGGATATAGGAACTGGGACGTCTTCGGGGGAGTAGAGTATGGCGCCTACTCCACTCCCTTTCGCGTTTGCAGCTCCGTCGAAGAAGAGTGTCCATTCTCCTGCCTTTCTTTCCTCTTCTCCCTCGATCTGGAGGATGTCCTCGTCGGGGAAGAAGGTCTTCAGAGGTTGGTAGTCGGGCAGGGAGTGTGCTGCTAAATGATCGGCCAGTGCTTGCCCCTTGATTGCCTTCTCGAGTGACATATGTGATGTCAAACTCGAAAGCGAAGAGCTCGCCATTTTGCGATCCCGCCCGTCGTCGGCCGGTTTTTCGAACAAGTACTTCAACGGATCCATGCGGGCGAGCGCAGTATCGGGTGAGCGATCATGTATTGCCTTAGCCGTTGTGTTGCCCAAACTAGGGCGAGGCATGTTTTTTCTAAGCCGGAATATTTGGCTTCGTAGCTTGTAAACCGTCGGCTTAGATAGTAGATCGCTTGCTCCTTTCTTCCCCCGTATCGTCGTGTTGGCCGAGGACGCATCCGATTGCTTCCGCCGCGACAGAGATATACACGTACAGTGGCCTACCCGGAGTAGGCGGCACGAGCACCGGAGGACTTAGCAAATATCTTTTGATTTTATCGAAGGCCGCTTGCGTCGTCATTCCATTCTTTTGGAGAGTTCTTTCGTAATGTTTGAATATGGGTTCGCAGACCGAGTGAGTTGTGCGATGAATCGGGCTGATATATTGGATTCGCCCGAGGAAGCCCCGAATTTCTTTCTCGCCTTGGGTGGTGGCATCTTGATGATAGCTTTGGTTTTGTTTTCATCCACCCCGATACCGTCTTCGCCGACAATGAAGCCTAAAGCTTGCCTCGGTTGCACCGAAGACACATTTTTGTGGATTGAGGCGAGCTTGAACTTTTCCACTGTCGAAGAGCTTTTGAGATCTTCAAAGTGTCCTTCGATCGTGCGAGATTTGACAATCATGTCGTCCACATAAACTTCCATTTCCTTGTTTATCATGTCATGAAACAAGGCAAATATGGCTCGACGATATGTAGCTCCTCGCATTTTTCAAATTTCAAAGGGCATGACCCGATAACGTAAAGTTCCCCATGGCGTGATGAAGGAGGTCTTTTCACGGTCTTCGACGGCCATCTTGATCGATTATAACCGGAGAAACCGTCCATGAAGGAGAAGATCTTGTGTCCAAGCAGATATCTACCAAAGTGTGTCGATATGAGGCAAAGGGAAGTCATCTTTAGGGCTTGCTTTGTTGAGGTCCCTAAAGTCGATGCACATTCGACTTTCCCATCTTTTTGGGAACTGGTACGATATTTTTGCGAGCCATTCCTGATAGTTGGAGACTACCGAGAAATCCCGCATTGTATTGCTTGATGATTTCATCACGGACTTTCGGGGCCCATTCGCTTCATCCTTCGCACTTTTTGCTTGACCGGCTTCATTTCGGCTTGGTCGGCGGATGATGCACCACCAACTTTTCATCGAGCCTGCATGTCCTCGTAGGAGAAAGCAAAGTTGGACAACCTCGGCTTCGAAACTCCATCATCTTCGTTTGTATTCAAAGCGATTTCCCGATACGTACTTCCTGGGGGATTCCACCGACCCTAAGTTCACAATTTCAAGTCATCTGCTACAACATTGGCCTTTGTTTCGAATTTTTCGAGGGAATCCTCAATTCGAGAGCGGTATCATCATTTCCCTCATCCGAGCTTCATCCAAACCCATGAGTTCGAAGTCCAACTCTAGATCGAAATCATATGAGTCGACTTCAAACTCGTGCTTGTCATGAGAATTGTTTGGCACAAGTGATTTTGAACAATTTTCTATTGTTTTTGTATTTTGGAAGTTTTTTGATGTTTTGTGATTTTGAGAAATATGTGATGTTTTTGTATTTGAAAGATTTTTTGATGTTTTTGTGTTTGAAAGATTTTTTGATTTTTTTGTGTCGCCAAGATATCCTGAACAGGACGGTGTTGCAAACCATGATTGGTCTTGTCCTAGTTCGGGATACCAATTGTTATCTACATTGGCGTTTTTTTTTTGAAGCTGATGCTAGCGAGTGGTTTGCTAGCTGATTCAATTGTTTGGGGGATGGCTGACCATCCTGGCTCTTTTCCCCTGTCGATCTTGCTGATCTGCCTTGTCTTTTCCTGTGGGTCATCTGTCTTGATGACCATGATATCTGCTGGGCTGGGCTCAGAGTCAGAATCTGTTTCGACCTCTGTGCCCAGGAGTTGAAGTTCCTCTTGTTCTTCGGATTCCTGGGACGGGATTTGAACATTCGTCCAATCTAGAGCAAGCCACTTACCTTTGTCAACCCAGTGGATGGGCTGCTTCTGCCCCGTATTCCCCTGAATGGGTGTCCCCCTGTTTTGGTCTACATTGCCTGCAAAGGACATTCTCGGTTTTGAGTCATTTGCTGATGGACTCGTTTCCATGCCCCTAGTTTCATGCGATGGATCTGGGGGTTCTGCCCCTGGCCTCGTGTGCTCCTCTGGCATCCTAAGGATCCGATCCCACCTTATTGGTGGCCAGATAGACTCATGTCTAGTCTGTTTTGTGAATCTAAGTGCTTGAAATTGGTCCTCCAGAGATACCATTTTGCCCTCATGAACTGTCCCAGCTTTAACAAACTCGATGGGTGTGCATTTAAACAGTTGACCCCTTTTTGGCCTTTTAGCCTGATCTTCCGGTGTCGGTTGATATCCCAGTCCCTGTCTCTGTACATTGGCGTCTTTGGTCTTACTACCATACCTTTTTCATGGAACTCGGTGCACGGTAATTTAGGATCAATCGCTCAGCAGGGGGAATGACGTATTCAGCAGCTAAAGGGCGAGGATTAGCGATAGCGTTCACTTTTTCGAATTCAAAGCTGTGATATGGAATATCGCCTTCTATATGCTGAATGTCAATCACTGGAATGTCAGTTTCTGGAATACTGACCGTCACCGGGAGGATGGTTTCTGGCTCAGCCAGTATTGAAATGATCCGATTTCCCGAAGGGAATTTAACCCTTTGGTGGAGGGTAGATGGGATGGCTCCAACAGCATGGAGCCATGGCCGCCCCAAGAGAAGGTTAAATGAGGCAGGAATATCGATGACCTGGAATGTGACAAGGGTCATGTCTGGTCCAATTTGTAATTCTAGATCAATTTCCGCCTCTACTTGCCTTCGGGAATTATCGAAGGCTCTGACACTCATGGTGCTGGGTCTGAAGGAGGATGGTTCTATCCCTAACCGTTCAACAGTCCTTGAAGGGCAAACGTTGAGACTTGATCCATTATCAATGAGCACTAGTGGGATCTTGAAATTCTTGTGGTGGGCCACTATGTTTAGTGATCGCCATGTGTTCGCGACCCTAGGTGGTAGCTCATCATCGGAGAAGGTGATGGCTTGTGGTGCGAGAAGTTGGCCAATCATGCTTGCCACCATTTCGAGGTACATCAGGAGAGATATGAGCATCATTCAAGGTCTTCGCAAAGATCTCTCGATGCGACCTTGACGTACATAGGAGTTCCCAGATGGATATTTGTGCAGGAATGGTTTTGAGTTGGGCTGCTATATCATAGGCAGTGTCAGTTTTGCTGGTAGTTCCTGATAAAATTCCCCGAGTTTCTTTTGGGTTCTGATTATCTCTCCTGAGGTGTCTCCCATTGTTACCCACCTCATCACATTCTGGATAATGCCATGGGACTGCTTTCGGGTTATAGGAAGGAACCGCTCTTCCTTCCAAGTATGCCAATGGTTCTTGAAGCTGAGGGGTTATTACTGGAGCAGTTTGTGGTAGACTCAGTGGTATCTCTTGAGGTGCCGCCAAGTTCTGATTAGTTGTGGCCATGGATCTTTCCTCTTTCCTTTGATGTGTGGGAGGGATTCTTTGGGTATGTGCTAGTTGGTGAGGCATCAGGAATTGCGGGGTATGAACTGAGGGTGTCCCTTGCAAGGTTAGCAGGGTTAGGTCAGGGAGACCTATCGGGAGAATGACGGGTTCAGAATTCAACCTTTTTGGATATGCCGAGGATGGGGTTGAATGTGCCCCTTGGAGGGCGAGGTTCTGAGGGTATGACCTGTTGGGTGTTGTTTCCAAAGTCTCGAGAGACTGAAGTGCTGGCGCTGCTTCAAGAAATATGAGAGGTTGAATAGCTGGTGCTGCTTCAAGGAATACCAGTGGTCCAGGCGATGGTGCTTGCTGGTGTCCCCATGTCCGATTGGCTGTGTCGGGCATGATTGCTTGGATGGAATGATGTGGATGAGCATGTGTGGGTTGACCTCCTTCAATGTGATTGACGGTAGAGGTGCTAGATGTGCTGGGTCCTGCCTGATGCGAGGGCAGGGGATTTTGGAGAATATTGGCTTGAACTGTATTACTAGCCTGTGGGGTGATCGCAATCTTCTGGCTTTCGATCAAATCTTGGACCGCATGTTTCAAAGCGAAGCAGCGATCCGTTAGATGGCCAGGAGCTTGATGATATGCACAGTACTGATTTTCATTGTAACCAGGAGGCAAGGGATTAGGTGGAAGTCGAGGCTGGAGGGGTGTTAACAGTTGCTTTTGTATGAGCATTGTTAGCACTTGGCTGTATGATTGTGCCAACGGAGTGAACTTCCTCCCTAACATTCCTTGCTTGTATGGTCCTCTGCGCATTTCCCAAGGTCACAGTTGTGATTCTTTGTTGAGATAACCGTGCTCGATATCCTTGTTGGGTTCTTTGGGGTTGGTACCGCCTATTCATTGTGGTATGTACCGCTCGTCTCCCGCCGTGGCTCTAGTGGTGGAGCATACTGGTTGCCTTGAGTGTTAGCGATGATGTTGTTAACTTCAGTAGCGCGCTGCATGGGAGCAGGGCTGTTTCCATTCCCGTGCCCAACAGGTTTTCCCTCGACTTTGTTTCTTTTAATTGAGGGGGTCTGATGTGGCCATGGGGAAATAGTTCCAGCTCTGATCCCAGCTTCTACTTGTTCTCCGGCTCGGATGAGTTGGGAGAAGTTTACGTACGGATACGAGATCAGATATCCTGAAATGCTGGGATGTGCTGAATGCACAATCATGGATATCTGCTCTTCGTCATCGATGGGGTTTCTCATTCGAGCTGCCATAGCTCGCCATCGTCCTACGTATGCTGATAAAGATTCATCGCTTTTTTGCCTCAGGGCAGCCAAGTCAGCTCTCCTTGGAGCCATGTTCAGGTTGTATGAGAACCTGTCAATGAATGCTTGGGAAAGTTTTTCCCAGGTTCTGATTTGGTGGCTATCTAGTGAGGTGTACCAATCCAGAGCGTCACCCTTTAGGGATTTCTGGAAAAGTCTTATTAAAGCCCCATCATTCCCTGCTATCGCATTGAGCTCCCCACAAAAGGCTTTTAGATGTGCTGTGGGGCACCCACTACCGTCATACCTTTTGAACTTTGGTATCTCAAAATTTGGAGGTACCCGAGCGTCTGGGAAGGGACAGAGGTCCCTGAACTTAGTGGATGGGTGATCCACTCCTTGTTGTCTTTGAAGCTGGCTTTGCATCGTTTGTAATTGCTCTCGTAACTCCTCGATCTCTGACTTACTTTGCTGCGGGTATCTTGCCCCTTCTTGTAGGGCTTGTGCCGCTTCTTCTTCATATGGATCCAAAAGGGGGTTTGATGGAAAGAAGGTGGACTCCGGCGGCGGAGGTAGCTGAATTGAACACCACTCCCTTTCGAGGAGGATGGGATGTTTGGAAATGGCTCCCGCCTGGGGTATCTGCCAATTCCGGGACGTTACTCCCGTTAGGGGGAGTGAGCTGGACTCGACACTGGCCCCCTTCATGGGCATCCGCCAATTCTTGCCTGTGATTTGTATGTGCTGTGACCGGATTGTTGTGATGTGTTGAGTAGAGATGTGGGGAGGGTTGCTCCCAATTGCTTTGTTGTTGATCTTGTGCTTGATTCTTCTGGGGAGGGAGCACAGATTTGGCTTGGAGGAATGAGAGAGAAGGCAAAAGGAGTTTGAGGGAGTGAGTGTTTTGCACACTAGGTCAAGGTTATCTGTGTATTCGGTGTGGCACTCGGCACTAGGCGAAGCAAGAGCTCTTGCATTGTTCGAAGTAGTAGCTCTTGTGTGGTGACATTGGCTAGCAACTCTGTCGGAGCTATTGGTGAGGGTACGGGTGTAGATATGGGTGTGGGTGCGGGTGCGGGTGCAGGTGCTGATATTTCAGGAGCTGGTTGGGGTGCCGGCTCTTCTTCATGGGTTGCTTGAGAAGTCATGGCTGCGCGGGATCGAGTGGCCATGGTTCGGATCTTTACCTAAGCAAGTGTAAGCCAAAGAGATTTTTTTTGGTTTTTGTATGAATGTGCTGATGAATATCCCTTGAGATTAGTATACCACGCGTTGTCGAATCGGGTCTCAGCTAGTACGTTCTAGACTCTTCCCCAGCAGAGTCGCCATTCTGTAGACACTGGAAAATCGGGCGTCCACGTTGTTTGGTAAAAGTGTGTTGTAGTGTTACCTTTGGGGGTGATTAAGCTAATTTATGATTGTTGGAGTCGCCACTAGCCGAATAATCTCAGAATCCCGCGGTCGGCTAGAACCACGGAATACGTAAGGTTGGAGAAATCCGAAAAATCCTCCGACCTTAGATTGACTCCTGGTCTACGATCCGGGATTCCGGGTAAGGGACCTCGGTTACAAAGAGGGAAGGTGTTAGGCACCCTCTCTGCCCGTACAAATGTACGGTCTCGACTTAGTGTAGTAAAATAATCTCAAGGGATAATGATGATGCTTCGATCATGATGGGACTAGTCACATGTGGATTTCTGATGTAGCAAGATCCGAGATTTCGGCAGGCCACAGAGCATACATCCGACAATGTGTCTAGAGGGCGGATGTGATGATGCTTATGCAAAAACACAAGAAAAAGTGGACTAGATCACTAGGAATTTCTGATGTGACAGGATCCGATGTACGGCAAGTCACAGAGCATACGTCCGCTAGAAATCTAGAGAAGCAAGGGGGTTGAGAAGGGAGTGGATGTCATGATGAGTGCTTGTATGCAAATGGATCTTTGACTTGATTCTTGAAGAAGCTAAGATGTAGATTGAACCATGATCATTTTGGACTAGGCTTGGGGGTTGGAAGGATTGAGATGAAGGCTAGGAGGTGGCTGGAAAATGTGGGCTTGAAGGCTTGGGAGCTCCTTCCCTTCCTTCACTCTCTTCCTCACTCTCTCTCTCTCTCTCTTTTCTTTTCTTTTCCTCTCACTCTTTCTCTCTCACTCTCTCCCTCTCTTGGTGGCTCTCCTCCATATGGATGAAAATGAAAGGGGAGAGGGCTATTTATAGCCCTTTCCACAGGTTTTTTGGTAAATAGAGGACAAGAGGGGGGTAAAGGTGATGTGGCACATGGTGGTTGGTGGAGAGGAGAGAGATGCCACATGGCATGCTCTCATTAGCTAAGGGGATCGGTAAAACAGTAAATAATAGAGATGGGAGGGGTAAATTCCGGGAAGAGTTGACTTTGGACGCTGGGACAGCTGTCCCTGCTCCGACAGCACGCGGCGGTACTCCGATCACCGCCGGCGGTAATCCGATTACCGCCGGCGGTAGGCCGACTGCCGCCCGGTCCTGGCTGAGTCTGATTCTCGTGTGGCTGGCTCAACGCATGCTTTTTGAGAGGAAGCGGTAGTTTGACTACCGCCGGCGGTAGTCAAACTACCACTTCGGTACAGTTTCCCTCGAAATTTTGTCGGTGGGTCCTTTTTTGGGTCTTTAGAGTGAAACAAAGTCCGTTTTGGATATTCGGCTTAAAATGACTCGAAATTGGCTCGATTGTTACTTGAAAATGACCCGAGAAATGGATCAGTTTCGGACATGGTTTGGATTGAATGATGACTCATGATGGCTCAGGTTAGGATTAGGGTTAGGTTTAGGATATGATCATGGTTCTCAGATTGTCTTAACAGAATCAAGATTAGCCTGGGTGGGGTGTCTACACGTCCACTTTTAATGGCTTCCATGTAAGTTTGTAAAAGTGAGCTAAAACAGTATCAATTCCAATATCTCCATCCACACATCCTTAGGTCAAAAGATTTAATAAAATTACTATAATTATAAGTATCTTCTAGTATGTATATAATGAGCCTCACAAATTAGTTACTTGCAATTGATTTTACTAATGTGAATGATCAAAAGTCCCAATTTAACATATTATATATGACACACTCATATACGTATTTGGAGTATGGTGAAGGCACAATGACATTGAATTGGACCCAATGCTCCAGACTGTCCCTTATGACACTAGGCTGGTCCCCTCTCATAAGATGGCATGTTTCAATGGTATCGGTTTCTTCGTGTACTTGTTTGACCATAGCTAAGGCAGAGAGATCCATTGATTACATCTCTCCCTAGGCACACAGGTTGATATCTCCAATCTTTGAGTGCCTAAAGACAATAAACTCATGATAATAAACAAATTTTACATAAATTAATTAAGTCAATGAATAAAGAATCCATATAAAATAGGTTGAGTGGCAACTAAACCTTGATTTCCCTTATCATAACAAGTATTATAGGACATTACTCATTGATAGGGGTGTACATCAAGTCGAACCGAGTCAAGCTGGCCTCAGCTCGACTTGACCCGGCCCGGCCACTAGCTGACCTCAGCTTGAACTCGGCTCAGCTCGGTCCTCGAGCCAGACTGGCCAGCTCAGCTCGGTTCGGTCAGCAACTTGGACCAGTTCAAGCCGAGTTCGAGCCAAGATTGAGCTGAGTTCGCCTGTGCAGCATTTCTAAAAACACTGGAATGTACCTTTAAAATTCCACTGTATGGGAAATAGCAGCAATGGTTTTCAAGGTATTTTATCAAACACCTTCTAAGCAATATAAAAACCAAGAAAAAAGGGTGTTTATTTCATATACATACCTTCTCTGCCACCAGCCACACTTCATTGAGTCATTTCATCAAACACTTGGTGAGCAACATCAATATCAAAGTAATCGAGTCATTGAACTGGTTCGATTCGAGATGGATTCGATCCGAGCCAAGTCGAACTAGGGCCAGCTCGAACTCAGCTTGAACTCATTTTCGAGCTCAAAAAATCAGCTTGACTCGGCTCGAACTAAAATCTGGTCCAATTAGCATATGGGCCCAGTATTTGAAATAGGTAAATGGGTTGGAGAACTTCAGTCAAATTTTTTAAAACCCTACATTTATTTGCAGACTGTGGCCCACTTGACCAATGGGTCAACCTGATTCTTGCACTAGAGCATCAATATAGTGGTGCCATTCTATCAGAGATAGTGGTTTGTACGTGAGGTAATTTATCGCATGCATGGGTTTAGCAAAGTTCACAAAGGACTTGTCATAAGAGGAAGATACTTAAAGAAAATTCCTAGATCTAACTATTTCAAATCTTTGATCATTTAACTCTTTTTTGTTGTGAGTCCCTTTCGACGCTCGTTATTCATCGAGCCAGAGCTTTTGGAGATCCGGGTCAAGCTAGGACTAACCTTGGCCCAGCCCTAGCACAGCAAATCGTCCCCTCCCAGCTCTCTACTCTTGAGCGTGTCCTCTTGGTGCTCCCTGCAAACATGCGATATGGTGGGCCGCCATGTTGATGGGCTGTCTGACAAAAATTCGATGCGATTAGGACAACTCTCCCTACCATTCCCCTAACTTTTCTAGTTGAATGTGGACTCGTCCTCTAACCAGTCCTTTTGCAAACCACTGATCGGATGGCTAGCACCTCACATGTGGACCACCAGACCAACTGTCTATGTTACCACATGGCATGTTTTGCAGTGGGCTCCGGTCCACACTTTAAAGTGGTAAAAATACATGTGAGTGCGCTTACAAAGTGCATTTGCCTTTCAAGGCACCCTTAGGGTGGCAACATGCCAGCCTAGGTCATGGGCCCTAGTCCCCTTAGCATGATGAGGCTGAAAAGGCCCTCTCCCTGACCATAAATGGACGATCCGGGCTAGAAAAAGAGCTGAATGATCAAAAGTTTGAAATTGTTGAATCTAAGAATTTTCTTAATTTGGTCCTGTCCACAACAAGTTCACCCATATAATCGGTTTCCATGTTGAATCATGACCTCACATACAATGATTGTCTTTAAAGCTCCAGCCGGGCCCTCGGGCTAAGATGAGGAGCCCAGGTCCTAGCCCTGCAGGCCCAATTGAGCCCTTGATACATGTCCTATAATAAGGTGGTCCCCACTACGTAGATGACATGTCCCACAATCATGCATCCATGCAGTTTGGATCGCCTGGTTCATGGATCTGATATAATCTCAAAAGAGACTGTAGATAATTTGTAATCTTTAAATCATTATAAATGAGAAGTGGTTGCCATGATTTGAAGTGGTTCTTATTCCAAGGACCCTACTTCGTTGGGCCCATCAGATGGATGATCTAGTTTAGTGGGCCATCATTCACATATTCACTGGTGAATGCCAATAGAAATAAAGAGGACTTCGTCAGAATGAATCAGAAACTACCTCAATTCGCGGCGTAGCTTAGAAGAAAATTTAGACGAATGATGGTTTGTATGAGAAGGGGGAGATTTTGAATAAATACCTTTGATCAGACATGTAGTAATGTGTTTCTTTGAATGACTTTGAAAGGAGTGAATAAAACAATTGCTTTTGTTGGTTTATAGAAAAAGATGAAAACATGATTTGGAGAGGAGAAAAGGATTAATTTGGAAGTAAAGGGGATTAAAAATCTAATCAAGCATAGTAATTAATATGGAATTGCTTTTTAAAAGTAAAACTTAAGAAATATCATTAATAAAATTAAAGAGACTTAGTAAAATATTATTATTTTTACTCTAATGAGCAAACTCGTCCACTATTGTATAATATCTCAAAGATATATGCTTTGCCAAGTCCACAGGATTGCCTTGGCACGGTCTACTAAAATCTTTCCAAGAGTTGCATGTGTAACATGTGTGTCACTAGATTATTAATCTATCGGACACATGACCTACTAATGATATCCCAAAATAATTAGATTATCAATTGCATCACTATAATTACTTTAATATGATGATCAGCACTGTCCAAACATTGTCCATGTAAATCAACGGTTAAAAATAATTGGACAGTCACTCGTACGTAATCTTGTGTGTATGGCTCATCCGACTTGGAATTTCATCATTTTCAAGCAAAGTATATATTTCAGCGGGCTTATTACAACCATTGTGGCAAACATTACATACGATTCACTAATTATAGATATTAATGTTGATTTAATAATTAGATTTAAACCTGTAAATATACTATGCATAGATACTTTTGGATTAAAGTTGAGTCTGAATCCTGAATCCAGAGTGCCAACACAGTAAGAGGATTTCAAATCCATGGGGTTCCAAATCCATGCTCCCAAGGGGTCCCGTGGAAATGGACCAGGTTGCCCACCCTACCCAACGAGTCTGCCCGGCTTTGGGTACGGCTTGGGCCTCTCATGCTTAGCTCGATCAACTTTCGGGTTGGGTTTTTGGTCAAGACATTTTAGCCCGTTTCGACCTTACCTTTTTCAGGCACGGTTTTGGGCGGCCTGATGAGCTAGCCCCAAGCTGGACTTGTTCTAGGTTTGGGCCTTGGGCTTTCGAAGTCGGAGGCTGTCCAGCCCAAATCCGGTCCATTGCAACCCTTACATTTGAGGAACCTTTGACTGGTCTGAGTTTGGGCTACATCAATTACACAGGGGGTGCAACCTGCTTCCTTCGCCATGGACGGGCCGAGCGTAGCTTTAGTTTGCGGGTTGGGATTGGACAGATCTCGGCCCGTAAGCCTATCAAGACCCGAGGTGGATAGGGTACTGAAAATTGGACAGGTCTAGCGATCCAAGCCACTGATTAGGCCTCTACTGCGAATTGGTTGGGATTACAATCTAATGGTCAAAAGTCCTCCAATCGGTTGGTAGGATCGTCTGACTGGTATAATTTTTAGCTCATGACCTATCCATAATCGGGCCCAACAGATGAACGGTCCACATGTCCGCATGTCGTACATGTAAGGAGATTGGGCACTTGACAACTAACGTAGATATAGCATCATATCATTCTCCTGAATATGTTGCGGATTTTTGCTTTCTCACTTATGGAGCACCAATTTGGTTCTTTTAGGTGAACTACATCAACGTAGAATAATAGAGGTCCATGTGCTTATTCATCTAGACCGTTCACTAGATGGCCAACTCTTGGATTAAATGTGGCCCAAAAATTTCACCGTGGAAAAGATCTTAGCCATTGGAATGCTTTCCCACCTTATGATGGTTTCCCACTCTTGGATTTGGCCACTAGGATCATCATATTGATGTTGCTCGTACGTGGACAATCCAAGAGGTGGATCGATGAGCTGAGGAGAGGCCATCATACACTTCAGCAATACAACACGTCATGCTATTATTCCTCAAAGAGCTAACACACATCAAATCTGGACCGTTGATTTGATTAGCCACCTCTTGAATAGATGACAGCTCAAAAATTGCCCTACTTGGATGGGCTAACCGTTTGATTGATTACCTAACGTTTGGACGTTCAGAAAAGGTTAACGAAAAAGTCCGTTAGTTGGAAATTCAGAGGTACCTAATCGTTGTGAAATTGACACACATGGTGGGCCACCGCATAAAATTATACCTACAAAACTCTAGATTCACGTTGTATGGCCCACCTGAGTTTTGGAATAAGGTGATTTTGGATAATTCTTTCATCTTGATGAACCACGTAAGATGAATGGATTGGATGGTGTAAAAGCAGTCCAAAAACGTCCAAATCGTAGGTCCCACTGCTGATGGGACGCTGCCCCGAAACTATAGACTGATGGGGATATCTTAACCTCTGTTTCATGGACATCTTGTTTCTTGTATTTGGTCAATTGATTATTTTTCATCTGACGGCCACCATTTGACCTGAAATTTGAATTTACGGTCGATTTACAGTGGGGTCCAATATGTTGACCTTCTTTAACTGTTCATTTGAGGAAGCAAGTTGGATGGCTAGGATCATCTGATAAGCCTGGATTAACATACATGCATGCGCGCGTGTATGGCGGAAGCAGAAAAACCGCACGTGAGAGAATGCTGCCGCGGATTTTGGGAACAATCGCACCCGTTGCTTATGTGGGCCGATCCAATTTTGGTGTCCGAAGCAAGTAGGGCCTGGGCGCGGAGCACGATTACCAGTCTAAAGGAGAATTCATGGGCCCCACAAGAGAATGAGTTCGTGTACCATGCCTTCTCCATACACCAACATTGGTGGGGCCCACATGCTTCTTTTTCCATTAAGACCCTTAAACATGGTTTATCACCTTGACACGATTGCAAGTGGAGTGGGGATGCAGCCGGGCCCGAGTCCATCCTTCAACCAGCCTAGCTTGGGCGGATCCTAGAACCCCTTGGGTTCGTCTTAGGCCTGACTTTTACACCTAATAAGTAAAAGTTTAGCCTTGGGTTTGTTTAGCTGAAGAGCTCACATGTGGGCCCTACCCGACTTGTTAAAAACTGATGGCTAAGAGTGAGCGGACGGTACTGGTTGGGCTAGACTCAGATGTAGGTCTTTGGTTCATGGGTCAAGCCCAGGACATGCTTAGGTCGGTCCGCCCACTCAATGTGGAAAATGTATACAAAAGAATCAGGACTACTCATTTGGTGTCCCCATAATGGATGGACCATAGCCGGATAATTACAACCGTTGGATGATCCTTCACCCACTGAGATTAAGGAAATGACAGTTAAAATGGTTGACCAACAATCCACATCAACCTAACTATATCCTCCACTAGAGTAATCAGGATATTCCGAAGAAGGTGATTTCCGGGCTATGGAGAATCCATGGCCAGATTCGTTAGATGAGGGGTCCATATCCCTGAGGCTTTCTCTCGCAAGTTTGAGAACGATCCTTCATTGTAATGAAGCACAAATAGAATTTTCTAGTATATATTGGTGAAGTTGTAAGTTTTAGTTAGCATTTCTCCACTTTGAAGGATAGGCCCCACAACTAATCAGTAAGAAGGTGGTGGGCACCACAAATGGAGACGGTCCAATCAACCATTCAACCTGTAGCAACTTTTGGTCAGCATCCCCACCAAAAATTTCAAACGCGCCCGACAAATTCCATATGCTTTGGCCCAAAGGAATTCCATCCCAATTAATGCAACGACCCATCTCAGCCATTTTTCTTTTCTTCATGCTCAAGCTATAGCGACTTTGAAGCATGAGTCACAGCTGATAGTGGAAAAAGACAGAAAGTGATAGGGGGATTCGGATTACGTGGTTAGAACACAGAGCCGACGTTGGTACTATAAGGCAATGTATTCTAATCCCTCACCGTCTGCTCATTTTACCGTATGAGTCTAAAAAATGAGGTTGATGGAAAGCTTAGATGGACCACACCATAGAAAGTAGTGAGGAATGAACGCCTATCATTGAAATTCTTTTTGGACGTGATGGGAGCTTCAGATCAAGCTGATTTTGTATGTTCCTTCGTCCATGACTGTCTGATCTTATGTACGGGTTAGATGGAAAACAAACATCATCGTAGGCCCTAGTATGGTTTCAACGGTGGTTGTCATTATCCCCAGACTTCCTGTGGTGCGGTCCACTTGTGCTTTGGATCTGCATCATTTTTAAGCTCGTGCCCTAAAATGATCTGGAAAAATGAATGGACGGCGTGGATAAAACACATGACGTGATGGTGGGCCCGCAGAGTTTTTCCATTTATACTCAGCACGGACGTCCGCGCTGTGCTCTACTATACGCAATCCGAGTCCATTAAATATTTAAATGGCTTAGCAAGAGAAAATTAGCTGCGGCTCTAAAATTAGATGGCAAAATGGACGAAGAGCTTGGATGTATAATACATACATACATCAAGGTGGGCCCCACGGTCAGAGCCGCATCATGTTGGGTGAGGCCGGGCCCATACCTAACGCGCTTCCGCTACCAACTATCCTTGCTTTTTACCAAACTTTTATTCCTCTCGTTGAAATCCTCCATCAGGGAGTCATTTCATATTGTGACGCATGATTCAGCCACTGTACACGTGTCATGCACGTATATCAATCCAGACCGTCCAAATAGAAGGCCCCATTGTGGGTGGGCGTAACCCAAAAAACATACACATATGATTGTAACTTCCTGGTTAGTCACCATCCGATGGACGAGCACGGATTGCC
The DNA here is from genome assembly GCA_030180095.1 of Magnolia changhungtana. NCBI lineage: Eukaryota > Viridiplantae > Streptophyta > Magnoliopsida > Magnoliales > Magnoliaceae > Magnolia > Magnolia changhungtana. The sequence continues at coordinate 1,594,035 of JASAUF010000325.1, read as the reverse complement.
TGGAGACCCGGTCACCAATGAATCCCTGAAGATCCCGTCACCAGTGATTATCCGTTTTATCCGCTCCCTCTATCCATTTTTCCAGATCAGTTTAAGCATGATCCCAAAAATGAGTCAGATCCAAAGCTCTTTAAGCATAATCCAAAATAATGAAGTAGATCCAAAGCTCTTTTAAGTATGATTAAAAAATGAGACAGATCCAAAGCTCAGGTGAACCACACCATGGAAACAGTGAGGATAATGACACCACCGATGGAACCTTCCTATGGACCACCTTGATGTTTGTTTGTCATCCAACGTGTTTGTAAGATCACAAATACTGGATGAAAGAAAAATACAAATATCAGCTTGATCCAAAACTCATTTGTCCCTGTAAAGTTTCCATAGTAGGCGTTCAATCCCAACCGTTCCTTGTGGTGTGGTTCAATTGTTCTCTGGATCAGACTGATTTTTGGGCTCATTCCCTAAAATGATATGGAAAAACGGGTGGACTGCATGGACAAAACACATACATCACGGTGGACCCCACAGAGTCGGGTTACCAGCTATATCACGGTCTCCACACAATCCTCATCCCCAATGGACGGCCAAAACGATACATATCCTATAGTTAAAATTCTGCTACCAAAATGTCCAAGAAAAGCGTGGGATCATGCAATCATTCTAATTTTCAGTACATAATCTATCCGAATTGGGACCCACCATTTGGACGTTTTCGATCTGAGGCACATACGTGCAATGGGTAAATTAGCTCTCCGCATGTGCACGGATTTTTTTTTCTCAGTAGTCTACCCTCTGTCCATCATCATTCTCTTTCCTTTCATTATTATATAAAATAAGAGGAATGATTTGGTGTAATCACTTAAACCAACCTCTCGCTGTCGATAATTCATGATGACCGTCGATCATTTATGTGACAGCTAAGATATATTATGGGTGTTACAACTGTTGGGTGGCCCACAATCAATTTTGGGTGACCTTCCCCACATGATAGTCACTCACAAGTCACACTAGAAATCAAGTGTTAGTGACGCTTAGTCATCATAACAGGTTGGGTGCAATGTGCAGAACTTATAGCCGTTGAACATGGCCCATGTGCCGTGTTTCAAAGAATCCAGACCATTGATCTACCAAGATGTTCAACTAATGGTAGCTGCTTGAAAGTTTTTTTTAAAAAAATTATCAAGATTGGAAGATCATAAACTTTTGATTAATGGCCCAGAAAACAACAGTTGAGCAACGGTCCATATTTAAATGATCAATCGATTAAAATATTCCAATACGAGAGCTTTTTTATATTTTGATGTCCTAGCCACCACAATTAGGCCTATCATATAAACCATTTGGATCAACGAAACATGACTCCAAACCAACGGCTATTGACGCATTGCAAGAAAGCTTCACACAAAATGCTCCAAATAAACAAGCCCAAACATATATAAGTGAGAGCCATGCCTTATGAGATGGTCTCAAGTCCAACTGTTATGATCCAACCAAGGAACAACTTCAAACCCTTCCAGTAAGTTTCCCCACCATAAGCATGACATTGCAAAATCAGCCTTATAGACTCATCAGGTGGTCCACACCATAAAAAGATTGGAGGTTATTTAGTGGATGGTAATTAATGGTCCAACCGATTGGAGTTGAGGCTTTCTCTATTTTATCTCATACACATCAGAATGACAAAAGAAACAGACCTAAAACATTCGTTCAACATAAATAAACTCACAAACTAGAGAAAGATAGAGAGAGAATGTATGCACTGCCACTGCCCTGGCTAGCTTAGAAGAGGCCCAGTTGGAGTAATCCCACTCCAATGAGTAACATAACTAAAGAAGGGAAACATGTGCTGCTAGCTGAGTGTGTGGAAGTGGTGCCAGTAGGTGTTGTAGTAGCCGTCGCCGGAGTAGTTGTGCCAGGTGAGGTAGTGCCAGGTGAGGTAGTGGGAGTAGTAGGCCCTGTGGGTGTGTCAGATGACCCAGTTGCCGCACCAACCGTGACTGAGAGCTTCATCCCTTGGCTGCAGTGACCAGGCACTCCACAAATGAAGTAACGTGTCCCAGTCTTTTTGAGTGCGATCGTCGTTGTTCCGCTACTATCTGTAGTAATCGAATTGCCTGTCGTGCAGCTCTTGTAGTCACTCGCGCTCACCTCGTCCACCGTATGTAACCCTCCTCCATAGTTAAACACTAACATGGCCAAAGGTCACAAATTCAGAAGCTTGGAGGTGATTAATTAAATTGATTTTATAAAGCATTAGTACTCTTACAATATGTGTTCCCATGGTATAAAAATAATAAGAAGGCATTAATTCCTAATTATTGCTTCTTTTTATTTTTCAACTCTAGGATACATTTCTACAGATATGCATGTGTGTTCATGTGCACATATATAGGTCCATGCATTGGTGTATATTTAAAATTCAAAAGAACAAAACAAACCATTGCTTGATTTTTCATGTTCTTCTCTTCTTTTGTGTGTGTGTTTGTGTTTTTCATGATAACACTTTTATAATAAGATTAGTAATGTTACAACCATGTGATTAGAAAAACATACCGAGGTTGTCACCGGTGGAGAAGGTTTTGCCACTTGTCCAGGTACTGTAATCGACGCCGCTCGCCCATCCAGTCGCATCACCAACGGTGTAAACCGTAGCTGAGCTGGACACTACACAGCACAAAACTAAGATGGCACCTATGGCTGGGGCAATGGAACTTGCCATTGTAGAGAGAGAGAGAGAGAGAGAGAGAGAGAGAGAGAGAGAGAGAGAGAGAGAGAGAGAGAGAGAGATATATGGGAATTGTGTATTGTGCTAGAAGATGGGGCCGTTTTATAAAGGGAGAGGCTGAGTGAAGCAAGTAAAGATTGAACCCTTCTATTCTTCTTTTCTTGTAAATAACAATTACAGGCACTTGCTTTTGAATTTTTAAAATATGTGCATTTATTCAATGGGATGCCTTCATTTGCACTTGATTCCTAAGTGGTTGGCTCCTTTTTCTTATCTCCTTTCCTTCTCCATTGGCTTCACATGCTGGAGGTTTGTTACGTGTGACAAAGCTGGTCGGTTGGTTAGGAAGCATGGTTCATTGAAGATCATATAACAATAATAACACGCTTCCTTTGAACACTCGCAAGATATTTTCTCATCATGCTTCAACTGAACCAGTAATTACTCAAGTTTACCGTGTGTTCATTTTCTTTCATCTAATTACACCAAGGGAATAGATTTTTTTGCACGTAATGTATACCAAGAGTCTCAATCTGTCCAAGGATGGTTGGTGGGAATTCCAAGACACATTCAAATTGGGTTTTGGAATACTCCTTTTGCATCCATTCTAAAGTCCATGTTGGAATATGGCCCACCAACCTAGCTCCATATGGACGGTTAGAGATTGGTTGGACTGACTCTTGTCCATGCCATATTTGCACTAGTCTCCTTGTAAAATTGGATCATGTTTTGAGTATGGGCCTCACATGATGGATGGTTCATATCAATGATCAAAGATGTGCATTGATTGGAGGGTGGCCCATTAATTGGGTTGATGAGTTTTTGGAGTGGTCAATCCATGGAGAGAACGATTGATTAGAGGCTCCAATAAAAGGACTTGCACTCTAGTTGGATGGTAGAGAGAGAGAGAGTCCACATGCTAGTCACTTTCTTACAAAATAAGAAATGATTTGAAAATTACGTGAGCTCCATACAAATTGGTAGAAAATATATAGGTAGGAAATGTGTGGAAAGGAAAAAAAAAAAAAAAACTGTAGAGATTTTATGCTCGTTGCATATTTTTATGGGAAATGATATCCATGCGGAAGAATTGACAGTGGATCAAGACCGTTTACCTAGTGGGCTTTGCTATAGATGGCTCATGGTTCAAATCCACACTAACAGGATAACTCTAGCCAACCGTTTATTCTTTTTCATTTTGCCATCCATAAAAAGGCCACCACTCAAGTGTTTAGGACCATCCTTTAATTTTATCTGAATTTTTAACCCTAGAGCATCCATGATAGGCTGCAGCGGCTGAACTGTTTTCGTCCACAATCGACGCTGCCATGTGGACAATGAGAGGGAGAGCGCATTAGGTGCTGGTGCAGCCCCGGCCTCACCCAAGATGGTGTGACACTTACCGTGGGGCCCACTTTGATGTATTTATTCTATATCCACACCGTCCATCTGTTTTACCCGATTAATTTAGAGATCCCAGAAATCTCAGATGGACCACACCATAGGAAACTATGGTGGTTGACCATTAAAAACTTCTTGTGGGCTACAAAAGTTTTGGATCAACCTATTATATATATTTTTTTCACTCATCCAGGTTTTGTTGATGTTATCAACAGGTTAGGTTGCTAATAAACATTATGGTGAGCCCTTGGAAGTTTTTTAATGGTGCGCCGTTCAAACATCACTGTTTCCTGTAGTATGGTCCACTTGAGATTTGGATCTGGTTCAATCGCCACCTAAAATGATCTGGAAAAACAGATGGACGGTGTGGACATATAGAATAAATACATTAAGGTGACCCATAGTAAGGGCCACAACGGTGTGGATATACTAGCTCGGCATCTGCTTCATTTTTGAGCTCACGTCTTAAAATGAGCTGGGAAAACGAATGAAAGGCGGGTATATAAAACATATACATCACAATGAGCCCCATAGTATACTGGTGTTCGGTCACCACCCAATCTACCTCTCAAGAGCTGATGCCTAATGCCTAATCCAAAGTTTCTAATCCAAATTCCTGCTAGTGGCAGGGTAACCAGCCATGTGGGTGAGACCTTGACTGCATTAATGCGCATACTTTGATGTATGCAATGTATATTAATTATGTTGTTTATCTATTTTGCTAATTTGTTTTAGGGCATGGCCTAAAAAATAAAGCAATACAAATTTGAGGTGGCCCACACAATAGGAAACTATGGTTATTAAACATCTATCATTAAATCTTCCTAATATCCACCGTAATGTTTGTTGACCAACAACAAGTTGATGAGATCACACGGTCATGTGTGAAATAAAAAATAAATATCAGCTTTGATGGAAAACTCATGTGGCTTTACAAAAAAAAAGTTTTAAATGGCTAATAACCACTGCTTTATAGGGTGGGATCCACCTAAAATTTATTATCTACTTTATTTTAAGACTTAAAGTGAGCTGGCAAAACAGATGGACAGCATGCATGCATAGAGGTGGAACCTACTGTCAGGTCCCACACATCCCTGGTCCCAGGGTAGAACCAAAGTTGCGCTTGGGATCCCGAGGTCCCCCAAGTTGCAGCCGTACTCTATCATTCACAAAATCAAATTATCTTCCCGGTTATAAGATAATAAAGATTCCTTGATCCACTACCAATTATTTCGGAGAAAATTTCTCCATGAGCCTTGGTACCCCCATCTACAATCATATGGCCGGCGTCCACCTTCGACTCCACGTCACCGTAGGTATCTGACCCTGATCGGAGGAGCAAAGGCAAAGGTTGTTTCTACTCTCACCAACCGTTTTTCACGGCCGTCAAAGCAGACAACGGTTAATAGAGGGTCATTTGCAATAGGGCGCGGATTGGGTGCTACCCTGATGACCTAGCTGGAGACGGACGGTCCTATCAGGGGTTCAATCACCATGATGTATATGTTTTACACATGCTGTCCATCTAATTTTAGGTCATGGGCTCACAAAAAATAAGGCAGATCCAAATCTTAGGTGGACCACATCAGAGGAAACGGTGGTGATTGAATATCCACCATTAAAAACTTTCAAGTGCCCCGGGAAGTTTTTACTAGTTGGAAGTTCAATCACCATCGTTTCCGGTGGTGTGGTCCACTTGAGATTTAGATCTGCTTGTTTTTTTAAATTTTTTTTGCTCGTGAGCCGGAAAGATGGATGGGCTCGGATAAAACACGCACATCATGGTGGGGTTCACAAGCTTTTCCAGCACGTACTGTAGAGATCACCGCGGAATCCGAGTCCCCTAAATCACGTGTTTGGTGTGAGTGCGGAGTTGGGCCAACTGCCCCATGCTCTTGACCTTTCCACGTGGCCACTCAGCAGCCGCAGACTCCCCATCAACTATCGAAACTACCTAATCCTCTTTTACGACCCCATCATAAACCTGCTCTCTTCACGTGCAATGTGGAACCTTTTTGCCAGATCTGACCCGTTCATCATGTTTCCCCACTTTTTAACTACAATGGTCACCAAAATCTGGATAATCTCCTCATCTGGTGGCAGTAAAGAAGCGATAATAGACGGTTAATGCACAATGTTGTTCGAAAAGTGCCTGATAAGTGGGGCCAATAGGCAGGTGATCGAAACCGTTGAAATGATGGGTCCTACATTGTATGCACCATGAATGAAAAAACTCTTGAATCAGATGATTCTAGATATTGAATTGTTTTTTCTAACCTTTTCCTGCTCAATATGCCATGCCGTATTTTTCTTTTTTTCAGTCTTTTTCAGTCAGGATGCTAATAATTCCTCTGGTGTGATGCCGGTTTCCCCTCACCTGCTGTATAGGAACATTTTGTGCAACCGGCTGAGTTTGGGCCAACGAGTTATGTCCTGGACAGACACCAACCTGTCCATCCGGAATCGTCCACCATGAAAAAGGAAAGCTCCAAAAATCACGAGAATCCAATCATAACTAGGCCTACAAAGTGGATTTGTAGGTTTTTGGGTGGCTGCCCATTATTTTCTATTGTGTAGCCCACCTGATGAGTGGATCAGCATGATTTTTGTACAACCAAATTTTCATGATAGGAAAACCCTCATGGACGGGTCAGATGGCCGGACACACCCTATGGTGGCTTCCACATGGCTAGTTGCTCGAAATTCTCATCTACAACTGTTGCGGAGGAACTGGCCTGGTGCCCTTGCAGTGCCCACCCCATGTGGTAGGGTATATACCCATGCTCAGCGAACGATTCCACTGTCAATATATAAAATAAAATGAAGATATTAATATTTAAATAGGAATCTCAAATTATTTTAGTCCAAGTTAAATGAATAAAAAATATATATATCATTCCATTTCAAGTCCTTTATACATAGAGGTGGGCATCGAGTTGAGTTGGACCCAGTTAGGGCTGACCTGACTGGATCCGGTTTTAACCTATGCCTGACCCGAACTTGACTCGACTTGGTACCGAGTTTGGCATGCATGAACCAATCTCAATCCGGATGTAGCCTGGACTAATCTGTATCGAGTCCAACCTAGTCAAAAGTACCGAGTCGGTTCGAGTTAGCACCAATTCAGATCGACAAATGAGGAAGCGAGGGAGTTGAGAGGAAAGAAAGAGAGGAGGAGGGTGGTGATGGTGGTGGGTGGTTGTCGGGCTTGGAAGAGAGAGAGAGAGAGAGAGAGAGAGAGAGAGAGAGAGAGAGAGAGAGAGAGAGAGAGAGAGGTGATGGTGGTAGGTGGTTGTCGGGCTTGGAAGAGGAGGATGAAGGAGGGAGAGAGAGAGTTTGGGATAGAGGTGTACATGAACCGAGCTAGCTCGGTTAACTCGCTTGACTCAACTCAAAAAAGCTCGATTCGACTCGGTTCAAAGTCGAGTTTGAGCCGAGTCAAGCTGATTTTTTAAGCTCGAAAATGAGTTCGAGCTGGCTCCGGCTCAACTCGACTCGGATCGTACCAGTTCGGTGACTCGGTTACTTTGATATTGATGTTGCTCACCAAGTGTTTGATGAAATGCCTCAAAGAAGTGTGGCTGATCGCATGGACCAACACCCTTTTTTTTCTTAATTTTTATGTTGCTTAATTAGGTGTTTGATAAAATACCTGTAAAACCATTGCTGCTGTCTCAAATACAGTGAGATTTTGAAGGTGTAGTCAAGGTGTTTTTGAAAATGCTGCAATGGTGAACTTGGCTCGAACTAGGCTCGAACTGGCCCGAGCTACTGACCGAACCAAGCCGAGCTAGCCAGTAACGCTTGAGGACTAAGCCGAGATGAGCAGAGTTCGAGCTGAGGTCAGCAAGTGGCCGAGCCAGGTCGAGTTGAGGCCAACTTGACTCAGTTCGACTTGATGTACACCCCTAGTTTGGGATTGGGTCGAGGTCGGGTGCGGCTTATAGGGTTAAATATACTAAAAAATTAAACTTTTTTATATATATTACACACACACACACACACACATGAATCCGAGTCGAGTCGGTTTCGGATCGAGTCTAGTATGACCGAATTGAGTTATTGGGTAACTCAAACTCGACTTGGTTTGAATTCGGATTGGGCGAACTCGGTTCGGACCGACTCACCCATTCAGTTCAGGTCAAGTCAGGTTTAAACGAGTCAAGTCAGGCAAGTCGAGTCGTCTCATGCCCAGCTCTAATTATGCATCTTTATATAACCATATATATTAACATATATAAATGAACCAAAATCTCATTTCAAGAGACTCGGGTCAGCATTTCCAATGGGCTCAATGCCTATCTCTTAGGTTCATTTTAATGGAACTAATGGGAACTAATGGCACAAGCTCACATATAAGCCATCAATTATACTTGTGGAATTAATATATATACATGTGTGTGTGTATTGCATAGACACGACCTGAATCAGGCTACGCCGGGGATAGCCTAAGCTTGGTCAAAATTATCTAGGATTTTTTTTTTTGTTAGTTTATTAGTACACCCACTGTCAGTTCATACTTCACTGTTAGCCACCCCCACTAAGGAATTGATACCAAGACCTTAGTGTTGAGATGAGGTATCTTTCACTCAGTCTACCACTTGAGCTATGGATTATGCTCAAGCTCATCTCATGGGCTTAAAAAACATAACCCATCCCAAGTACTTGTTCAATCCAAAAGTCTACAGCCTGCTCCGACCCATTGATAGCCTTGTGTGAGACCTTTTTCTTCCATTGTTTGGAGACTTGGAACGTTGCAAATGGACTTGGCTAGACCAGGCTCAGGCTTGTTTGTGTCTAGGCCAATGGACTAAGTGAGGCCTGAATTCAACCCAAGCCTGCCAAAGGCAACAATATGGGGTCCACATCCAGCTCGTTGTAGGAAAGGTGTCCTGACTCCTAATTCAGCCCAACACAAATTCTTTAAAAAATAGGACAAATCCCCCGAATGCAACCCATACCAACCTGAAACCTGACCAAAGCCCAAGTAAGGCAAGCCTAAACCCAACCCAAAACTAGGCTAAGCAAGTTAGACTTAGGCAGGACACGGTATTAGGGTTTTGGAGATGCAACAAAAATAAAAGATTTCATAAGCCCATTTTATACTTTATAGCCTTATGGATCCTTGTTCAGATATTATTTTCTACCCAAAAAAAAAAAAAAAAAACTCTCCTACTTCTAGGATTTACCTAATCAATGTTGGCATTGAATTGTTGTTTTTTTGGCAATGTTATTCATTCGATTAGAAATCTCCTCAATCCATCATAGATGAGGAAGAGGATGCGAGCCACACGTCAGTCATTGTAGTATGACCAAGGAAAACATAAGAGTTGTCCATGTAGTGGACCAGTCATTGTAGTATGACCAAGGAAAACATAAGAGTTGTCTATGTAGTGGACCTCACAATGTGGAGAGATGGGAATCTCTCTCTCTCTCTCTCTCTCTCTCTCTCTCTCTCTCTCCTAGGACATAATTTATATATAAAGAAAAATTAGAGTTTCAGAGAAACATGTGTTATAGTATTTTACCACCCTATAATCTTTCAAATGCCCAACTACCACTTCACCAAAATCGTCATTTAGGAACAGTTTCAAACCGTTCCTAAATGCTTCAGGAACGGTTTCAAACCGTTCCTAAATGAGGCATCATAGAAAAACAGGCACGGTTTGGAACCGTTTTGGGTACCGTTTCAATTTTTAGAAATAGAATTTTAGAAACGGTTGTAAACTGTTCTAGTGCCAACGGTCACGTTTCAAGCACAAAATTTTTGAATGCCTATTAATGTTGCCAACGGCTAGATTTTAGGACGGAATTTTAAGAACAATTTTCAACTCCTTTGTTCATTGTATGAGAGAGAGAGACGGGTATGTAATCTACTTGTATTATATGCCGGATAATTACACAAATAAAAGAAAAGGACAATAGAATTATTCACACACATAATAATCTTTTATAATATGCATTTGCCATTTTTTTTATTGTGCAAAAAGAATGCATTGCATTAAAAAAAAACTATTTCATTTTAACCATTCTACAGCTTGCTAGAAATTGGATTGTTAGGATGTGTGTGGTAACCTACAAATAAATGGTTTTGAACATCAAGAGATTCATGCGTGGTGGAGAGGAAAAATCAGAAGTAGGCAATAATGGGAATATGAACTAATAGAGATGGGCAATAACACTTCCTCAAATGACGACGGAAATCATTTCAGAATTTGACTTATTTCAGGTACCTACGAAACCATGCCAGCTAAATTACATAGCATGTTTGTTTGTTATTCCCGAATTACACCCTATGCCTCATAATATCCCTCATATCGTTTTCATCAAAATCTAAACTATTCAATCAGTTGGATCCATTTGGAGAAGACGTAATAGAAAAAGTTGAATTGATCCACTCATCAAACAATCTAAATCATAGGAAAAATGGAAAAACGTCAGTATGGTATAAAGTATATGCATGGCCCACCTGATGAGTATATGAATATAGAAGTTTTGGAGTATGATTACCATAGTCTCGATCACCTTTGAACGGGTTGGATTTGTTTACATATGAAATCTAGGGAATTACGAGCGAGTTAGACGGCAACATAATCGCCTAACTAGTTTGTGCAGGAGACCTCAAAAAATATAAAAGAACTGAAGGCAGTTCAAATCCACACCATGATTTCATTCACTTCAAAAGAAATGCCGGTATCAAATCCCCGTAGTACTTGTAAAGAAGCTTCGAACTCGTCCATCATACCCATTTTGGCCTAGACACTGAATCCAGGCACTTGTTAAGGTGTTTACTAATAAGACTCACCAGCCACCAGGGGATTCATACTCGATTTCATTCTCATTCTAGAATACATCTAAACATGCCTTAAATACAATACATACATGCAGGGGGGAGTAATGGGATATTAACATACAATACACAAATGCAAGTGAGTAATCGTGCATTTTACTACATTACAAGCAAAATGTCAAAATCTTCTTATAGTACTTATAGCTAGTTCATATCCAAAACCTGCTTTTGCGAAAACAAATTCTATCCATGATGCAAGACCACAACAATTTGCAAATGATTTCAGCAAAGAATATTGAAATTCCTGTAGAATAAATAGATATCATGGAACCACGGTAAGATCTCAACAGCACAAAAGAGGGGCAGTTTCAGTACTAACAATGACCTTTGTTCTGTCAACATTGGATCCCATGCCCCTTCGACCACACACAGGGACACGTAAGCTCATGTATATTATTTCTTTTGATCAATAGTAAGCTCACATAAATCAATTCAACCAAATTGGCTAAGAAGGAAACAACGGTAAGCCTTCTAATGCACAAAATTACCCAATGCCAAATGGCATGAAAATACTCCTAGAGAGTAGAAAAATATTTTTTTTTTCACTTTCGACAACATTAAGCCTTCAAAAAAACCTCTCAATACTAAATGGCAAGTAAATGTGCTCCATCAAACATCCAAATCCAAATCAGACAAAGGCATCCAATACAAGGCATCATCAAAAAAACCATAGAGAGAGAGAGAGAGAGAGAGAGAGAGAGAGAGATTTAATAACACATAAGATCCTTGACAGAAAAAATACAACGCACTGGGTGGAATGTATGTCTACTCTATGATATTTACAACCAGAAAATAAGTGAGGAAGCAAATATAGTATACGAATATTGTATTGGTATAAGAACCAGTAGTTAGTTTTCCAAAGGCACACCTGTGCATTTTCCATTTGTTTTATACTTCCAACAGCACAAGTTTTCAGGACCATGCCATGAACAATTGAATAGTTATGCAGACCTCCTCCAAGAAGCTTTACGACATGAACATTATCTACATTAAAGTTCACTGGGTTCTTGGGGCAGACCTGGATGCATGCCTGTAATATAAAAGAAGTCCAGCTTCGAATTTTTCTCAAAACCAAGGGACCAAAAATAATATTAATAAATAAACACCAACATCCATGTACACACATCTGCAATAAGAGGGCACACAATATCTTCTACGAACTGCTCGCTGGCCACAATAGCTTTCATTTGGGAAACAACTTCATCCTTGTTCTGCACATCCATTGTTTCCAAGCCCTTTTCAACCAACTCATCTAAAACATCGACCGTCTAGGCATCAACAGAGCAGAAATCAGCATATGCACATTGCCTAATGAGCAAAAGGTTCAGAATACAGTTTGACAAGTTATTCAACAATGAAATGAAGGACCTTATTGATCGCTTTTGTGTAGCCACTAATGATTTCACTTGGATGCAATCCCATCCTAATAAGCTCCTCCACATTTTGGAGAAGCTCCCCAGCAAAAGATATCGTCAAATTAGCTCCATCACCAATTTCTTCCTGTTGAGCTTTGCCTGCTTACATGAGAATCTTGGCAGCAGGATGTTGTACCTCAAGTTCATTCACAATAGTTGCAGCATCATTTGTAACAACGAGTTTGTCCAAATGATTAATGACCATCTTATTCATACCTAAACATGCCCAAAAAAGGAGGGCAATTTTTAATCAACCTCGCATATTTTGAAGCCAGACCGAGGATCATTACAATGAGTAAGCATCTAATAGGGCCAGATAAAAACCTTATGAGCTACTAATTTTGAATATTTTTAGGGCGACATTACCGAATAATTAACATAAATCCTGGTCATTATTAACGATTCTGAAACACAAAAATGGGAAATGAATAAGAAAGTCTACTAAAAAGCATCGAAATTTTTGAATATTTTTAGGGTGAAGAAACTTCAGTAGGCAGAGCCATTACCGTTTGGTCTGAGCGAAGTTCGGGTGATGGTGGAGAGCTGCTTGCAAGCATCAATGTTCTTGAGGACCGCTTCGTCGACACCAGAGAGATGCTCATGGCCTTCTTTCAGCATCGCTTGTACTCAAATGTACGGCCGCATCTGGAACCCCATTCTCGCATTCTTGAGAGTTCTAGAATCCGACTCAAAACAAGAGAGAGAGAGAGAGAGAGAGAGAGAGAGAGAGAGAGAGAGAGAGAGAGTGTTGCAGAGATAGAAACCCTAAAATTGGAGTTGCTCTAAAAACCCTAGCCCTTGAAATAACCTTTTTCGCTTCCTAGAAGCTCTGCTCTGCAAATACTAGATACCTACTGAGCAAAAATGTAAAGTGAGGCTGATTGGAGAGAGAGAGAGAGAGAGAGAGAGAGAGAGAGAGAGAGAGAGCGGGTAATTAGGGCTCTGTTTTTCTTGTAGCAATAGGGAGAGAGATCGAGAGGGAGTGAGAGAGATAGAGAGATAGAGGGAGGGAGATAAAGAGGGAGAAAGCGGGAGAGAGATCGAGAGGTAATGATAGAGGGAGTGAGGAAGCGGGAGCTAGAGAGATCGATTGAGGGAGTGAGGGAGCGAGAGAAAGAGGGAGAGATTGAGAATAGGGCTGCGTTGGTGCGGTTGGAGATAAAGAAGAAGTTATGTAATAGGGTTTTTTTAAGATTCTGACACGGTTTTTTGGTTCTGACACAGTTTTAAGCTGTTTCAGAACTAAAACCATTACCGTTCTGAATGGGGTTTTTGGTGTACTGTACATTAAAAATCTATGATTCTGCCCTATCTCATGCACCCAATCAAATCCTTTAACTATTATGGTCATCTATCATATAGGTTGAATGGTCATATAAATAAAATAGTGGAACTTTAAATCTAAATCATGGAATCATCAAATGTGATTGGAATCATTTTGATAGTTAAATAAAAGTTTAATAGTTAAAAATATTTATGAAGTTTTTTGAGTGTTAAGCTCAATAAATAAAAAAATAAAAAAAATAAAAAAAATCCTTTGATAGATATCTAATTCCGAAGACCCAAGTCATAAGTGAATTCCTGAAGAATTAGTGAATCTTTTATTGGCTCGTGTGAATCTTAATGGATCTTAATAGATCTGTCCAACTATACTCATTTTTATTAACTACACGATGTCCTTACGAAGTGATTAAAAATTAATTAAGATATTGATTCCTCATATATACTTAAGCCTAATTAGACTTGGTATATTCTCATGTTGATCATAATCTAGGTATGATGCACTTTTCACTTTGTACACTTGATCCCAATCCACTAATACCACGATAAGTCCAAACTAGGAGCCTATATCTATGGCACGCTCGCACCCTTATGTGGGGTAGGGCAAAATCACATTGACTTGTTGTTGTGCTCAATGGTAAAGACATTCCTTCCTAACTTATCATCATTTTTCTCATACAAGATGACTACACACACACACCGGTTTCAACACTGAGGTCTTAGTATTGATCCCTAGTAGGGGTGGCTAACAGTGAAGTGTGAACCGTCAACGGGGTGTACTAATTAAAGCCAACAAAAAAGAAAAAGAAAAAAAGATGACCATATATAAAGTTATAACCAAAGGCTTGTCCTATTAGGTAAAATAGAGTATGGAAATCCATGACTCATAACAACTATTCCTAATTAGTGATTATTGTGTCCACTCTCAAGCTCTCAAGGCTTGTTTATGTATGTTTGAATTGTTCTCATATATTAACTATGGTATAATCACATGTTTATCTAAAACCCATGATTATAATAAATTATGGCCAAGATCATCAACATCACCAAATACTCTCCACATCATTAATGCTTAAGATGCTCTCACATATTAACTATGGCATAATAACATGTTCATCTGCTACTCATGGTTAATATGAACTTGGACCAATGTGCTGATTTTGGACCTAGCTAATTTGAGAACGATCTGATTTAGTTTTGAAAATGACCTGGGCTGGCATGTTTTAACCTAGCCAGCCCTGCCAGGTTGCGGCCTTAGAGACGAGTCTCATTGAACATGCCAGCCTGTGGGACATGTCTCCATCTTTTGGTCCACTGTGATAAATGCTTTAGACAAGAGCTAGGGTATGGTAGATTGGCTAGGTCAGGCCGGGCTGATTTACGTCCGTGTACAGACATTAGCTGAGGACCTGAGTCAAAGTCCATAACAGACCGGACCAGCTTGGCCACCGTCTAAATACTTAGCCCACCATTATTAAATGAGTCAGGCCTTTAGGCAAAGGGAAGCCCAATAGAAACCGGCCGGGTGGCCCCGGTGGTTAGCTGGTGGTCTTGAACTCAGATCAGACCAGGTTCTTTTACTCAAGCGCAGGGCTTGACAAGCCTCGGCACATCGCGCGGGCCAGTTTGAGCCCTGAACAGCCTGTGTTAAGCACGACATGCCGTGACCGTCATTAGGTGCCACGTGGCACTTATTCTCACATATCACGGAGTACTTTGACACATACACCTATGCATCTCTGTTGTACACGTGTCTGTGGTGGTTCGAACCCAAGTTCACCAGTGCAAGTTGGATAGAATACGTGCCAGCACGTACATGCGTAAAATCGTGATCATTCATGAGGCAGGTCCGACCGAAAGGCCAAACTAGTCCGCTCATCACTTGGGACCTCATGTATGTATGGACAAAAAAAGACCCACTAACCATTTCTAAGTACCTGTACCTGCTTGTTAGCTATTATGGTCTGCCAGATTATGTAATAACTCACCTTCTAACACAACCCAGGTCTTGTTTGGACCCACTCCTAAATGTCGTTTTGAGAGGATCCCTTTCCCGACTGAATTAATTAGCTTTTAAAAAATAGACCAACTTTTGATAAGCCCACAATATTGTTTATATTGTTATATCTAATCTATTCATTCCTTTCCTTAGCTCATTTTAGAAACATAATGGAGAAACCAAAACTAAAGTTATACCACAATAAACATATGGAAACACCCATTGTGGAAACTTTCCTAGGATCCACCATCATGTTTGGATGGCGCCATCTAATCGTCAGTTAAAATTTACTATTTTTAGTAAATTTTATTTTATTATTTTTAAATTTTTAAGAGTTTGGTTGTGTCATGTAGGAGCTTTGGTATGTTTAGACATCTTATTACTATTTTTAATAATTTTTATTATTTTAATATAATATAAGTCAAACTAGAATCCACAATTACTTTTGCTTATATAAGGCTATTAGGTAAGTTGTAAGCAATTAATACTGCTTTATTATTATTATTATTATCAATAATATCAGTTTTTCTCTCTTTTTGGATTTTCTCTCTCCCTGTACATTCAAGAACAAAAGTTATTTTCAAGAAGAAGAAGGCGACTTATTCTTACCTACTATCTTACAATAATAGCAACTGACAAAAATAAAATAAAATTAAAAACATATGAAAAGATTATCTTACATACTTATGGTACCCACCATTATATATGAATGCAATCTGACTTGTCCAACATGGTCGCTTGACCTAAAATATTAGATAGACAAAAAATAGGCAAATATTCCGGCCATCAAGTGCACCGCATCATAGGAAACAATGGACTACCCAAAAACCTTCAAATTTATGTGGTCAACCACCTAATGGTTAGATTAACTTGATTTGGAGTGTTCCACGTACATGCATGCACTACAATGGGCCCACACATCTACAGCTCATTGCATTTGAGATAGGGTAAAGCAGTCGATTGCTTAAAAATTATGGTGTTTTCTTGTATGGAAAATTTGCAACTTATGTCATAACCAAAGGGAAGTGTTTACTATTATCCCATAAATGACGGTTTGCTAAAGTTTATAATTCCTAGCATGAGCTTGAGCAAGTTTTGAGGGGGAAAAAAAAAAAGGCTGGGGAATTAAATTTCTAGATAATTGGAAAACCTAAAAAACAAAACGCGAACAACTCATTTTTATCAAAATTAGTATAGTAAATCAATAAGCTAATACTAAGCTGAAAAATATGAAAGGCAGATAATAGGCGCTCCCTTTTTCTAAGGGCTTGTTTGGTAAAACTTAATTTTAGCATTTATAGTTAAAAAGAGCTTTTTCGGTGATTATTTTAAATTCAGATTATTTGGTAAATAAAAAATGTAAGTACTTCATTTGAATTTTTACTGAAAGTATGAGTTTAATTTTAAGCATTTCTCTTTTGACTTAATAAGGAATGCCGTAAGTGACTTTGAGTTAAAATAATTTTTAAATAACAACTTTACTCTTTTCTTACTTAGTGTGCAAGTCTACCGGAGTGACTGCGTGGAAAGAGTAATTGCGTGGAGGCTTTGTTGATGTGGCAAAGTTTTTAAGGCCCATCATGATATATGTGTTATATCCATCCCATCCATCCATTTCGCCACATCATTTGAGGGCGTGAGCTAAAAAATGAGACAAAACCAGAGCTCAAGTCGACCACACCATAAAACGTTGATGGGATAATGACGCCCGCCATTGAAACCTTCCTAGGGCCCACCATGATGTTTATTTTCCAGCCAATCTGTTCATAAGGTTACATATATAGTTCTGGACGAAGGGAAATCACGAATATCAATTTGATCCGAAACTTCTTACACTATAGCCTACAAGAAGTTTTTCAATTGTTGGCATTCATTCTTTACTAATTTCCGTGGTGGTCCACTTGAGTTATGAATTTGCCTTCTGAAAAATTTGGATATGCATTGTGGATCAAGCTACTGAAACTGGCCAGCAGTGAAGTAGATATACTGCTCTATGGGCCCCACCATGATATATATATATATATATATATATATATATATATATATATATATATATATATATATATATATATATAAAATCTATGTGGTCCATCTATTTTTCATTTCAGGCCACGATCCAAAAAATGATATAAATCCAAGTCTGTGGACCACATGGTGATTGAATGCTTGCCGTTAAAAGTTTATTAAGGCCCTTTGTAATGTTTTTTGACCATCCTACATAGACCTGGATGAAAGATTAAAAAACAAATATCTTCTTCACCCAGAACTTTTGTGGGCCCCCAATAATTTTTAATGGTGGGCAGTCAATTATCATTGTTTCTTGTGTTATAGTCCACATGAGATTTGGATCTGCCTCATTTTTGGTCTCATGCCCTGAAATGATATGATATGAAGAAATGTATGGGCGGCATAGATCACATACATACATCGTGGTAGGGCCACGGAGTACCATGAGTAGCCACGGGCTAATGGCAGCCGCAGTGGCAATCCAAGGAAAGCCTTTCACAAGAAGTTATAGGCATGCTAGGTGGGGTCTACTGTAATGTTTGTGAGAAATCCACCCGCCCATGTATATATACTGAGACCTCATTTTTGGACATGCGTCCTGAAAATTAGGTAGATCCAAAATTCAAATGAGTCACACAATAAGAAAAAGTGAGGATTTAAAATCTATGGCCGAAAGTTTTGGATCAGTCTAATATTTTTGTGTTTTCAGTACATCTTAATAAACTGACCTTACAAATGACATAGATGGCATATAAACATTATGATGGACATAGTAAGGTTTTAACAGCAGACATTTCACTGCCCACATTTTCCTATGCGGCACACCTGAGTTTCGTATCTACCTCATTTTTGGGTCTGTGTCCTAAAATGACATGGAAAAATAGATGAAGGGGGTGGATTTCAAGGTGCGCCTCAGTTAGCTTGTGTTGCAAAAAGTTGCTGGGAGGCTTCAAAAGGCATTGGCTTCGGTTGCATAGCTTACAACACGCCACAGATTAGTAGTGCAACGATGTGGCAAGTTATGTAGGCTCACCATGATATAAGTGTTATATCCATACTGTCCATCCATGTTTCCATAGGGCATTAGCTAAAAAATCAGGCAAAACTAAAGCTCAAGTGGACTGCACCATAGTGGAATTGAATATATGCCTATCATTGAAAACTTCTTAGGGCCCACAAAAGTTTCAAATCAAGCCAATTTTTGTGTTTTCACTTCACCTGGGTCTATGTGACTATATGAACAGGTAATTAAACATTATGGTGGGCACCAATATTCTAATTTAAGGAGATTTCTAAGTGACAGTCTCTATTTTTGTTGCACTTATAAAATGATTCATATTCAATGGATAATATTAAATTGTTCTTATCACTCACTGATGTGCTTGTCCTATAGTAATACCAATCAAAGAATTATGATTATTAATCTATTAAGAAGAATATAGTTTATGATCATTTATGATCATCAATGGTGTGGCCCATTTCATCGACGGCTCTAATCATAAAACTAAAGGCAATAAACAGTGCATAACAAACTAGAAACATAAACATGTACTGCATATCCTTAAGATAGTTATATCTACTAGCTTGATTTGTCTTACGCTCTACAAAATATAAAAATTAAGATGATAATTGTTGACAAATTGTTAATTTTCTAATATTTTTGTTTGTAATTATGAAGCAGGCTTTTATGAAAAAAATACTTATTTTTGGATATCAATACTTTCTTCGGACAAATTATCAAATGAATTCTAATTTACTTATAAACATTAAAATTCAGCATTTTAAGGCCATATATTTCAGTTTAACAAACGGGACCTAACATTGAAATCCAACACATCTTAGCTGCAGTACATGTGGATGCATTTCAGTAGCCATAAAAATTCGAAGGAGCACCATTAAATCAAATCTTGGATTTTACGTGAACGCTTTTTCTTTTTCTTTTTTAATGCGCCTCTTCCCATCGCTACAGTAGAATCTTCCAAGATCATATATATACTTTAAAGGCCGATGGCCTATTGAATACGTACTGAGTAGACTCTGTGGGGCCCACCGTGATTTTTTTATTTTATCCATGCCGTCCATCCGTTTGACCATCTGATTTTAGTATATGAGTCCAAAATTGAAGCATATCTAAAGCTCAATTGGACCACATCACAGGAAACAGTGTGAAGAACACCCACCGTTGAAAACTTCTCGGGGGCCATAGAAGTTTTCGGATTAAGCCCATATTTGTGATTTCCCTTCATCCATGCCTTTGTGACCTTATGATCTGCAGGTTGGATGACAAATAAACATCACTGTGGGCCCTTGGAAGGTTTCAACGAGGACATCATTATTCCACCTTTTCCTGTGGTGTGGTCCACTTGAGATTCGGATATGATTCAATTTTGAGATCATGCACTAAAATGAACTGGAAAAACGAATGTACGGCGTGGATAAGACATATACATCCATTGTGGGACCGAGAGAGTTTACTCAGTACCAAATAGACCTTCATATTTTATTAACATGGTAGATGATATAAATACTTTATTACTAAAGTTAGAAAACGTTGGTGGTTTTCTTACTGGGTGGGTGCGGATGCTTTTTAGGAGAGCGGAAAAAGTGCGGCAACATCGTGGGGCCAACTTGATGTATGTATTCTATATCCATGTTGTCCATTTTTTTGGATCATTTTAGGATATGATCTCAAGAATAAAGCATCTCAAGAATAAAGCATATGCAAATTTCAGGTGGACCATACCATAAAAACAGCTGTAAGATGACCGATCATTATTGGGCTATAAAAGTTTTGGACGAAGCTGATTTTTTTCCCCTTTCATATAGGTTTATTTGAACTAATCAAGAGATTGATGGAAAATAAACATTACAGTGGGCCCTACGAATTTTTAACGGTAGGGCATTCGATCACCATTGTTTCTCACCGTATGCTCTACCTGATATTTGGATCTTCTTCATTTTTGGGCTCATGCTCTAAAATGATACGGTAAAACGGATAGACGGGTCGGATAGAGAATACATATATCAAGATGGGCCCCGCGGTAAGGCTGCACCTAATCAGCTCTCTAAAATGATGACGTGTAGTTACGCATAGCTTTCCTAATTCCACGAGCTTTGAGGGCCTACCCATCCATAAGTAGGCACACATGTCAACATGGAGGCAGTGTGAGAGATCTGAGCTTTCCATCAGCTGAGCTACACTATACGTATCTTCTTACCTAAAAATAAAGCCATGTCACAAGCTCAGATGGGCCACACCATAAGAAGCAGAATAGATGGCTAGAAAAATGGTTTTACCCATCAGCTTACATGGTAATTGTGACTACATGACATGAGTAGTAGGTTATGGGACCCATCACATGCTTGTCACTGTGTGAATGGGCAGTGCTCCACACGGGTGTAGAATTAACGTACTCAAGTCCTTATTCCCGTCACAGGATGCCAACGGTTCTTGGTCACCTCAGATGTGGGCTTCACTGCCGACTTACCAACGTGGCAAATGTGTGACATTGGAGCCATTCACCAGGTGGGTTCCACCGCGAGCAACACCTAGGGAAAAAAAATGCTGTCCTTTTTTTTTTTTTTTTTTTTTTTTTTTTTTTTTTTTTTTTCTGGTTAGTTTGTTAGTACACCCCATTGTCAGTTCACACATCACTGTTATCTACCTCCATTTGGGAATCGGCACTAAGACCTGAGTATTGAAATGAGGTATCTTTCACTCAGTCTACCACTTGAGCTATAGATTAGGGTGTCCTCTCATCAGGTTAACCACTTAGAAAAAACAACCAACTGCTCCCACAGTACGAAAATCAGACTTACTGCAATCTAATTCAGCCGAAAAAACGACCAACTGCTCCCACAGTAAGACCTGAGTGTTGAAATGAGGTATCTTTCATTCAGTTTACCACTTGAGCTATAGATTAGGGTGTCCTCTCATCAATCTAACCACTTAGAAAAAACGACCAACTGCTCCCACAGTAGGAAAATCAGACTTACTGCAATCTAATCAGACTTAGCTTGTTAGTAGGAAAATCAGACTTACTGTAATCTAATTCAGCCGCATCATCACACTGCTGCATTTAATGTAGCGTGCTGACGATGTATGCCATTCACGGGAACGGATTGGCTACTCACCCTGCCACCAACCCCCCCTCCCCCCTGGCTGGTGGTCGGTGATATGTGAGCCCACCATGATGTATTTGGTTCATCTATTTTTATAGATCATTTTAGGGTTTCATACCAAAAAATGAGAGGAATATAGACCTCAGGTAAACCCCTACAGGAAAACAATAGTGATTGGATATCTACCATTAAAATCCTCCCAAGGCTCACTGTACTGTTTATTTGACATTCAGTCTGTTGATTAAATCATACGGGCCCATACGAAGGTAAAAAACAAAGATCATATTAATCCAAAACTTTTATGACCCTAAAAAGGTTTTTAATGGTTGATGCTGGTTCAACACTTTTTCCTATAATGTGGTCCACTTGGGATTTGGATATATCTCATTTTTTGGTCTCGAACCATAAAATGATATAGAATAATAGATGGACCCCATCATAATGGGCCCACAAAGCACCGACCATCTGCCATTAGTTGGTGGCGGGGGTAGCCAATCCCTTTCCACCAATCACAATCCAGGAAAATGGTAATTTCCGGCCTTACAAGAAGTTCCTGTGCAATGACGCTGGGTGGGGCCCACTGCAATGTATATGAGAAATCTATTATGTCCATCCGTTTCGAGAGACCATTTTAGGAGGTGAGACCAAAAATCAAGAGGATATAAAAGGTAAAATTGGGGAAAGAAATTCCACCTCTGATACTTCCTGAGATCCACCTTGTTGTTTATATGCTATCCAAACCGTTTATAAGGTCATTTCTAATGGAAAGAAGGGAAAACATTAAAAAGATAGCCTTATACAAAACTTTGATAGCCATGAGAATGTTTCAACGGTGCTCACTTAATTATCACTGTTTCCTATAGTGTGACCCACTTCAGTGTTGTTTTTGGTTGAACATACTAAAATGATCTCGAAAAAAAAGATGAACAGGATCGATTCTCGGAAACATCTTGGTGAGCCCCAACCAGCATCCCTGCGCAGGAACTCCTTGCAGAAGGCTTTGGAAATCCGGTCCGTATTTTCCTACTGGTGGTAAGCAAAGGATCCGGATTTCATTATTAATTGACGGTGGTCCCACCGGATGGGACGCGGATTGCCTAATACCCCCGCTCGTCCCTAGCTTCGAACGGACAGTCATGTGGGTGAGCCCACCGTGATTAACTTTTAAATCCAAGCCGCCAATCCCTTTTCTTAGATTATTTTAAGGCAAGAACACAAAAATGAGATAGATCAAATGCTCAAGTGTACCACACCAAATGATAAGATGCACAAAGCATTAAATGTCAGTTGCATTAAATGTAAGAGTCATCTATGGTGTGGTCCATTTGAACGTTGGATCTGCCTCATTTTTCTATTTATGCCTTAAATAAATCTGAGAAAAGGGATAAACGGATTGGATGTACAAATACATCACGGTGGGCCCGCCCACAGAACTGCCCGTTCGGAGCTAGGGACGGGCGGGGGTAGTACGCAATCCGCGTCCCTCCGGATGAATAATCCAAATATTTTATATGCCCCCTCAGGCATGCAGACTGCAATACGGCGGAAGCCGATTGCCTGCTGTGACCACGGGCATAGAGATGTATTTATGCCCACATAAATGTCTGTGACAAATCTATTCCGTCCATCTGTTTTAAAAGACCAAAATACGATAGATTCTAAAAATTAAGTATATCTAAAGCTCATGTGAGCCATACCACACGAAACAGTGGGGATGAAGGACTCGGTGACAAAAGTTTTGTATCAGGATCATAATTGTTCTTACAGTTTATCTGACTGGTAATAACCATTTGAACGGTTTGGATGGCATATAAATATGATGATGAGCTTCGGGAAGCATTCAACGGTGGACATTTGTATTCCCACGTTGGTCTGGCCCGCATAGGTTTTGAATCTTCCTGATTTTTACAATACTGTCCTATCGTGATCTTTCAAATCAGATGTACAGAGTGGATTCGTCAAGGACATCTCTTTGGGCCCCACACAGCCCTGGATGCCCGGGGTCAGGGTCACAGGCAATCCGCTTCCTTTTGGGCCGAATCTGCTGTCCCGTATCCCAAGTAAGATAGATTCGGCTCCAAGAAAATCCGAGGAATACGAGGAACCAATGGTACTCCATAAGAGTATTTAAAATACTATACACATGCACACCTCCGTCGTACTTGTCTGGTAAATATTCAGATGGAAATGATAGTAGATTCACTGTAAACGTGGGACATAAAAAGGGCGTGTTTGGCCGGACCGATCCCATGAGATTAAGTGGTATGGAATGGGTTTTTAAGGTAATGATGGTAGTGTCCGTGTTTGTATCTTGATATCGTGAGTTTGGGATATCCAGCAAGGTGTTTGGATGGTCATAGATGGATGGGTTTACATCTCCACTGCTTTTTATGGTGTGCCCCAGTTACTACTTTATAGTTGTCTCAAAACAACTTCGTGATTGAATGTAGGCAAGTGAAAATGATAGAAGGAATAGATATCTCATTGATATCTTCGTGAGCCCTACACAAGGGTAAAAATCTATATCTTAGAATTGGCGGAATCCAGGCTTTATTCCTGAGGGTGGGGTGGAATGGTTCTCATTCTCCCGTCCTAAACGAAAAAAAGGAGATGGAATGTAACCGTATAACTCTCATAAAATATCTTTAGCCCATATCCAGCGCCCGACCAAACACGCCCTAAAGGTTTTTCTCGCGTCCAATGAAAAAAAGTGAATACTAAGCTGGGTCTATGCCACGCAAAATCATGAAACAGTTGGAATACCACGGAGCCATATCTCACCGCAAGGACATTAACTACCATTATATCCGCTCCGTCCATTCATCCATTTCGCCAGCTCATTTAATAACATTAAATATTAATAAGATTCAAAACTAAAGTGGGCCACATGAGTGAGAATTGAACTTCCACCGTTGAAACCTCAGTGACTTCAAATAAATTTTGGAACAGGATTATATTTGTGTTTTCCCTTATCTAGTTGCGAGTCACTTTATGAACGGGTTGGATGATGTCTAAGCATAACGGTGGACCCGAGATAGACTCAAATTCAAATTGGGTTTCTCCATTCCCTGTTTCCTGTGGTAATGACCCACTTCAAAAACATCGCGGTGGGCCCCACGGAGCTTTGGGTTACAGGGGAGCCAAGGTTATATACAAGTCGCATCTGCACAGTACACGTGGTAGGGTGATGCATCAACGTGATCCGTCGATATAGTTATAAAGATCTCCATGTGTGGTGTATGACATTTTTTTTTTCCATTTCTTTCTCTTCTTTCCTGTAACGGAAGTCGACCGTTTACTAAATTGTATTTATTACCGTCCCTTTGAAAACCAGTGATCCCTTTGAAAACCAATGGATTGTATATGATTATATTATCGATGTTTTCTTTGTATCTGGCTCCATCCAAAGCACGAAAAACGCTATGGACGGTCCCGATTGACAATCCACAGATACCATGTCTTCTTTGAACATATCACTCTACCGAATCCCGGTTCTGCCTACTCTACTGTTTAAAACGTTTCCTTCAAGAGAAATTTACGACTGTACAACCCATTTATGGCCCATTTACCCCACGAAGCCCACCTCATTTTACGTTACCACAATAAGCCCCCGCTGTACGGACGCCTTCCCAAAGGTCGAAAATGCCCCTGGTACAGCCGACGCACCCTATTGACGCTGCGAGCTGTGTCTCCACTAAAAAACCTGATTTTTTCTTCTTTCCTCTCCTTGATCCTTCATTCTACCTTTAGATTATCATTTTCTAATTACTTCTCCCCTATGTGACTGTCCACCCAGCAATAAAACCTTCCTTTTACTACTTTCTTCTTTCCTGTTTATCTCGTCGAGAATACGCACCCCATACACATCCTTTTCAACTTTTTTGAGCCCAAGATAGGACAAAAAATGGTCCCCCCAACTAAGAAGCTTCGAGTGGCAGGTATATTGAAATCCCTGCTTTCGTTTTGTCGACCCCACTGTATATTATACTATATATGCGCACGGTCCACAATCCATTTTCATTTGTAAAAAATATTAAACTTTCTTTGTGTGGACCTCGTTGTATATTATACTATATATGCGCACGATCTCCAATCCATTTTCATTTTTAAAAAATGTTGAATGGTATGGCATGTCCTGATAAATGAGCAAAATCAGGACTCAAATGGCCCACATTGAGGGTTTTTTTTAACAAAAAATGAAATGAGATGTGAAACTAAACGAAGACTATAAAAGAGACTGAGCACCAACCGAGTTAACAGACTGAGGACCCACTGATTTATTGATTCATGAGCTAAAATGACTGTGAACTGAGGTAAAATGACCGTGAACTGAGCTAAAATGATCATGAACTGAGCTAAAATGATCGTGATTGAGCTAAAATGATTGTGAACTGAGTTAAAATGACCGTGAACTGACTTAATTCCCCGTCATTTCACGGTTAATTCCCTTCACCTCACGGTCGTTTCCAATCATTTCACGTTCATTTCCGGTCATTCCCCTTCACTTCACTGTCAATTTCATGCATTTCACGGTCAATTTGCTTCACTTCACGGTCATTTCCATGCATTTCACGGTCAATTCCCTTTACCTCACGGTCATTTTCATGCATTTCACGGTCAATTTCGCTTCACTTCACGGTCATTTCCATGCATTTCGCGGTCAATCCCGGCAATTCTGTTTCATTTCACAGTCATTTCCATGCATTTCACGGTTAATCCCCTTCACTTCACGGTCATTTCCATGCATTTCACGGTCAATTCGCTTCACTTCACGGTCATTTCCATGCATTTCATGTTCAATTTCCTTCACTTCACGGCCATTTTCATGCATTACACAGTCAATTCGCTTCACTTCATGGTCACTTTCCTGCATTTCACGGTCAATCCCGACGATTCCGTTTCATTTCACGGTCATTTTCATGCATTTCATGGTCAATTCCCTTCATTTCACGGTCATTTCCATGCATTTCACGGTCAATTCCCTTCACTTCACGGTCATTTCCATGCATTTCACGGTCAATTCGCTTCACTTCACAGTCCTTTCCATGCATTTCACGGTCATTCCCGGCGATTCCATTTGGATTCACAGTCCTTTCCATGCATTTCACGGTCAATTCCATTCACTTCACGGTCATTTCCATGCATTTCATGGTCAATCCCCTTCACTTCACGATCATTTCCATGCATTTCATGGTAAATCCCGGCGATTCCATTTCATTTCACGGTCATTTCCATGCATTTTACGGTTAATTCCCTTCACTTCATGGTCATTTCCATGCATTTCACGGTCAATCCCCTTCACTTCACGGTCATTTCCATGCATTTCAGGGTTAATCCCGGCAATTTCGTTTCATTTCACGGTCATTTTCATGCATTTCATGGTCAATTCCCTTCACTTCACGATCATTTCTATGCATTTTACGGTCATTCACGTTCATTCCCCTTCACTTCACGGTCAATTCTCTTCACTTTACAGTCATTTCCATGCATTTCACGGTCATTCCCCTCACTTCACGGTCAATTCCATGTACTTCACAGTCAATTTCATGCATTTCATGGACAATACCCTTCATGTCACGTTCAATTCCACTCATTTCACAGACAATTTCCTTCACCTCATGGACAATTCCATGCATTTCACGGTCAATCCCCTTCACTTAACGGTCAAATATAGTTCTTAAACAAATCTACTCATGGTCAATTTCATGATGTTCTCAGCCAAAATGCAACATATAACTCTGAAAATTGACCCATAACTTAGTGAAATTGGCTGTGAACTTGTTAAATGTGACCTATGAGTCGACCATTTGACATGGAATTCTTCAAAATGGTCGATGACTGCTTGATATTTACATGTTTTTTACTAACAACCTTAGTATAAAATTACCAAGAACTACATGAAATTGACTGATAAATGAGTGAAAATGGCCCAAAACTGTTGAAAATTCACTAATAAGTCTTGTACTTTCATTTGGAATTTGCAATATACTGACCGCAGACTCGGCAGACTCACACCATACTTTATGAATTTTCACCACAACAAGTCAACTTTCACGTTATATCTCATTACATGCTGAATGTTATCGTTGATTTAATTTCCAATTCATCCTTACAGATGACAAACCCTTGCATAAGGGATTTGGCGAGTCAGCCCCCACCATCTTATGCGGATGTTCTTTGACACGGTGGTTTGATAGTGTGAAGAGTGGGTTGGAGAAGAATAACACTAGATTAAATATATTTAGACAGACCTCATTCTCATTTTTATTACACATTCCATCATTTGCGTTTATAGGAGCCATTTTTCACTCACTTATTAACAGATATATAGACAATCTTGTATTCAAAATACAGGGAACCATGTAAATTTTACCAAGATGGACTTCACCCTAAAATTTACCGGAGGATGAGGATGCGTTGGGCGTTGATATATGTGAGAAATCACCACATTTCATTCCAGCATATAAGAGGAGACCTAAGAGGGTGCTTAAGTCATCTGTCTACAAGTGTTCTCTATTCATTTCCATCTCTGCCGTGCAAACCACTCCAAGCAACGACGCCGACGATGAGAAATAGAAAGAATTTCCTGCTTCTTCGATACCCTTTGAGGCCAAGATCGATCCACTTAGGGTAATATCGGAAGACAAACTCCATGAATTGGAAAGCTGGGCCAACGCAAAGAATCACCTAAATTTCTTTGGTTCAAGACTATTTAGTAGAAGAATGCATGGGTTGACAGCATAGTAAGTAAATCACACACATACATACATAATTTTATTCATAACACTTACATTAGAGTAGAGCTTAATTTTCCATCTTTATTGATTAGGCTATCGACAAGTACGTCGATTTCTTGGAGAGAAGGCACCGATCATTTCCTCCATTATATATAAAGGATTGTAAGTTCTGTCCCACATTTTTTTTGGTAACTGTATGATTTAGATCATGGTTATTATGTTATTTCATTATATGATATATGTTCTAATTTAGTATGTTGTTTGTAATAGCCATGTATCAGCATGCAAATGTCGACATTTCGAATGTATCGGAATATTGGTAGTGACGAAGTGCATTTAACATTTGAAGGGCTAGAAAAACTCTCTACGATCAGCATTGTCAAGCCTCATGACGGGCAGAAGGCCATGTGACAGCATGAAGAGGTAATGGTGTCGTTACAAGTTATCAACGTTGGGCATACCCAATTCTATAATTTCTGGATATTGATATCTTATCTTACCAAACATGGACAGGCATACGTGGCAGTCAATCACGCCAACAGTCATTGGTACCTGATGGTCATCCACCCTTGAGATTGAGAAATCATTATACTTGACAGTTTATACTCGAGGGCACTCAGTTGATACAAGCAACATATCGAGCTGATGAAGGAGGCCTTACCTATATTATTTTACGCCACAGGAGATAGGTTTGCGTTGAAAGGAAATGCTTGGACGGTCAGAGAAGATACCTCTATACCAAAGCAGACGAACAAATATGACTGTGGAATTTTTGTCATGAAATATATTGACATTTTGTGCAACGATCAAATTTTGTCAGAGAGAAACTTGCAGTAATTCACTTCCAGCTTTAGGGAGTCAATAGCCTATGATTGACCTCAAAATATGATATATTTTTCTTAGGCATGAGAGAAATCAGAAAATTTTGTGAAATGTTGTAAATTATTGTAAATGATGTCTTGTAAAACATTCATGGTGAATTGATGTAAATGATGTATTGTATATTTTGTCAAAATTTTGTAGCAAATGATGTATTCGTATTAGTGATTTTATTATGAATGGTGAAGACATCATTTTGCAGTAAATGATTTCACTTCACGGTCAATTCCATGTATTTAACGGTCATTTTCATAAACTTCATTATCAATTCACGGTCAACCCCCTTCACTTCACGGTCATTTCCATGCATTTCATGGTCAATCCCGGCGATTCCATTTCATTTTACGGTTATTTCCATTCATTTCACGGTCAATTCCCTTCACTTCACGGTCATTTTCAAGTATTTTACGGTCATTTCCCTACAATTCACGGACATTTCCATGCATTTCACGATCAATCCCAACGATTCCGTTTTGATTCACGGTCATTTTCATGCATTTCACGGTCAATTCCCTTCACTTCACGGTCATTTCCATGCATTTCACAGTCAATTTGCTTCACTTCACGGTTAGTTCCATGCATTTCACAGTCATTCCCGACGATTCTGTTTTGATTCACAGTCAATTCCCTTCATTTCACGTTCATTTCCATGCATTTCATGGTCAATTCACTTCACTTCACGGTCATTTCTATGCATTTCATGGTCATTCCCAACGATTCTATTTGGATTTACGGTCCTTTTCATACATTTCATGGTCAATTCCCTTCACTTCACGGCCATTTCCACTCATTTCACAGTTAATTCCCTTCACTTCACGGTCAGTTCCATGCATTTCACGGTTAATCCCAACGATTTTGTTTGGATTCATGGTCATTTCCATGCATTTCACGGTCAATTCCCTTCACTTCACAGTCATTTCCACGCATTTCACGATCAATTCACTTCACTTCACGGTCATTTCCATGCATTTCACGGTCATTCCTGGGGATTCTGTTTTGATTAACAGTCATTTCCATGCATTTCGCGGTCAATTCCCTTCATTTCACATTCATTTCCATGCATTTCACGGTCAATTCGCTTCACTTCACGGTCTTTCCATGCACTTCACAGTCATTCCCGAAAATTCCGTTTGGATTTACGGTCATTTCCATGCATTTCACAGTCAATTCCTTTCACTTTATGGTCATTTCCACACATTTCACGGTCAATTTTCTTCACTTCACGATCATTGTTATGCATTTCACAATCATTCCCGGTGATTCCGTTTGGATTCACGGTCCTTTCCATGCATTTCATGGTCAATTTCCTTCACTTCATGGACATTTCCACGCATTTCACAGTCAATTCCCTTCACTTTATGGTCAATTCCATGCATTTCATGGTCAATCCCGGTGATTTCGTTTGAATTCACAATTATTTCCATGCATTTCACAATCAATTCCCTTCACTTCACGGTCATTTCCATGCATTTCACGGTCAATTCGTTACTTCATGGTCATTTCCATGCATTTCACGGTCATTCCCGACGATTTTGTTTGGATTCACGGTCCTTTCTATGCATCTCACAGTCAATTCCCTTCACTTCATAGTCATTTCCATGCATTTCACAGTTAATTCGTTTCACTTCACTGTCATTTCCATCATTTCACGGTCATTCCTGAAAATTCCGTTTGGATTCACGGTCCTTTCCATGCATTTCATGGTCAATTCCCTTCATTTCACGTTCATTTCCATGCATTTCACAGTCAATTCGCTTCACTTCACGGTTATTTTTATGCATTTCACAGTTATTCCCGGAAATTTTGTTTCATTTCACGATCATTTCCATGCATTTTATGGTCATTTCCCTTCACTTCACGGTCATTTCTATGCATTTTTCGGCGATTCCATTTCATTTCACAGTCATTTCCCTTCACTTCACAGTCATTTCCATGCATTTCACGGTCAATCCCGACGATTCCGTTCACTTCACGGTCATTTTCATGCATTTCACGGTCAATTCACTTCACTTCATGGTCATTTCCATGCATTTCACGGTCAATCCCGACGATTCCGTTTCATTTCATGGTCATTTCCATGCATTTCACGGTCATTCCCTTCACTTCACGGTCATTTACATGCATTTCACGGTCAATTCCGGCGATTCCGTTTCATTTCACGGTCATTTCCATACATTTCACGGTCATTTCCCTTCACTTCACGGTCATTTCCCTTTACTTCACGGTCATTTTCATGCATTTCACGATCATTTTCCTTCACTTCATGGTCATTTTCATGCATTTCACGGTCAATTCCAACGATTCTGTTTCATTTCATGGTCATTTCCATGCATTTCACGGTCAATTCCCTTCACCTCACGGTCGTTTTCATGCATTTCATGGTCAATTCCATGCGTTTCACGATCAATTCCGGCGATTCCGTTTCATTTCACGGTCAATTCCCTTCACCTCATGGTCATTTCCATGCATTTCACGGTCATTTCCATGCATTTCACGATCAATTCCGACGATTCCGTTCATTTCATGCTCATTTCCATGCATTTCACGGTTCATTTTTTTTATAAACAAACAAGCTAAAATATAGGACAACTACTCTATTACAAGTCATATTTTGTATCAAGCAATTTATTTGGGAGAGGGAAATACGGCATATCTTGTTAGCTTGAGGGGAGGCATTGGAATTTCCTTCGCCTTCAACACAAATGATTTGCACTCAATTATAATTAATTTATAAGGAACTTATATATTAATCGGGTTCGTGTTGGGTCAAACAACTCGAGACCTCAACCCGAGCCCAACCCAAGTTTTATCGGGTTAGTGTTTGTATGGCCCAACTCCAAGACCAAACCCGATACATCCTACCCAAGCCCAACTCAATGTCGGGTCGATCACAGTTTGGTCGGGTTGAACTCACCCAACTTTTAGCCCTAAAATCATATATGATACGTCAAGTAACTAATTTTGGTTTAGAAGATATTCTTGTTATATGAATAAAGAAAGAAATGAAAAAAAAAAAAGATAATTTTTTTTATATGCTTATATAAATATGTGTTAGAGAAAAATGTAGGTAGAATAAAATTCTCCATGTAAAAAAAAAAAATCATAGGGATACGGCTATAGCTACGATTATAATCCGTAGCCATAACTAAACGTAGATCGGCGATCATTCACGGATCTCGCGATTCCATCACAGGTCTCTGTCCTTATTGGCGATCAATCGCCAAGTCACTGTCCCCCCTCTTGCAATCGGCAGACTATTGCTATGGTTATAATCTATTGCCATAGGGATCTCAACTTTATCAAAAAGCTGAAAAATGGGGGCATTTTTTACCTTTGGCAAGTTGTCCGTACAGCTGGGGCTTATTCTGGTAAGGTAAAATGGGGTGGGCCTAAGCAGGTAAATAGGCCATAAATGAGCCGTATAGTGGTAAATTTCTCTTCCTTAAGTGCTGCAAGGCGGGAGCAGCAAAGAATCTCTGTCGGACACGTAGCACTTGTGCCACCATATTCAGAACAGTTGATTTGGTTGGTGACCATGTAGATAGGCCATACCCTAAAAATCAAGAATAGACTATTGCCAAAAAGAGGCGATTTACCGAGAACAGAACAACGGTCCACATTCAGAAGGCAAAGCTAACAATATAAGGTCATAGGATGTTCAAAGGAGTCTGAAAAGTAAGGTCCGTGGTTCCGTAAGCCAGACCATCAGTCCTTGTCTTCTAACCAAGGATGGACCCTATCTAGATAATTTCCTTGATAGGACAATCCTGGCCATTGAAGATGGGACTAGAATTAGACATGTCACACCAGAAATACAAAAACAGACCTCATTCAACTGAAAAACGTTCCATATCATTGGCCACGATTTACAGATCAAAGACATGTTTACAACATGGTCCCCCCATTGTTAGGCCACCGAAACCATTGGTGAAGAAAGGTTAAACATTTTTATTGGACATTTTTGTGATGTCTAATTTCTGTCGCTTTTAACTTCTTAATAAATCCTGATAGCATCTTCAATTTGTTCTTCTCAAATTGATGGTATGGATATAAATCACATACATCAATACGACCTTACAATGCCCAACGCAACTCCAACGCCATTTGATCTATGTCAAAATGCTTGCCATTAAAATCTTTTGGGCACGTAGTGATGTTTATATGCCATCCAACTCATTTATAAGATCAGTCATACCTGAGGTGAAAGGAATACTTGATTCCAAACTCTAGTGGGCCTAAGAAAGTTCCAATGGTTAGCATACCCATTCTCCATTCACTCTGGTATATACTCTAATAAGTTTCAGATCAGCATGATATATGGCCGAAACCCTAACCAGAGTTGTTACGAATGATGAAAGTAATGAATGTCACGCAAACACAATGGAGGCCTTGAAACTGGATTCAGTGAGGATGAGGAAATACCAAGTTGGGTGAGGCCCTGACATTGAAGGATTTGATTGGTCCAGCCCATGTAACTTCGGTCAAATACATATTTGGTATCTATGTTCAAACACGCTTTTTACTACTCCCATCTCTTATAAGTAGTATTTAGTCCCATCAATTCCTGCTACATCAGAACCTTGCTTCACCACTGGTTTCGGTGGCCTAACAAAACTTTCTGTTGCTGAAACTCCAGCGCTGGAGAAATGGATGGGCGGAGAGGGGATGATACTTGCTTTGAACGCGGGTTATAGCAAATACCCTCTAAAAAACTGAGCTTTGTATGGTTAACTTGAATTTTGTATAATATCCAATATGTACATCCATTTCACTGTATTATCATAGAATATTAGCCTAAACATAAGGGAGAAAATAGACACCATTGAATGCTACCATTGGACCCTTCTTGGAGCAATCATGATATTTA
Source organism: Magnolia changhungtana (assembly GCA_030180095.1). Classification (NCBI taxonomy): domain Eukaryota; kingdom Viridiplantae; phylum Streptophyta; class Magnoliopsida; order Magnoliales; family Magnoliaceae; genus Magnolia; species Magnolia changhungtana. Next base: position 1,559,749 of record JASAUF010000325.1, on the reverse strand, counting down.
TATGTTGTTAGCCACACTTATGATGTGATTACCACCTAGATGGAGGGGCAAACACAAAACCAAAGTGATCTAGAACTTATGTCACCTTAATGAGGTTCAGGTGGTGGGTGTTAAATCTCCACTAATTATTTTGGTGTGGCCCACATGAGCTTTGAATTTGTCTCATATTTGGGATCATGCCTTGAAATGATTTTGAAAAACAGATTAACAGAGGAAATATAAGACAAACATCATGGTGTGCCCTATGAAGCTTGGCATTATATGGCAAATTGCATAGTTTGCTTCTAACCGGCCCTGTAACCTTAACATAGATCCATGATAACACGCCGGGTGCCCTTTTCATTTGGAATCCTACTGTGGAAAGTAAGATGCCTGCCTTTTTACCTACGCTGGCGGCATCTAAGAAATGTGGGGCCATGTTAGGCAACTTTGCATCATGATTTGACAACTCAATTAAGAATTTAATGAAAAGGATTATGTACCGCTAAGTTAAGGTCTTTAATTTAAAAAGCAAAAACATCATTTTGTGCAGAGAAATCTTGGGGTCTCAAGCTCAACTTCTGAAACAACGTATCATGTGCAACAAAATGAATGATGATTGAATGTTGTCAGTTTAAAGTAGTGAACATGAGATTAAGCCAAAAAAGATATCATACCCCGAGATTTAAATTTGTGAGCGGAAGACGCTGATAGGTATGTAAAATATATAAAAAGTAGTTAGTCTCAGAGTGATAACATTACTGTAGGTTAAATAATTACAAGTACTAATTTTAAATTATACCAAGTTGTGTAGTGTGATCTAGTTAACATCACTGTAGCCCCGACAATCAAGGCACGGCTCTCACGAAGCCGCCAGAAAACAACATGTACGAGAAAGCATTCTCGTCGTCATAGAAGTCTGGATCCGCCTCAGAAGTAGCGTCGCCATCTATGTTTTGAGAAATCTGCTCCGTCCTTCCGCTTTCTCATATTATTTCCACCGTCAGGACCAAAATTGATGTATATCCAGATATCCAGCGGGCCCCACTTAATGAATTAAGGGGCTGATCTGGCCGTTAGACCACTTCCCGAGATCCTCAATGGCTGAAATTTACTATGTACGGTTAATTTATGGCTCCCATCACATGTGTGAAGTTTCGAGTTAATTGGATGGTGGGAACCATGTGATCATGGAGTTTTCACCAGTTTCGGGCCTCTTTATCGTGCTTTCCTCAGATCCCAGGCGTGTATATTCTTCACCATTGGTTTTCTGGAGTACATCCCGTGCTCTGGTAATTTTGGAGCGTCAAATCCATGCTTTTAACATCATTTTGCTATACACGCTCCTAATTTCCTCCTGTAACAAAAACACGAGTAAAATCTGTCATTAAACATTATCATGTATGTAAAATCAAGTAATTACTGGGGTCTGATATGCAATATTCAACCCTGATCAAATACTTAACTAGTTTAAGATAGTGTCTAGGTGAAAGTACTTAGGAAAATTGAAAGAACAAGATGGTGAAGGGTTGGATTTGTGAAGGAAATGGGTTCAGAAGTGATTTTAGACTGTGGGATTCAGTTCTGATAGGTTAATAAGGTGCTAGGATCGACCCATCGCCTAAGGACGTCTAATCCCAGGTTGGCAAAAATCCGGGGTGTTACAATTATTTTGTGTAGAGAAATCTTTACTTCTCAAGGGTGTTCACTTCTGAAACAGTATCATGTCGCTTTTCCTTGGACCATTCTAAGGGCCTATTTGGGAGCGTGGATTTGAAACCCCCTAGATTCGGAACCCCCTGAATTTGAAATTCTCTTGTTGTGTTTGGCAGGTCTAGATTGAGAATCAACTTTAATCCAAAAGTAACTATTCATAATATATTTGCAGGGTTTGAATTTAATTACGAAATCAACTTTAATATGTCTGATTAGTGAACTTATGTAATTTTTAACACAATGGTTATAATAAGCCCACTTAAATATATACTTTGCCAAAAAATGATGAAATTTCAAGTCTCGGATGAGCCACAAGTACAAGATCACGTCCGAGTGACTAACCGGTGATTTTTAACCATTGATTTACATGGACAATGTTTGGACGATGTTGATCATCGTATTAAAGTAATTATAGTGATGCAATTGATAATCTAATTATTTTATGATATCATCGGTGGGCCATGTGTCCAATAGATTAATAGTCTAGTGATATACATGTTACACATACAACTAAGGGAATGATTTTAGATGTAATCCAAGGTCCCCCCCCTCCCCCCCTCCTTTTTTTTAAACGCACACCCCACACACTCACGCAGGGGTAAGAAGGTGAGGCCTACCCTTAGTAAGGGTGTACATCGAGTTGAACCGAGTCGAGCTGGCCTCAACTCGGCTTGTGATGTAGGACTTGAAATTCAAGTATGATTTGCAAGATTTTTTAGGCTTTAGATCATACCAGTTCATAAATAATTACACAAAATTCCACATCCCACACAAAAATTCAAACACTCAATCAATGAGAATTTTATGCTGATCCAGACCTACACATACTAGGGCTGGATCAATCAAAATTATACAGTAAACAAGAATCAAAGGAGGATAAATTCATCCACACATGCACAGAAATAATTCCTCCATCCAAGGGATTCTGAAATTTCAATTCGGGGAACCCTAAGGTTGAAGAAATGGTATAAAACTGGGGATTTGAGTAATTTAGGGTTAGGTTTAGGGATTTTGGGTGAAAGATGAGTGAAAGAGAGGAGAAAGACGAACCGAAAAAGTATCGCACGTGTGGACAACAACAATGGCCCAGATGTACTTGCGTGTGATCTCGGGTGCACATGTATGGGGCCCACTGTTCAGAAAAAGGCCACCTTGGCCCTGATCGGCCAAGGGTGGACTCCAAAACACCTAAATTTCAATTCGATCCGATATATAGTTTGTGTGTGGTGTTCCGTCGAAGTTTCAACCTTCCTATAAGGCTAGATTTTGGAAATAGAGGATGAATTTGAAGTGTAAATGATTGTAGAAGAAGAGAAATATGGATGGAGGAAGGTAGGGGCGAATCGGGGTAGGTGTGACTTCACACCAAGGTAGTCAGCCCTTAGAGGAAGGGAGAGTTTCATACCCAATTGAATCTCCAGAACTCAGGAATTTAGATGAGTAGAAAAATGCTGAAATTTTATTAATATTCATTTAATGGAAAAAACTACAAGGGGTGCCTATTTATAATAAAACCATATACCCAAAAACTCACACCACGTGCGTAACCTATTACTTGGCGACGAAGTAATAAAAAATAACTACTAATCAAAGCAATCTAAACCGTCCATGATATTCCTAATAACAATAATAAGCAAAACCCGAAGTAGTAGATTAATTAGAATAGTGGGTCACGATCATGGGAACTCATGATAGGATTCACACGACTATTGAGTCTACTCTAACAAACCAAAACGTATCCCTCTAACTAGAAGGCCCTCCCTTGATGTCATCATCGATCCAAATCGATGGTGGGGCTTTCCTTGCGTACTTGCGTAGGGAGGAGTGCATGTGCATGAGATGTCCCTATTAATTCTCCCCGGCTGCGAAGTTTTCGCCACTAGCGAAACAAAACTCCTGGACTGCTCCGAGATGTAAGGATCAAGTCTCTGAAGCTCCTCTTCAGTGATCCACGTACTGTCTGAAACTAAGCGTGACTTCCACTTGACCAAGAACTTTTGAAACTCGCCGTCCGACGTGGATATTATTTGATGGTCCAGAATATCCTCTATATTCTCTCTGGGAAGGGTATGTATGGGAGGTAGAGGCTGGGAAGATGGATCGGGAGGGGGCCATGAATTAAGAGAAAGGTTTGAGGAATCAGGATGGTTAAGTAACAGGCTGGACCATATATCAGTGGTCTTCTGAAATGCAATTAGATCATCCACATTAAATGTGGAACTAATTCTCATGGAAGGTGGAAGATCTACCACACATGCATTGAGACCGTTTCGTTTTGTGATTTTAAATAGTCCAGCGCTAAGCGTGTTAATTTACGAACAACTCCCTGAGGGTACCGCTCTAGCCTAATGCGGACCATCACAAAGTCCCTTACATTGAATTCCTTGAAACGTTTATGTTGGTCTACAAAAAGTGTGTAATGTTCATTACTAGTCATGATCTTCTGCCTGATTTCTTAATGCCATGAATGAATGTGATGCGTAAAAGACTCTGCAGACTCTGACGGCCTATGAGACAGTGACATAGGGATAAGATCAATAAGTTTTCTAGGTTTATAACCAGTAACAACTTAAAAAAGACTTATACTTATGGACCTATCGACAGAATTATTAAACAGAAACTCGACTATAGGTAGTACGATGTCCTATGTCCTTGTGTGTTGTATATCCCTCATAGGGGAAAACTCATCCGGTAGATCATCAGGAAAGATATCACGAAACTCATCTATTACTGGAATGACCTCAGTGAGTAACCTATACTAGCCTTTGATGCACTCTCTCTAGCCACAAGGCTGTACATGTCGTACTACCAAAAAAGGTGGTCCATATCTACCAACCAATTTTGAAAAACTTTAGGGTCTAAGTGGCCATCAAACGTGGGGGCATATACTCTAACTGTCACGCCCCAAACTCAGAAATCGGACTCACAAAATTTTCAATCACCGAATCCGGCGCCGACAGCCTCCGTAGTATTCCGTTCTCAGCTCCCGGCACCCATATACCAGGTTCCGATCCTGGGATGCTACAAGGAGGATTTCAAACATGATTTGATTTGTAATGAGCATAATCACAAGCATAACCTACGAATAATAACCACAAGAACACCATCACAAAATCCACTATGATAAAAAACTTTTGAGTACAAGGCGTATGAAAGGGAAATACAACATACTAAAAAATAACAAAAGCTCTACAAGCTCGGCTGCATGCTCCAACTGCGGCTAGACTACGGCTGCGTCCTGGCGTCACCTACACGCATCAAGCATGCATAAGCTTATAGAAATCTTAAAGGGTGGTGTAAGTGTGTGCGCAATATGAGCATGCTCAGAATGAAAGGTCGGAGTAATGCGAAAACATGCTGATGAGTACATGAATGCAGTCAGCCGTACCAAGGCTATATGATGCAGGATGTGAATACTATCAGCCATGTCAAGGCCATGCGATGCATAATACAAGTCAAGCATACCAATCCACCTCCACATATCAATGCAGTTCCTCACTAGAGCGTCAAATCAATACGGTTCTCAGTCTGCATAATCACCGGGGTTTAATACACTCTAAAAGGCATTGCCGCTCTCCTAGCCGCACAGTCCAAGTGAGCGTAAGAAACCTCACTATCCGCCTAGCCAATAATCTGCCCTGTCACGCTCCAAACTCAGAAAACAGGCTCATAAAATTCTCGATCGCTGAATCCGGTGCCGACAACCTCCGTAGTACCCCATTCTCGGCTCCCAGCGCCCATCGCCAGATTCTGATCCTGGGATCCTACAAGGAGGATTTTCAGTATGATTTTTTTTAATGGAGCATAACCACAAGCATAACCAAGTCACAAAACAACATCACCACATATCCACTATATCAAAAACTTTAAGTACAACGCGAAAAGGAAATACAGGGTAATCAAAAAGCTCCAAAAAGATCTGATACGCGCTCCTACCTCAGCGCTGCTGCTGTCCAATGCTACCTGTACGCAACAGTCATGCATAAGCTAAAAAACTTAGAGGGTGGTGTAGGTGTGTGCGCAAGGCAAGTGTCAAGTATACAACATCAGAGTAATGCGAAAATATGCGGTAAGTTCATAAATTCTGTCAGTTGTACCAAAGCTATGTAATGTAAGGCATAAATGCTATCAGCCATACCAAGGCCATGCAATGCGAGGCCTATGTAGCCAAATGTTATATGTGAGATGCAAAGCAAGCATGTCAGTACTCATCAAGTACACATATCAGTACAGTTCCTCTTTGGATATCTCCGGGGTCTAATACACCTCACACTGACTGCCTCCTCCCTAGCTGCACAGTCAAGCAAGTGAAAGAGACCACACTATCCACCTGACCAGTAGTCTGCCAATACCTACCCAGCTCGTCGATAGCGAACTCATTGCGAGCTGGTCAAACTCAGCCTAGCTTATAGCCCCCTCACTCAGGCGGATAAGTCCACACCCTCTTTTAACCGACCACAATACAGTGGGAGACGCGGCCTACTGGTATTCGACACTCGGGCGCTCATGTATCCACTCGGTCTAGACATTGGAGCATCTCCTAGTACCAAAAAGGTTCTAGAATTTTCACCCAAGGACATCCTAAGTACCCACAATGCTAAATCCAATATTTTCGGTATCCGATACGACCATCCACGATGTGTCTGTGGAGGTCACGACCCTGATGTCGCTAGGGCATGCAGTGATCAAGTCACACATATGCGAGATGCATGAGTCACACCACAAACATGCAGAAATCTCACGCGTACCACGCGCTCATGTGGGGCACTCCGTCTGATAAGGAGTTTCGTAAATGCCTCAGCACAACGGCTTATGCTATGATCAAACATTCCTCATATCAAGCATACATATGATGCGTATGCGCATAAATCATGAAAGTGTACTAAGCATGTTATAAAGTAATGAACTATCCTTACACCGAAGATGGGCCTAGACGGCCTACACATAACCAGTATGGGCCTAATAATGGGCCCAAGGGAGAGTTATAATGCGGACATTTAACCAACATTTTCTTACAATGTGGACGTCAAACCAACATTGCTCCCAAGGCATGACCTGCTTAATATCAACACACAAACCATGGGGAAATCAACTTTGCAATGGACCCTAAAGACATCCTGTTGGGCCTCGACCCATGGGCCATGGATACAAATGGGCCATATTATATGGGCCTTATATAAATTAAGTGGGCCACATTAATGGGCCTTAGGTACATTACAATGGGCCATATCCCATGGGCCTTTGAAAACATCACAATGGGCCTCGTAACATGGGCCACAAATACATTGAATGGGCCTAAACACATGGGCCATATATACATCAAGGTGGGCCTCAATGGAAGACCATAAATACATCAAGATGGGCCTCCTCACATAGGTCATATGTTCAACAAATGGGTCACACCAGTGGGCCCCATGTATATCAAATGGGCCACGCCAAATATAAGTGGTGATAATGATTTCCACCATTAAAATTCCTAAGGCCCACCATAACATGTATTTCTCATCCAACCTGTTCATAACTAACATAGTGATAGGTGAAGTGGAAGCAACTATTAGCTTAGTAGGAAACTACAATGGCCCCTTAGAAATTTTGAATGGTAAACGTCATTGTCCACTACATAAAATGGTGGGGTCCACTCGAGCTTTAAATCTGACTTATTTTTACTTTCAAGCCTGTTAAGACAGGCCTGCCAAATGGTTGAACGGCTTGGATGCAACACATGCATCATGGTGGATCCCATATAGACGGACGACATGGATGAAACAGGTGGGTTCAACGAAGGGCCCACCATCAGGTATATATTTTATAATATAATATATATATATATACATACACACACACACATATATATATATAATATTACATACATATATATATACATACACACACACACACGTACGCACATAACACACACAAACACACGCGCGCGCACACACATCACCGTCCACTGTCAGTGGACGGTGAAACACATACATCACTGTGGGTCCCACGTGGGGCCCACCATAATGGTTATTTGAAATCCAACCCGTTGGTAAGGTCACACGGACCTGGAGGAAGAGGAAAAACCAAATTTCATCTTGATCCAAAACTTCTGTGGACCCAAAAAGGTTCCAATGGCAGCCAATCTCCACTGTTTCCTATGATGTGGGCCACCTGAGCGTTGGATGTGGCTCATTTTTTAAGGGGGCCCACTTCAGGGAGGGGCCCACCTCTTGAACGGCATGGATGACATACATACATCATGATGGGGCCCACGGTTGGAGCCGTGGGACCCTGCTCGTCCGCTCGTCCGATGCTTTGCAGACGCCGCGTCGTCGTCCTCTCTTGTGTCGCGGTAGCAGAACGCTACCTTTGCTGTGTGATTTATTATTATTTTTTTTTTTGGAAAAATGAATTTTTGTGCTTTTTCAGAGGTAGGGCCCACATCAGCTGAATCCGGGCCCGCCAATAAGTCAGATTGGCCCCATTTTTCAGCCCAACGCCTAAAATGATCTGCAGAATGGAATGGACAACGTGGATTAACTACCTATATCAAGATGGGGCCTACATGGAACACCCTTTCTAAGGCTTGAGAACCAAGCTAATATTTGTTTTCCCAAGTCCACGTCCAGGGACGCCCCTGGATGTCTGGTCATAACACATGCGTTGAGGTGGGCCCTGCTTAGGTGGGCTGCCAAATGGATAAATGGCATGTATAAAACATACATTAAGGTAGGGTCCATCCAAGTGACCACATGGCCACCCCATCACACACAAAGATAATTAAATAAATAAATAAAAAGAGAGGGAGAGATAGAGAGAGAGAGAGACGGGACACGCATGATGGAGGGCTCTGCCACTATGAGCCCTCCCTTACAAGCAATCATACATCGAGTGGGTCCCATTACACGTGGGCCCATCAAATCGAAAATCAACGGTGGAGATCATTTCTCCATCACATGTAAGGTCTAGATGACCCTATCCATACAAGGAAAATAAACATCATGATAGGGTCCATAGGGAATGGCCCCATCATGGAATGATCATGAGGATCAAGGTGGTCCATCGACCACATCAAGGGTCCAAAGTGAGATCCATACCATCAATCGGTAGGCCTCACTTGGCCCATCATCAAAACATGGAAAATTTACCCTAATAAGCACCCACCATTCGATCTTCTCGGTCCGTTGGAAAGCCAATCTCCTTGTGCTTCACTTTAATGGAGGGAGATGAGGTTTGAATGGCTAGGATGAAGGTTAAAGGGATGGAAATGGGCCACTCTCAAGACACTCACTTTTCTCACACTTGGAATGCCATGGACGTGGGATTTTTTTCTCCTTGCTGAGGAATGTGAGTTTGAAAAATGAGAGAGAGAGAGAGAGAGAGAGAGTGTGTGTGTGTGTGTGTGTAGTAAAGAGAGGGAGAGAGTAGCTTAGGTAGGCCATGATTACTTGTAAGCGAGGGTGGCTTGCAATAAATGGTTGTAAGAGGGCCAGGGGTAGAGTGGCTAGCCATAAGTGCTTATAAGAAGGCTAGGGGGTAGGGTGGTTATAGCTAGGTTAGGGTGGCCATAGCTAGGTTAGGATAGCTATAGCTAGGGTGATGTCATCCATTACCCTTATAATTACCTAGGGATTTGTGCCACATGAGATGGGTGGGTCCCGCAATGTGCGGTCTACGGTCATTATAATGCACGGTCCACATCTTATGATCTAAGCGTCGGATTGGCACACGAGACACGGTGTTGGAATCGCGGCAACGGCGCGGTCGCAATGGTATAAGTCTCAGATTAAGCCAACTCAATTCTATAGGATACGACTTAGGATCGATCACAAACGTTGATTATACATCGTAGGTTACCGAAATTCGACGGGAAGGATCGCGGAAGTCGACGGAACAGTACAAACTAGGATACAGGTCTTACACCGCCAATACCTATTCGGCACTTCGATAGCGGATCCATTCACAAGCTGGTTAAACTCAGCCTAGTATTGCCCCTTACCCTCGGGCGAGTAAGGCCACACCCCTTTCTAACTGACCACGATACAGTGGGAGACGCGGCCTCCTGGTATTCGGCCCTCATGTGCTCATATATCCACTTGGTCTAGACGTTGGAGTCATCCTCTGGTACCATCGGGTTCAGGGACTTTCACTCAGGGACATCTATGGCGCCTCAATTGCTTAGAACATGGTTTTCGGTATCCAACCAGCCACCTACAGTGTGTCTGTGGAGGCTATGGCCCTGATGTCGCTAGGGCATATCACAATCACACAAATGCAAGTGCATGTATCACACTATCAGTCATGCAACCATCCTACGTGAGGCACGCGCTCATGTAAGCAACTTCGCCTATCAGGGAGCCCGTAAACAGTCTGCCTGAAGGCATATGCTATGATCAATCACTCCTCGTACCAAGCATACATGTGATGCGTATGATCATGAATCATGTATCTACACTAAACATGTATATAGTGATGGGCTTGTGCAAAACAGATATGGGCCTAGACGGCCTACTCACTACAAGTATGGGCTTATCAGTGGGCCTTAGGGAAAGTATAATGCGGACATTTAACCAACATTATTCACACAATGTGGACATCAAACCAACATTTGCTCCCAAGGCATAGCCTGCTATAAAGGTCAACATATATACCATGGTGAAATCACACTACAATGGGCCTTATGTACGTCCTAATGGGCCTCGACCCATGGGCCTTCATTACATCAAATGGGCCTCAAACCATGGTCTCATATATATCAAAGTGGGCCTTAGTGGGCGGGCCACAAATACATTAAGATGGGCCTCAACAATGGCGTTAAAATAATCTCTAAAATGGTTGGACGGTTTACATGCAACCCATGCATCAGGGTGGGTCCCATAGAGATGGAAAGGATGAACGACATAGATGAAGTACATATCTCATGGTGGGGCCCACACTAATGGAAGGTGTGGACCACAAATACATACATGAGTGGGTCCCCAAGTAGGACCCACCATAATGTTTATTTTCCACCCAACCTGGGCCCACTGTAATGTCTATTTTCCACCCGAAACCTGGGCCCACTGTAATGTTTATTTTGCATCCAATCTTGGGCCAACTGTAATGTTTATTTTCCATGTAACCTGTTGATAGGGTCACATGATCGTGGGGCCCACTAGAATGTCTATTTGCCACCCAAACTGTTTACAAGGTCGCCTAGACCTAGGGTGGGCCTGGAGCCCACCGTGATATTTATTTGCCACCCCACATGTTCATATGGTCACGTGGACCAGGGGCCCACGGTGATGTTTATTGCCATCCAGCCCATTCAAAAGGTCACGTGGACCAGGGTAGGGCCCACCGAGATGTGGTTCACAAATCCAGTCCACCCATTATGTGTGTCCCACTTGGCTGAGGGTTCAGACCAAGTTTCAGCAGCATCCAAATTTTAGGTAGGCCCCACCAAGTGATTTTATATGTTTTAGGCATGTTTTCACATGATTTTAGATGGTATGGCCCACCTGAGTTTCGTATACGGCTGATTTTTGGGGCAGGCCCTTATTAGAAGGAGGGCCCCATGATGGACGGAGCTGATGTTTGAAATGCATCATGGTGGGGCCCACAGCTGGGCCGTGAGGGCCCAGCCCGTCCGTCCGCCCGCCGCCCATGCAACGCAGGCGTTGCCTTCTTTTTTTTTCTTTTTTTTTTCGCGGTTTTTCCTGTGTGGGGCCCGCATCCGGAAAATCCATCCCGCCCATTGGCTTCCACGGCTCAGGACCGTCCTAATGAGTCTAATATGTTGTGTATTTTTTAGCGAGTAAAAACATAAAAATGGATTTTAACAGCCAACACCACTATTTCCTATGGTATGGCCCGCTCGATAATTGGATTGACCTAATATTTGGGCTCAACGTCTAATATTAGCTGGGAAATAATATGGACAGCGTGGATTTTATACATTCATCCAGGTGGGGCCTACATGAGCGGCCCACAAAAAAAAATATTACTATTTTTTTTTAAAAGCTGGCTAGTTCACCAGCGTCAGACCACACTTCCCTCTTAGCCGCACCATGTCCAGAGTCCGGTCTCCATATGGCACAAGCATCGTGGTGGGTCCCACTTAGACATGGCCCACCAATATATATATATATTAATATAAAATAAATATCATATATTATATTGTATGTGGGCTTTCCACCGGACGGTGGATTTCGCCTAAAATGTCGTGGGCCACACCATTTGATGAATGGAGTGAATTGAACATGATTTGGTGGGGCCCACTTCATTCTAGGGGGAGAGAGAGAGAGAGAGAGAGAGAGAGGAGGGACCCCGCCACTATGGGCCCTCCATTGATATAACACATACTTCAAAATGGGTCTCACCAACAAGTGGGCCCTAAAATAAAAAATAACGGTGGATCACCCACCTCTTGCACTCCTTGCTTCCTTAGCCTCCTTAGCTCCTTTGCTTGACTTTCAACAATGGATGATGGACTTTTGATGGTGGGGATGAGAGATGAGAGGGTGAGAAAAGTGGGCCTCACATGTTGATCTTAGGAGAGTTGGGAAGGCTTGGGATGTGTGAAATTTCTCATTGGATTGAGATATTTGCTAGAGAATGAGAGAGAGAGATAGAAATTAATGGGTGTAGGGATGGGTGGATTGGAGGTTGTAAGAAAGGGTGATGTGGAGGTATGGTTTGGTTTGATTTTTGTAAAAGAGGGATGGTTAAGAGAGAGAGAGAGTTGACTTGTGAAAAGGGAGGGATGGGTGATGTACTTGAGGTATGGTTGTACTTGACTTGTACTTGACATTGATTGATTGATTGATTGATGGGACATCTCATAGAGATTCCCTCGTAATTCGCAACACGCGGTGTTTTTTTGGAATGAATGCAAACTAACATCTTTCAGCCTAGGTATCGGTTCGGTACGCGAGTCGCGGCGTTAGAATCGCGGCGATAGCCTGGTCACCAAGGTACAGGTTTCGATTCGAGCCGACTTCGGTATGCGGGACTCTGTTTAGGATCGCGCGCAAACGTTGAAAACGGGTCGAGGATTGCTAAAATTCAACCGGTGGGATCTTGAAAGCCTACGGAACGGTACAGACTAGGGCACGGGTCTTACACTAACTCCTTTGAGAAGTTGCGCATCGGGGTCATAGTGGTCTTAATGTCCCTCATGGAGAGGTGCACAGGTGCATGCCCATAACTGATTCCTTGACCACCTCCATTCCTTGGTCTATCCTCCTGACCACCTGCCTGAGATTGAACATCTTCTCCAATGGTGGGGTTTGCCCTGGCGGAGGTCTCTAGTTGGGTAATGCGCACATCAAGTTGTTTAAAGAGTTGGTCCATACGTTGTTCCAAGCGTCTACCCAAAGACTCAAACTACTGGGTCAGCTTGTTCATCGACTCTTATAATTGTTCCATATTTAGTGTAGGGTGCAAGCCAAAACCATGACCCGTACGTGTAAGCATACAACTACTAACTCAATCTAAGGACCTTCTACTATGACTATATGCGTCTAGATATGACTAAATGCTCCTATAAGACACTATATGGAGAAAACGACACAATACTACTCAATTTCCAGCAACTTATCTGTTTAAAAAATCTGTTAACAGAAAATCTAGCAAAGAGATATGCAAAGTTTCTGATAGTAGAAAATTCAGCAGCCTATATCAGAAATTATGGACCTCTAAACAACTCTATATGATGTTACTTAATGCATAATAGACACAAATAAATCAAACCTTAGATATGCAATGCATTCCCTTACAAGAACCCTAAGCTCTTATACCAAATTTGATACATGACATGAAATTTAAGTATGATGTACAACATTTTTCAGGCTTTAGATCACACTAGTTCAGAAACAATTATATAAAATTCCACATCCTACACAAGTTCAAACACTCAATCAAGGGGAATCTTATGCGGATCCAGACCTACTAATGCTAGGGTCGGATCAATCAAAATTATTGACCAAATAATAATCAAATGAGAATAAATTCATCCACACATGCACAAAAATAATTCCCCCAATCCAAAAGATTCAGAAATTTCAATTCGAAGAACCCTAAGGTTGAAGAAATGGTATAAAATTGAGGATTTAAGCAATTTAGGGTTACATTTATGGATTTTGGGTGAAAGAGGAATGAAAGAGAGGAGAAAGACGAACCAGAGAAGTACCACATGTGTGGATAACAACGATGACCCAGATGCACGTGCGTGTGATCCCAACCGCACATGTGTGGGTCCCATTATTTAAAAAAATGCCACCTTGGTCTTGGTCGGTTAGGAGTGGACTCCAAAACCTCCAAATTTCAGCTCGATACGATGTACCGTTTGTGCGTGGTGGTCTGCTGAAGTTTCAGCCCTCCTACAGGGCCAGATTCTGAAAATCTACTGTGGAGAGAAAAATGACCACAATAGAGGATAGATTTAAAGCGTAGATGATTGTAGGAGAAAAGAAATATGGATGGAAGAAGGTGTAGACGAATCAGGATATGTGTGGTTTCGCACCACGGTAGTCAGCCCTTCGAGGAAGGGGGGTTTCACATCCAATTGAATCTCCACAACTGAAGAATTTAGAGGAACATAAAAACGCAGAAATTTTATTAATACTCATTCAATGAAAAATACTACAAGGGTACCTATTTATAATAAAACCCTACATTCCAAAACTCGTGCCATGTGCGCGACCTATTACTTGGCGCAGAGTAATAAAAAATAACAACTAATCAAAGCAATCTAAACCGTCCATGATATTCCTAATAACAATAATAAGCAAAACTCAAAGTACTAGATTAATTAGAATAGTGGGTCACGATCATGAGAACCCATGGTGGAATTCACATGACTATCGAGTCCACTCCAACGAACCAAAACGCAGCCCTCTAACTAGGAGACCCTCCCTGTACGTCGTCATCGATCCAGATCGATGGTGGGGCTCTCTTTGCATACGTGTATAAGGGGGGCGTGCATGTGCGCAAGATGTCCCTATCAGCTCGGCTCGGTCACCAAGCACACCTAGCTCAAACTCAGCTCGGCTCGGTGACCGAGCCAACATCTCCAGCTTGACTCGGCTTGGTCACCAATTGGACCAGTTCGAGCCAAGTTCGAGCTTTCGAGCCGAGCTAAGGCTAGAATACATGATGGGCACACCTAATGAATAACTCAGATCTTGCACAAACAAAAAAGGGATGGCAAGAAAACCCATAAAATTTTAAAACAAAGACAAAGAGTTGCGGCTTGCTGGCGACCGGACAAGACAGTGGCTTGCAACACAGTCGAGCAGGGGGTGTCGGAGAGTTAAACGAGCGACCAGATAGTGAGAGGGAGAGCTCGGGGGCCGGGGCCTCAAACATGCTAAGAGAGGGAGAGAGAGAGAGGGAGAGCTCGGGGACCAGGGCCTAAGACATGCTAAGAGAGGGAGAGGGAGAGAGGGAGAGGCGGAGAGCTCTAGTCAAGTGAGGTGAGCCGTGAGTGGTGCCTGACGTGGGTTGAGAGAGGAGGGAGACTGGAAGAGGGAGAGGGTTAAGACTTGAGAGAGGAGGGAGAGACTAGAGAGAGAGAGGGGGAGGAAGATTGGAATGGACTAGGGTTTGTTTGGGTAAGGGGCGCCGGGCATGGGTTCGTTCGGGTAAGGGAAAGGGAGTAACTGAGTAAGGAAGGGACTGATTTTTTTTTATAAAAAGGGATTATATATCCCCTGCACTGAGTCGAGTCGATTCAAACCGAGTCGAGCTGAGTTTGAGCTGGATTCGACCCGAGTCGAGTTGAGCTGGGGCAAGCTCGAACTCGGCTCGAACTCATTTTCGAGCCAAAAAAATTAGCTCGACTTAGCTCAAACTCAGCTTCGAACCGAGTCGAGTCGAGCTTTTTCAAGTCGAGTTGAGCTAGCTAATTGAGCTAGCTCGGTTCGTGTATACCCCTAACCTTGAGGCCTGTGTTGTATATCTACACATGGTTCTATGCCGTCGACCTCATGGGAACTTTCCATGAGGTCGAGCTGTGTGGGCCCCACCATGATGTGTGTCGAACATCTACCCCATCAATCAGAAGATGCACCATTCCATGGTGGGCCTCGGGTTTAAAAATCAAGTCAATCCGTGACTTGTGTGGGCCACACCACATATAAAAGTTGAGAGGGGTTACCCTCCATTAAAACATTCATAATCATTTATTGGGCCCATCGATATGTGGTTCACAAATTCAGTCCATCCGTTGTGTGTCCTACTTGGATGAGGGGTCAGATCAAGTTTTAGACGCATCTAAACTTCAGGTGGGCCCCACCAAATGCTTTTATCTATTTTAGGCATGTCTTCACATGATTTTAGATGGTATGGCCCACCTGAGTTCCATATACTGCTGATTTTTGGAATATCCCATAATTTAAAGGGGACCCGTCAAATGCACGGTGTTGACATTCGACACACATCATGGTGAGTCCCACACAGCTGGACCTCATAAGAAGTTCCCATTATTCGACGCATGGAACCATATTCAATGTGAGATCTACACTGTGACATATTCAATGTGAGATCTATATATGCTCCGTGAGATCTGTATCAACTTAGTTGAGGATCGAATGCTTGATATGCAAAATACGGAAGCGGATTGCGTTACCGAGAGTAACTCAATACGCTAAGCTGAGTAAACTCTGTGGGGTCTACCGTGATTTATGTATTTTATCCACTCCATCCATCCATTTTAACAGATAATTTTAAGCTTGATCTTAAAAGCAAAGTATATTAAACCCCAAGTGGACCACACTATAGGAAACAGTGTGAATTGAACATCTACCGTTGATAATTTCTTGGGAGCCAAGGAAGTTTTGAATCAAACTTGTATTTGTGTTTTCCCTGATCAATGTCTGTGTGATCCTATGAACAGGTTAGATGAGAAATAAGCATCATTGTGGGCCTTAGAAAGGTTTCAACTGTGGAAGTCATTAGTCCAACTGTTTCCAAGTAGTATGGTCCACTTGATCTTCGGGTATACTTAAATTTTGGTCTCAACCCCTAAAATAAGATGGAAAAAGGGATGGATGGCATGGATAGATCAGATACATTCGCAGTGGGTCCAACAGAGTTTATTCAGTACGATAAGAACGCACTGAGCAACTCAGTACGCAATCGGATTTCACAAAATACGAACCATTAGGAAAATCCTACACGTTGCAATCTAATTAGACCCGAAAATCCTACTTGTTGCAATCTAATTGGACCATATCATCACAAAATAGAAACCATCAAGATGTTCCTTCTCGTGGCAAGTAGAGAGTCCGGATTCACAAATTACACATCACGGTGAACACCACAGTCAGCCGTGCCGTGTTGGTTAAGGCAGGAACGCACGTAATCCGTTTGGCTTAAGCCCTAGTCCGCGGCCGAGCAGTTTAGGCATTACCCGTGTAACACCACGTCAGTGGTGTTAGCGTGACCGTAGGGCCTAATTTGTTATATATCCACTCAGATAGACCAGACTACAGGATGCAGTGCTGGTTGAATGCCCGTCGTTAAAAACTACTTAGGGCACACCTTAATGTTCATATCCTATCCACTTGTTGACGAAATCAAACAAATCTGAATCAAGGGAGAATACAAAGATACGCTTGATCCAAAACTTTAATGCTCCATGGTAAGTTTTTAATGGTCGATCACCACAATTTTTAGTGGCACAGTTCACCTGAGATTTGAATTTACTTAAGTTCTGAAATGATACGGAAAAACAGATGAAGTAAGTGGACATACAACAAACTCATCAATATGGCCCTCCGTGTAGGACTCCGATGATCGGTGCTCGAAAATATACGTGGGTCCAATTACGATGCATGTGTTTTATCCACGCTTCCATTCCTTTTTTTTTTTTTTTTTTTTAAAACTCATGGTAGTGAATAAACCGAAAAATGACGTAATTCCATAACTAAGGTGGAGTAGCTCGCAAGAAATGGGGGTGATTAAATAGCCACCATTAAGAATTTATTAGGCCCACTATAATATTTATTTTCCATCCAACAAATACAACTATCAGCTTATCCAAAACTTTCATAGCCCCAGCAAGCTTTTAATTCCTACGGTGCGGTCTACCTGAGATTTGTATTTGCCTTATTTTTTCCCGGAACCCTAAAATGATATTGGATTAACGCTAAAAATACATACATCAACGTGGGGCTCACAGAGCACTTCCATCACCGACTATCATGGACGTCGGTACTCGAGGGGATTCTGGGTGGGGCCCACTGTGATGTTTGTGAGAAATCTAACCGGTCCATAATTTCTTCTCGATCTCATTTTAGGACATTTGACGAAAAAAAAAAAAAATGATGGATCCAAAACTCAAATGGTAAACACGAGAGGAAACAGTGGGATTTAGTGGCAACTGTTGAAATATTTATATGCTCACAAAAGTTTCGCATCAGTCTATAATTTTAGAGTTTTCACTTAGGTAAAAAATGACCTTATACACGGTTTGGATAGCATATAAATATCAAGCGGAGCCTAGGAAGGTTTCAACGGTAGGAATTCCTTTCCCCGCTGTTTCATATTGTATAACACAGTTGAGTTTTGGATCCTCCTTATTCTTCGTCGCATGTCAAATGAGCTCGAAAAAGGGATGGACGGATTGGATTTTTAATAAACATCGCGGTGTATCCCTTGCATCGCAGGCAGTAACTTCTTGTGAAAGGTTTTGGAGGGCGGGAAATCGGCGTCCGAGTCCGTCGGCACATACGTATGCCACGTGTACGGTTGAGGAGGTAACGGCATTAAACATGCGGAGCGCGGCATTGCATCTTTCCAATACTACGAAGACTTCTAACTACTGCAAGACTGACTGTTCTTCTTCTCCCCCCCTTTTCTCCCAAAAGTCTATTTTATTCCATCTTTCATTTCAAAATTCTATGAAGAGGACACGGAAGGAGTAAAGCCAAAGATGAGGAGACAGCTCTGGATTCCCACCCGTCCCAAATTCGCCGTCGAACTCCACTCCTGCTGCCAGTCTTTCTCCAAATCCGACTTGGATTCCCTTATCTCCGGCTGCCCTTTCCTTCCCGATCACTCCGATGTCCTCCCGTCCGGCCCCGTCGCTGCCCGCCTCTTTTTTCGGCAATGGCACGACGCCCTGGATGCCGTTGCCTTCTTCTGGGCCCGCTGCCTCGACGGGTCCCACCACCTAACCCCCACCGTCCGATCAATGCTATCCGTCCCCTCCGACCGCGACGGACTCGCCTCCCGCCTCAAGGAGCTATTCGCCGCCCGGGTCCGCGACCTTCTGGAAAGCGAGTCAGTACACCGGTGGCGGAAGAAGATCGAACGGCTGACGGAAGAGATTATGCAAATTTCGGCGGCGCTGCGGAAGCTGAACCATGTGGAGGTGTACGCTAGCTGCCAGCAGAAGAAGCAGGTGTTGGTAGCCGAGAGGGAGCAGATTGAGAAGAGATTAGAGGAATTCAAGGCCGCGATGTACTGTATCCTGGTGCAGCTCGATGGAACTAGGTGGGAGGAAGAAGAGGTGGAGGTTTTCGGGTTTGGGGGTGATTTGGACTGGGAACGGATTCATCATGTAATGGCTCGGGAGTGCCGGAGGCTCGATGAGGGCCTCCCGATTTACAGCCATCGGCAGGAGATCCTACGGCGGATACATTGCCAGCAGGTATGGTTCGTATCATATCAATTTGATATTTTGAAGAGAAAGAACTGTCATTTGATTCTGAAGTAGTTAGTTATAGAGGGGGACTTTCTATCTAATCTCTTCATGGAGTGGGTCCGGCTCCATAGATCAGTGGTAAGCAGACTCTGTTTGAACACAGATCATGGGATCGAGTGCCTTTGTGGTGTGGGTGGGTTGGTGAGTTTGTGTGTAAAAAAAAAAATCACTTCATGGAGTTCCTTGGGTTGTACTCGTTGCGCTTGAGTCGATGATCAAATCACCGTTGATTTGGTGGGCCTCCTTGGGTCTGCCTGTATCATGGGAGAAGACCCAATGCTTCCCGAGTCATGGAATTCCTGCCGCCATATCATGTATTGTACATGCGACTTGTGTATGATCTGAACCGTGCATCCCGTGGACTACTCCATTTGATTGGCCACTAACCAAAACCTTACACACACAAACAGGGTTTTCTTTTGGTGACCATTTGTATTCCACTGATTATCGGTACATGATCCTCTAGGCAGGTTTTTTTTTTTCCAATTTTTTTAATATCAAGCATTCACGATTGGACCTACTGAATGAATGGTTCTGATCTTGTCCATGTATGCCTAGTTGGTATGAATGCCATTGAGGACGGTTCCTCCCCTGCATTGGAGTTACTGTGTCAGCTCTACCAAATCATTCCCATTGAATAAGGAAGAGTTCGACTCTTTCAAGTAGCTGGCTTATTTTAGAGCAATTTTCCAAACTGGTTTTCTAGGCAATCCTTCCGGTCTGTTTAGGTGCCACTTAAAAATGAGTTAATCTCATTTTAGTCATTCTTAATTATGTGTTAGAGATCATATTTCTTATTTTGGTAAGGATTAAAGCTAATCTTGATAACCAACATTCATGATTTCTAACACCTAATTACGATTAACTGAAATGGGATGGCCCTTAAATTCACCTTATATTTCCTACTCTGCTATACATTATGATAATTTGGGAATGCTAATATACCAGATTGATTATAATTGTTTATTTCTCAGCAAGATGGTTGACATTTATCATGATACAAATTATAATTCATTTAATTCAAATGGAACCAAACCCCATAAGTGAAAGGCAATGTAGTTCTTCTTTCTCCAATACCTATTTGGGGTGCGCACTATTTTAGGTAACCACAGCTGAGGGGGTTCATTTCTTCCCCAAAATGACATTGGTATGCCTTTAAGTTGGACTCAAAGTTATCCCGATGGTGAAATGGGTGAACCTCTTACTATCCACAACAACACGTAGAAATACCAATATGGCCTCTCAAATCTTTAGTTGTCCTTTGTTTTAGTTGTTCCAGGAAAGTTTGCCTCTGGGTTTTTTTTGGACATGTCAGTTTCTTCAAAGTATCATACTAATATGTTGCGATGTTCAAGTCTTAAATTCAATGTTAATAGGTGTATGTAGTTCACTGTGTTTGAATCTTTGTGCCTTACCCATCCGAGCTTCAGCATACATTGATGTGTACGGAACTACGGATGTCTGGCATGTTTTCTTACATCTGTCAGTTTTTTGATGATCCATTTCCCTGGATACTAGTGTTCATTTGATTTTGATTGACCATGCATCCTGCAATGACATTTGAACATCTGTCATGGAACTTTATTTCTTATGTTCTTGAGTGTGTTGTTTTCTTCATAGCCCGGGAATTTAGAGGACAGATGTTTTGAATGTGAAGGACTTGCTCTCTCTCTCTCTCTCTCTCTCTCTCTCTCTCTCTCTCTCTCTCTCTCAAATTCTCCCTGGTCTATTTGTTTAGAGGAGCTATTTGATATGCTGGCACAGCATGGCAGTCTATTTGTATGCATACAGCCACTGTACATATGGCATGCATGTAACTCAATGTAAAATTTCGAAATTGTGGGCCCCACTGTAGATGCATGTATTGAGGTTCATGTATACTGAGTCGCCAACCTGTATAGTTGCTGTTTGCATGGGTGTGGATTGTTAAACTCTGGAAGGGTATTGGGGAATTCCTCACTTGTCTATGCATGTCTTCATAATTTGCAAGTTTTCAAGCTTGATTTTGAATTTTCCGACATGCAGTAATGATCTGCAGCAGCTTTGCCGTTCTGGAGGCCAACCTTTAATCTTTCCTTCTAATATGACTCATGCAGGTAATGATCTTGATTGGGGAGACGGGTTGTGGAAAGAGTACTCAGTTGGTTCAATTTCTTGCCGATTCAAGTCTTGCCACAAGTGGGTCAATCATATGTACGCAGCCCCGCAAAATTGCTGTCATGTCATTGGCACAAAGAATTAGGGAGGAAAGCAATGGTTGTTATGCAGCTAATTCCGTGAGTTATTTTGGGTCATACTCATCTGTTCAGAGACTCGATTCCAAGGTAATATTTATGACTGACCATTGTCTCCTGCAACATTTCATGAATGGTACGAATTTGGATAGCATTTCATACATCATTGTAGATGAAGCTCATGAAAGAAGCTTGAACACTGATCTCCTGTTGGCCTTGGTAAAGAAGTTATTGCTTCAGAGGCTTGATTTAAGGCTTATTATAATGTCTGCTACAGCAGATGCTAGCCAGCTTTCAGACTATTTCTTTGGTTGTGGCACTTTTCTCGTGAAGGGACGAAATTTCACTGTCGACATTGAGTATGTTCCAAATGCATATGCTGGGAGCTCGTGGGCTGCCATTACGGAAAATAAACTTGGCAGTTGCCCTTCATATGTTTCTGATGTGGTGAAGATGGTGGCTGGGATTCACAGAACGGAGGAAGATGGGGCAATTCTGGTGTTCCTGACTTCTCAGTCGGAAGTAGAATGGGCTTGTGAAAAATTTCAGACCCCTTCTGCAGTTGTGCTGCCATTGCATGGAAAACTCTCTTGTGAAGAACAGAGACGCGCCTTTCAGAACTATCTGGGAAAGCGGAAAGTTATTTTTGCCACGAATTTAGCAGAGACGTCTCTGACGATTCCAGATATTAAGTATGTGGTCGACTCGGGCATGGTCAAGGAGAGTAGGTTTGAACCTAGCACTGGTATGAATGTTCTTAGAGTTTCCAGAATCAGCCAAAGTTCCGCTTGTCAACGGGCTGGTCGGGCTGGACGAACGGGGCCAGGCAAATGTTACAGACTGTATTCAGAATGCGATTTTCAATCAATGCTGTGCCACCTGGAACCTGAAATTCGTAGAGTTCACCTCGGCATTGCTGTTCTGAGGATTCTTTCTTTGGGAATCGAGGATGTAAGAGATTTTGATTTTGTTGATGCACCTAGCCCAGAGGCAATCAATCTGGCAATCAGGAATCTAATTCAGTTGGGTGCTGTTATTTACAAAAACGGTATTTTGGAACTAACTGATATTGGCCGCCCCTTGGTCAGACTGGGCGTTGAACCTCGGCTTGGAAAAATTATTCTTGAAAGCCTTCATTATCGGTTGGGCAGAGAGGGCCTTGTTCTGGCTGCTGTTATGGCAAATGCCAGTAGTATATTTTGCAGAGTAGGTAATGACGAGGAGAAATCTAAATCGGACTGCCTTAAGGTACAGTTCTGCCACCGCGATGGTGACCTTTTCACGTTGCTTTCTGTTTACAAGGAATGGGATGATGAGCCCCAAGAGAGTAAAAACAAATGGTGTTGGAAGAACAGCATCAATGCAAAATCCATGCGGAGATGTAAGGACACTGTTCTCGAATTAGAACACTGTCTTCAACATGAACTCCGGATAATTGTTCCGAGTCACTGGAAGTGGAACCAACATGTTCCTACCATGTATGATAAATTGTTGAAGAAGGTTATAATTTCATCCTATGCAGAAAATGTAGCCGTGTATTCTGGTTACAGTCGACTTGGTTATGAGGTGGCTCTGACGGGACAGCATGTACAACTCCATCCATCGTGTTCGTTGCTAATATATGGTCATAACCCAAGTTGGGTAGTTTTCGGCGAGCTTCTCTCAATTTCAAAGCAGTATTTGGTTTGCGTAACTGGTATTGACTATGAATGTTTGCTTACACTTCAGCCTCCTCTTCCCTTTGATGTCGCACAGTTGGATAGCCGAAAGATGCAGATGAATGTGATTACTGGAGTCGGTGGCAATCTCTTGAGAAGGTTCTGTGGTAAATCAAACAACAGTTTGCATCGTCTAATTTCACGCATTCAGACAGATTGCATGGACAGTCGAATCGGTATTGATCTTGACTTTAACAAGCGAGAGCTTCACTTATTTGCCTCATCGAAAGACATGCCAGAGGTTTCTAGTATTGTAAATGAGTCCTTGGAGCATGAGAAGGAATGGCTAAGGGATGAATGCATTGAGAAATGCCTATTTCGTGGGGGGCCTAATTTCTCTCCGCCTGTGGCGCTATTTGGTGCTGGTGCTGACATCAAGCATTTGGAACTGAAGAAGAGATATCTAACCGTTGAAGTTTTCCATTCAAATGCAAACCTGCTTGAAAACAAGGAACTTCTAATGATTTTTGGTAAAAGTGCCTCGGGCATAGCTAATTTCCACAAGTATGCAGGCATGGGACAAAGTGGTGACTCAGAAAGGTGGGGAAAGATAACATTCCTTACTCCTGAATCTGCCGAAGCTGCAGTTAAGCTGAATGGCGTAGAATTGCATGGTTCTTTGTTGAAGGTGTTCCCTTCATGGGCCTCCTTTGGGTGTGACAACAAAACGCTCCCATTTCCTGCAGTAAGGGCCAAGGTTAGTTGGCCACGCAGGCATAGTAAGGGAGTTGCGGTGGTCAGATGTGTGAGGCAGGATGTTACTCTTATTCTTAAGGAGTGCTCAACCATGGTGATTGGAGGACGGTTTGTTCGGTGTGAGATTAGCAAGAAAGATGAAGATTGTTTTGTCATATGTAGACTGGGTCGAGAAATTACGGAACAAGAAATATCAGATGCTTTGAGAAATGCTACAAATAGGAGAATCATAGATGTTTTCCTTCTAAGAGGTGAAGCTGTCAATCAGCCCTCGGGCGTTGCCTGTGAGGATGCGCTTCTTAGAGAAATCGCTCCTTTCATGCCTAGCAAGAATTGCCCTCAGAATCATTGTAGGGTCCAGGTGTTGCCCCCTGACCCAAAGGATTATTCAATGAAAGCATTGATCACTTTCGATGGGAGTCTGCATCTGGAGGCAGCGAAGGCTTTTCAACACCTAGAAGGGAAAGTGCTTCCTGGTTGTCTTCCATGGCAGAAGATACAGTGCGAGCAGATATTTCACAGCTTTGTATCTTGCCCTGCTCCCGTCTACCATGTCATTAAGATAGAACTGGATATTTTGTTCGATAGCTTCAATCGTCGGAAAGGTACAGTTCTCTCTCTCTCTCTCTCTCTTGAAGAAAATAAGACAAAATGGGTGATGATGAGGGATCATCACACCACAATCAGTACAGAAAAATAGACCAAAATGAAGGAGAAGAAAAAATAAAATAAAATCAAAAGAATAGCAGATGAATGGCGTGAGTCACTTGGCACAAGTCTTTTCTTGGTTAAAGGGGATTCTTTTCCCTTTCATTTTCTTTCATTAATGTCTTTCTATTTAGTCTTGTTCCTGGTTGCAGAAAATGGTAGTGTTTATTTTTCTGAGTCCATTTCAGTCCTTGCTAATTTTAGTTATCGTGGACTATGGGCCCCCATTGCTGCTGAAGATGACTCCGGAGCCATCACTTTTCTGGGTCAGGGCTCTTGCTTCCTGACAATGGGGATCTATGGTCCTTGCAGGACTAAAATTTGTGAGGACTGCCACCTTTTTAAGTTGTCACTGTTATTCTATCTATACTGCCCAGGGCAACTATTTGGTCCTAATGCTCCTAGTCAATACAGGTGTTATCCATGGATTTGGTGGTCCAAGCCATTCATCTGATGAGCCCCACCATGGATGGGGAATGTCCAAATATTTTCCAGACTGGAAGATTCTTACCTTGGCTCATGGCTTATGGAGTACAATAGATGGTTAAAGGCACATACAACGACAATTGTGTATAATGATCAAAGGTTGGACGGATAGGTGCTTTCTAACCTAGATACTTTTTTGAACATCCCATCCACTGTGGGGCCTGTCTGAGCAACAGTATGTATCACCAAATCATGGGCCCACTTGCACGGAATGAGCATGTCAGGATGCTTTATATACTGATGCATCAAGATCTTGTAATCATGGTTCCAAATTTTGTCTGAAGTATGATTTTGACATATGAATTTATCCTGAAATGTGTCTGATACGCAATATATTCTGTTATCATTGACCTTTATTTGATGTTGAATTCCATTAGAAGTATCTGGGGAGCAATGGTTCATGATACATTCTGACACTAGGTGTTTGTATCTGAATGTAGCAACAATACAAACTGACTTATTTTGATGCTGTCCATATCGGAAGTGAACATTTATATCATATCGCTGGATGGATTTATTGTGATGCATTCTTGATATTTTACGATCCATCCCAATATCTTGAACCTTGCCAATGATCCCTCTATCTGCTAGGGGGTATGGTATGTGCAAAGCACATGTAGAGAGTAGGGAAGAAAGAAAAGTGGAGGGGGAATGAGGGAAAGGTTGTGGCTACACACAGAGAGAAAAAGGAAGTAGGGTTTTGACAGTGGGTGACCCATGCCCACTTCTTCCAGTGCCGTGACCCACTTGAGCTTTAGATCTGCCTTGTTTTTTAGGCTGGCATCCTAACATGAGCCCACACAACAGAGGTACAGTGCGGATGTTGCAGATTCATCACAATGGGCCCCACTGAATCCTCATTGCACTGGCTCCTTGACACTACGATTTTGATGCGGGCTGCTCCTAGGAAGGTGTTGGAAGGACAATGATGCCCTTAGGTTGAAGGGATACACGGATGAAAGAACTGAATTTTTTCCCTCCCCATGACTAATTACAGGAGAAAAGTGTCCAGAAGCTACTCGCATTAGGTACATCATAGATTACTTCCATGTGTAGAGATGCATATGTTTAGAAAAAGGTTTAGATAGAAAATCACTGCTCGTTATGTTTGGTCTGGCTTCATTGGAAAACAGAGAATAGCTATTGGATTTCATGATGGAAAAACAGTCAAGTCTTGACAATATGTGGATGGCTTCTGATTGTGCAGGGGTGTCCTATAATCTGGACAGGACCAACAATGGCTCTTATAGGGTCAAAATATCTTCGAATGCGACGAAAACCGTGGCAGAAGTAAGAAAGCTGTTAGAGCAGTTAATGAAAGGGAAGACCATAACTCATGCTAACCTCACTCCAAATGTACTACAGCTGCTATTCTCCCCAGAAGGCATTGGTCTCATGAAGAGGCTGGAACGAGAGACGGGGACATATATCCTGCATGATAAGCAGAACCTGAACATCCGAGTCTTTGGTCCCCCAAAGGAGGTCACTACAGCAGAGCAGGAGTTGGTGCAGTCCTTGTTGCAACTTCATGAAAGCAAGCAACTCAAAATCCATCTCCGAGGCAGCAATCTGCCACCCAATTTGATGAAAGAGGTGGTTGGAAGATTTGGAGCTGATCTGCATGGGCTCAAGGAGAAGGTGCCGGGGGCAGATTTTGTGCTTGACACTCGCCACCATGTACTTTCCATTCAAGGAAGAAAGGAACTGAAGCAGAAGGTAGAAGAGATAGTTTTCAAGATGGCACAATCTCTGTGCCGTGGGCCCTCTGAGCTGTCAAAAGCAGAAGACACATGTCCGATATGCTTGTGTGAGGTAGAGGATTGCTACCGGCTTGAGGCCTGCGGGCATGGGTTTTGCTATATGTGCTTGGTAGATCAGTGTGAGTCTGCGATGAAAAACCGTGACGGGTTCCCACTCCACTGTGCTTGCGAGGGTTGCAAGAGCCATATTTTGCTCGTGGATTTGAGGTGCCTGTTGTCCAGTGACAAGTTGGAGGAGCTCTTCAGGGCATCGTTGGGGGCATTTGTGGCATCGAGCGGTGGTGTTTACAGGTTCTGCCCATCACCTGACTGCCCTTCGGTGTATCGGGTGGCGGACCCCCATTTGGTGGTTGAGCAACCTCCATTTACCTGTGGCGCATGCTTTGTGGAGACATGCACTAAGTGCCATTTGGAATACCATCCATCGGTCTCTTGCGAGAGGTATAGGGAGTTCAAGGAAGATCCAGATGCTTCCCTGACCGAGTGGCGGAAGGGCAAGGATCATGTGAAGAACTGCCCCGTTTGTGGCTACACCATTGAGAAGGTAGATGGTTGTAACCATATGGAGTGCAATTGTGGGAAACACATTTGCTGGGTCTGCTTGCAGTGCTTTGATTCAAGTGGTGAATGTTATGGACACTTAAGGATGCATGAAATACAATTGGATGAACCCTAGAATGTGGTAAGTTAGCCATTTAGTATAGCTTTGCCATGCTAACATGAAATATGGGTGTGAGATCCAAGCTGTTCATCAGGGGGACTCATTGTGTGGATGTGCTGGCCCAAAAATTAGGCCGGTTGGGTTACGTTTTATGAAACAGATGGATAACTAGTATAAAAAATTGCCCTAGTTTTTCGAGCCATCTGCCTGTTTCTAACATTGGGGTCCTGATGAGTGGACCAGTCTCGTTTTGGGCTGAGGACAGCTACATCGTTGGGACCGACCTGATGGAGCTTGGATTTCACACCCATGTTCCATGTTAGCATGGCAAACCTAGTGTTTGTATAATACATATATATTTACTTTCTGTATTATAATACATGTATATAAACTTTCTGTATTATATATGGCTTATTTTTTTGTGTTGTGGCGATGACTCGTTATTGCTCACTTCGATGCTTGCCTGCATCTGTCTTTTCTTTCCTTGTCTTTGTTAAGCAATGCATCATCTAGTATGGTGGAGTTGTATGCCATAGATTGTGTTAGATCTGACCTTTCTTCTATAGACTCTGATGTGCAGCAGCGCTACAATGTTGAGAAGTAACCGCATCTTTGTGGAGCTCCATGAAATGCTGTCCCCAGTGTGCATGTGTGGTGGTAAGGATGGTTATCTGGAGAGCTAGCACCTGGACAAAAAATCGCCTACAAATCACTATTACTGGATTTTGTTGGGTATATTCAAAATCTGCAATTTGCTCAGCCTGGGCTTTTGGCCATTTCCAGTCCTAGGAAGACTACATTCACCAGATGGTTAGAATTGAAGAGTTGAACACGACAAGTAAATGTAATTATATTTATTACAAATACTTGTACACAACAAGGGTATGCTTTACAACACTAATAAACTATCACTCTTAAATGACAACTCTCACACAAGGAAAAACTCTTTTGAACTCTTAATACTTGGATACCTTGCCTTTACTCTTGAACTCACTCTTTGTTGTTGATGTGTATATATATGTTATAATGAGGCTCTTCCCATATTTATAGAGAGCTATGAAAGATTTTAGAATCAATATAACTCTAAAGAGTTCTAGAAACTTTCAAATATTGTATAAGTTTCTATTATGTTCCGGAACATTCTAAGAGAATCCGAAAGGTTCTAGCATAGTCTGGAACATTCCGGAAGAGTTAAGAAAACTCAATCAAACTCTAGAAGGTTTTGGAAGATTTTAAAGAATTCTAGAATTTTTCGGAAATGTCTGGAAGTTTCCGGAAGACTCCAGAATATTCAAGAGAGGTGGTGATGACATTTAACACTCCCCCTCAGCACCAACTCTCACAATTCTGCCTTGGTCATCATGCCAAGTTGCTTTCTGAATTCGATGAACTTAACATTGCTATGTCCTTTCGTGAATATGTCTACAACTTGGTCGTCGGTCTTCACATGACTCATCTCGATTTCTCCTTGAAGTACCTTCTCTCTCTCACAAAGTAATAGTGTATCTCTACATGCTTGGTCTTGGCATGAAACACTGGATTTTCAGCCGAGCAGATTGCTGATTGATTGTCACAGCGTAATATCATTGGATAATCATCTGGTTGATAAAGATCCTTCATTAACTGCATAAGCCATGTGCTTTCTTGTGTAGCCATTGCCATTGCTCCCTATTCAACTTCCGTGGTTGATAAAGATACTGTAGGTTGTCTCTTGCTACACCAAGAGATTGCTCCTGAGCCAAAGTTGAATACGTATCCGGTAGTTGATCGTTGTGTGTCATGATCACCACCATAGTCAGCATCGCAGTACCCAATTATCTTGCATGCTCCACCTTTCTTGTACAATAGACCAAGGTCTATTGTACCCTTCATATACCTCAATATTCGAAGTACTGCTTCAAGATGCAGCTTCTTTGGTGTTTGCATGAACCGACTAACCACACCAACTGCGTAAGCTATATCTGGTTGTGATAATGTAAGGTAGATTTAACTACTAATTATTTCTCGGTACATAGTTGCATCTTTCAAGTCTTTTTCTTCTTCCGAACCTAGCCTGGCATTCGCCTCCATAGGTGTGGCAATTGGCTTGCATTCGAGCATCTCATATTTCTTTAATAGGTCTTTGGCTTACTTCTGCTGACAGAGAAATATGCCTTTGTTGCTTCGGTCAATCTCCAGCGCAAGAAAATGCTTCAGTTCTCCAAGTTCCTTAATTTGGAATCGCACGGACAAGTTCTCTCTTGTCCTTTCAATCTCACCGTCATCATCTCCAGTGATGATCAAGTCATCCACGTATACTAGCACTATTGCTAGTTTACCTTCGTGGAATTTTACAAAGAGACTGGAGTCCACAAGTGCCACCGAGAATCCGCTTTGCACTAGGAATTCCCCTATCTTGTCGTACCATACCCTTGGTGCTTGTTTAAGCCCATATAAGGCCTTCTTTAGTTTGCAGACGTAATCCTGATGCCTTTTACTCTGGAAACCACTTGGTTGCTCCATGTAGATGTCTTGATCAATTTTACCATGTAGAAAGGCATTCTTCACATCCATCTGCCACAACTTCTAAGATTTGCTAGTTGCAAGTGCTAGTAGTAATCGCACCGTTGTAATTTTTGTTACTGGGCTAAAAGTCTCATTATAGTCCAACCCATATTCTTGTGAGAATCCTCTAACCACTAATCGAGCTTTGTACCTTTCTATTGATCCATCGGGGCGAGTCTTGACTTTGTATACCCATTTGCATGATATCGGCTTTACATCCTTGGGTTTTGGAACTAGTTCCCAAGTCTGATTTTGGTTCAATGCCTTAATCTCTTCTTCCATCGCCTTTTGCCATTTTATGTCTCGGGATGCTTCTTCAAATATCGTTGGCTCTTTCATAGTCCTTCTGCTAAGGTAATATCCATGTATCTTGGGTTAGGGTTTCTCTATCTAGTCGACGTCCTAAGTGGTGGGTTGTCTACCGCAACCTCTTGTTGACTCAGGCGAAGCTCTTCTGGACTACTTTGATGTACTCCAGTTTACTATGGACTCATACATTTATTTGGTGTTCCAGATAGATTAGGCGCTTGCTCACCATCTCCTGCTGTAGGCGTCAACTCCTTAGTTGAACTAGGAGATTCTTCTCCTTCCCTTGTCTCCCCCATATTCTCATGCGGTTCATCTTCTAAGTCTTGAGAGTTTGACAGCTCCTCCTTCAGTGGCGACCACCATGATGAGGCTTCATCAAAGACAATATTCCTTGATGTGTAGCACCGACCAGTTGCAGGGTTACAACATTTTCACCTTTTCTTTTCACTGTTATAGCCCAAAAAGATGCAACGAATTGCCTTCTTATCGAACTTGCTACGCAAGTGATCAGGCACAGACACATAACATACACATCCGAAGACTCGGAAGTGACTCACCTTGGGCTTTATGTTCCATAGCTTCTCGAAGGGTGAGATAAAACCTAGTTTTGTTTGTGGTAGCCTATTGATCACATGAGTTGCCGTTTGCATGCACTCTGCTCAGAATCGGCTGAGCACATTCTTAGCATGTAGCATGCTCTGACATATCTCTGCAAGGTGACGATTTTTCCTTTCAGCAACGCCGTTTTGTTGTGGAGTGCCCGAATAAGTCAATTGTCATCGAATTCTACACTCTTTTAGATAATTTGAAAACTCTTTCAACATATACTCTCTACCATTATCCGTTTGCAAGCATCGGATCCTTCTATCTAACTCACTTTCGACCTTCTCCCGAAATTCTTTAAATTTTAATAAAGTTTCTGACTTCTCTTTCATGAAGTAAACCCAAACGTACCTTTAGAAGTCATCAATGAAGGTCACCATGTAATGCATGCCACTAACCGATGCATGTTTTACCCGTTCGAACACGTCTGAGTGGACAAGCTCTAAGGGTTCTTTAGCTCTAAACTTTGACTCTTCATATGACAATTGGTATGTTTTGCCATATTGACACCCTACACAAATTATATCTTCTCGAACATCCAGTTGGGGAAGACCTTTGAGCATAGCCTTCTTCATCATTATCTTCAGCTTATGATAACTCACGTACCCTAAACGTGCATGCCAGAGATTTGCAATCTCATTTTTTCGAGTCTTATCTACATAAGTTGATTCAGCTGATATTACGTAGATTGACTCCAAGCGTCATCCTTCCATGATAGGTGTACTTAACAGTATAAGGTTTCGGTACACCTTAACATCCTCCGGTCCAAATACCACATAATTACCAGAAGATGTCAGTTGTGATACTGACAACAGGTTTTTCTTTATCTCTGGCACGTGATAAATATCTTACAACTTTACTTGATTAGGGCTAAATCGAGGTATGATAGTAGTAGTACATACGTGAGTTATCGGCAACCTTGAATTATTAGCTGTTACTACCACCCGATTTCTTTTGTAGGCAGATAAACTTGACAGTTTCTTCTTATTACCTGTCATGTGATTTGAGCACCCTGAATCAACGATCCAATCATTACTGTAGTTGATAGCTCCTTAGTTGGAAACTGCGGCAAGGGCTATTTCACCCGTCTCTGTCACTATTAAGGAAGCAGCTACTTCGTCAGTGATTGTGTTAGACTGCTTGAGTGGTTCATTGAAATCTATCTCTTTCTTCGAACAATCTCCTTTGATGGATTCAGACACTGCTAAGGATGCCTGAAAGTCTCAGTCATCTTCACTGTCTTCTTGGTGATTTTTAGAAGTCACCAAGTTACTTTTAGCTGGTTTTTTCTTGAACCAACAATCTTTTGCAAAGTGACCTTTCTTGTCACAATTGAAACACTCTTTATCATACCTTCGCGATACGGAGGATCGTCGCTTATTGGTGTTGTTGTCGGATTAAACTCCCCTTGTCTGAGGACTTCTTCTTTGCTCTTCTCTCTTCTTGGACTTTCCAAAGTTCTGCTGATTTTGTTCGCCCTTTCTGTTCTGCTGTTGATGTCCGCCTTTTTTATTATTGCAGTAGAGTGCTTCCTCTTCCTTTTTTATCAACACTCCGGCCATTTGTTTGTATAAACTTTCTTGATTGGTCAACAAATTCTCCAATTTTACGAGGGTAGGTCGAGTAGGCCAACCTCGTATTGCCGTGATAAAAGCATTATACTCGGGCTTCAATCTGTGTATAATGATTCTCCTCATTTTTTCTTCATGAATATTTGCTTTAAGATTCAATTCTAAAATTTCTCAGCATAAATCATTTACTCTTGTAAAGTATTCGCTTATAAACTTACCTCCTTGGGTGGTGGACATTAACTCATACTCCAAATATTGAAGTTAAGCATCATTTGTTTTTGAAAATAATGATGCAAAGGTGTCCCATGCCATCTTGGGTGTGTCGTCGTCCTTGATTCGCCCGAGCAACTCATCCTTAATGGTTGACTTGAGCACGTACATTGCCTTTCCGGCCTTAATCTTCCACTTTCGGAGTGCTTCGGCATTTTCCTTGGGAGGTGGGGTAATCTCATCCCCATTAACAACCTCCTACAAGTCCTGCCCTTCAAGGTAGGACATAATGCGACTCCTCCAACTTTGATAGTTGTGGTTATTAAGCCTCGTAACTCCACTCGTTGTGTTCACAAGATCCGCCATCGTGACCTGGTGTGATTATCACTCCCTTTACCAAGCAAGCCAACAAACGTCATAATCTCCAAACTGTGCACGATCACCTTAGAAAACGGATCTTGACCAAACCTCGTTCTAATACCAAATTGAAGAGTTGAACACGACAAGTAAATGTAATTATATTTATTACAAATATTTGTACACAACAAGCGTATGCTTTACAACACTAACAAACTATCACTCTTAAATGACAATTCTCACATACAAGGAAAAACTCTTTTGAACTCTTAATACTTGGACACCTTGCCTTTACTCTTGAATTCACTCTTTATTGTTGATGTGTATATATATGTTATAATGAGGCTCTTCCCATATTTATAGAGAGCCATGGAAGATTCTAAAATCAATATAACTCTAAAGAATTCTAGAAGCTTCCAAATATCCTATAAGTTTCTATTATGTTCTGGAATATTCTAAGAGAATCCGGAAGGTTCTAGCATAGTTTGAAACATTCCGGAAGAGTCAAGAAAATTCAATCAAACTCTAGAAGTTTCTGGAAGATTCTAAAGAATTCTAGAATTTTCCAGAAATATCTGAAAGTTTCCGGAAGACTCCAGAATATTCAAGAGAGGCGGTGATGACATTTAACATAGAATTGTCTGAAACTCCTGCGGTGCACCTCATCCTTGCAGTGTACCACATGTGATCACCGAACATAACTATTCGGGTATCGTCTTTTACTAATCCATAGTTCCAATGCTGCCATTCCTGGAAATAGGGAGAATAGCATGCTATCTACCCCTGAGTCACAGGCTCGAACTCAAATAATCTTTTGCCTAAATTACTCAACTAAGGCTTCAATTAATCTCATAATAATCTGCAACCTTATAATATGTTACAAAAGGCCGAGTTCCTTCCGAACTGGTAACTTTGAGCGTAACTTAGTTTGAAGATGTGGGGCCTGCGGTTGGTCTAGCCAAGCCATTGATATGATGGCCCCTATTGTGAATGGACTATTCCTTCAAAATCCACCAAATTGGAAGATTGGGGTCGTTGAATCTTTTGCCTTTCCTGCAATTCAATGTGGTATGGTTTTTCCATTTCTTTTTAACCATGTATTTTCATGCCTACAACTGGAAGGTTAGAGTTGACCAATCGAAAAGATATTCTGGGAATGGTCCATCCATGACGGGGGCGTCAGATCAATTGCTTGGATAGACCAACCATGGGCCCACGTCTACAAACGATATTTGGAACATGGAACGAATAGGGCTAGGGCTTCACAAAAGTACATACAAATGTTTGAGTAAATAAAACAAAGATTATTACACTGATAACTTAATTTATTATTATTATTATTATTTATTTGTTTATTTTGAGATATGCCAAAGACATGGTAAGGATCTACACCAACCCAATTGTTTCTAGGCTTCCTTTTTGACAAATCCAGCAGCTTCTACTTTGTTGAGTAAAGGCCCCACAAGATTCTCCACCTCTTCCTTCATTTCATCAACCTGCATTTTTGCATTAGGAAATGAACATACCACACTTACCCATTTACAATATCACTTTTCATTATCTAATAGACCCCGTCCTGTGGGGATTCTAATCTTTTGATAAATAGGCTTTTTTTTTTTTTTCTTTTTTCTTTTTTGTTGAATGTGGACCATGAAAATTGTTCATCTTAACCATCCATTTGGTGGGCCCAACTCATCCTTCCAGCCCATGATTTGGACGGTTGGGATAGGAGTACATGCTTCCAAAGTTCCATTTCTGCCAGGGTACCCATGTTTTCTCTACTTTGAGAAATACTGAAAAGAGAATGCATCTCCTCTTTCATGTTTATTGCTCGAACGTCAATGAATTGGGGTCCACCTAGTTGTCATATCTTCTTGTTTAGTTTACTACATTAATGTGCATATGTTAGCCTAAACAATGATTAGAAATAATAATAGAATAACATGATAGGATGGATCATGGCACCTGATCATCAACACACATCACATGTAAGACTATAATTATGTGATCCAAACCGTTGATCTGATGGGTCCCACAGTGGATGTTGTATGCTTCCAGAATTTCCCAGTTTGGAAGCTCCTACACCCTTTGATCAATGGCCTATGAGAAAATACAGGCATGGTCCACACTAGAAGGAAAATCGTCCAATGATCAAAGCGTTAGGATCTTCAGATCTAGAAGATTCCGTATTCCATCATCAAGGATTTGGAATATGGATCACCAAACCATGGTGCCCTATGTAGGGAATCACATGCATAAGTGAGCTACACGTTTGGACATGATCTGGACCATATAACCCTAGCAAGATCATACGTCAGATACATGGAGAGGCCTATGCAGGAAGGTAATAGGAAAAGGGGAGTTGATACTCTGGCAGAGTATACCTGATACGCAAGCACTCAGAAATTACACACGTTGCTTTTAATAACTCAACTTAAGCTGACTAAACTGTGGAACACACAGGGTGGCTTAGGGCCCATTTGGATACCACCAAAGAAGTTACTTTTTCTACTTACGTAAGTAGATAAATAATTTATTTCAAATAAGTTTAGTTTATGATGAGTTATAAGTAACTTAAAAAAAAAAAAAAAAAAAACTTAAAATTACTTAATCACTTCAATTTTTTATTATTATAAAGATTTTCTACTTTTTATAAGTTGCCGTAGAGAGGCATAAGAGAGAAGAAAGAGAGGAGAAGCTGATAAATATATTGTTTACCAAACATACTTATCTTCTTAATAAGCAGAAACTAAAATTAGTTACTTGTGGCATAAGTAACTTATCTTAAGCAACTTATTATTTGAACAGGCCCTTAATTAGATTTCGTTGAACAATTCTAAACTCTGATTGGTGCACAGTTCTTTGTTGAAATGAGACCATGGGATATTTTCAATTTTTAGCTGTCCAATAAAATGTCCAGCAATCCAATGGTCAGATAATTAAATAAGCGTAGTTATTGGTTCATCGGATATCTAGACTCGGACCCATAATTTAAATGCTTTAGTTTGAATTACCCGCATCCCACCCGTAGGTGCAATTTCTGACTATTTTCTAAGTCCTTGCTATCATCTATCAAACTAAGCCAGACCAGACCGAGCTATGCGTATTATAATCTCAGTGTGGCTGGACTCAACAAACATGCAATCTTGACCATATGCATGTAAGCCATGATGGCCCATCTGATGCTGGGCCCAATCAATTTCAAGAAATGTCCTGTACCTGACCATCGAACGGTCATTAAGTCGACACACACCTTGATTGGATCTGATGTAAACAAGTTGGTAAACTACCTTATGAATGAGTTCTTCAGCTACTACTTCCTTTACTGCGTTCTCAACCGCAACAAGCGCTTCCTTCAGCTTCCCATCCGCAGGAAGCTTTTCTTCCACCTCTTCAATTGCCTTTTCTACTGCCCCTGCCACTTTCTCCACTTCCTCGGGTACATTTTCCACTGCTTTTTCTAACATATCTACGCATCCGAAACCTCACACCACAAGGATCAGAACAAAGCACCTGACACTTTAAAAGTTATTAACTACAATAGTATTTACACAATGCTAGGGTGTATACTGACACGCATAAATGGGTGTGCCCGTCTTTACCTTCTAACTTGAGAAATGCCATCAATTTTGTCTTCCAAAATGGTAGAACCATTGATAGAATCGCCCCCAAAATCCATGTGACCCTGCACCAGTCAGCAGTTTAGTAGGTGCATACACGGGATTTCGGTGTATATGAATGATCAACCCAAGAGAGAGTATATTACTACCAGGCCGGGTACGGGGATTTGGCTGCTACTTCTGGGGCTGCTACAATTTGGATGCTGTCTTCCCTGCTCCAAATGCATGCACATTTTTAACTAGAGAGAGAGAGAGAGAGAGAGAGAGAGAGAGAGATCTAACATGGTTGAAGCCGGATCTCAACCAACCATATAATGCGTGGGGTTGACCGTGATGCGTGCATAACACCTAATCCATCATCATTCTGCCCCCCCATCGCGTTCTCTCTATTGCTAAAAAGAAAAGGCCTAATACAAACCTCATGTGGTCCACACCATACGATACAATCTGGATGGAGATGCCCACCGTTTAAATGGGGCACGGCTTCGGTGGATCCCTGACTGTGGGACCCACCGTGGTGTATGTACCTTACATCCACGCCGTCCATCCATTTCGACAGCTAATTTTAGAGCGTCAAGATGAAGCTGATCCAAATCTCAGGTGGATCACACCACATGAAACAGTGGTAGTTGACCATAAAAACTTCTCGTGCGCTAAAATTTTTCGGATCAAGCCGATATTTGTGTGGTTCCTTCATCCAGGTCTTGTGGCCTTATAAACAGGTTGGATGGTAAGCAAACATTTCGGTGTCACCCAAGAAAATTTTCATGGTGGGTATTCAATCACCACTGTTTCCTATGGTGTGGTCCACCTAAGATATGGATCTGCTTCATTTTTGGGATCATGCCCTAAAATGAGCTTTCAAAACGGATGGATGGCGTGGATGTAAGGCATATACATCAAGGTGGCCCCACACTCAGGGTATCCACCCACCTCGGTGGATCTGGGGATCCGCTAATCCGCACCCGTTAAAAGCCATATTGTGAGTGGGGCCACCATGTTCTTTCTGACATCCAATTAATTCAGAAGACGCCACAAGCAGGATGAATAGACACCCCAAAATCAGGCCACTCAAAAACTCAATCCCTCAATAACATGTGATGTTAGAGTCTCGGTCCTTTGGGGCATGCTTTTACATGGTGTGGTCCAACTGAGTTTTTAATCAGCCTGATTTTTTGTGCACCAACGAGAACATGAGTGGGGCCACATCATGTGATTTTAGAGGTTTGAAGCATGATTGTACAAGGTGTGGTCCAAATGAGTTTTGGATCGGCCTTGTTTTTGGGCACCAACGAGAGCATGATGGTTTGAAAAATGATGGACGGATTTGATGTAATGAAATATCACAGCGAGTCCCACACATTGCATTAATGTAGGTTAAGCTTAACTCATATAATTTTCAATCTAGGACTTAGCTTGAGACTCGGTTAGTCAGCCAGATTAGGTTGACCCGTTATTCACTGAGTCGACCAGGCAAGTCGAGTCAAGATAATTTTTACATAATAAAATAAATAATAAAAAACAATTCTTAGTTATCATTCCTTTTGCCCTCTCATTTTCATCTTCCTTTCTCTCTTTCTTTTCTTCTTCCCCCTTCGTGACCAAACTGAGTTGACTCGGCCAAGTCCCAAGTTGACCCTTCTAATATTGAAAACCATTGGCCTAACAGTTACCACTTTATAAAACATGGCTAGGTAATATCAGGCAAGCTGCAACTCACCAAGGCAAATAAACTCATCCCATCAACTTGTTCCATCCAGATTGTGATGGAATGATCCAGATCATCTGATTATTCCCATTGAATTTGTATGCTGACCATTTTCTCTTCATGGTCACCAACTGGATGGTTGGGATCATACGATTAGCATGATCTCTGAGCCCTGTTTAAATCTTTAGATTTATCGACATTAGGACCCATCAAACCATGCCACGTGTACGGTGGATGAGATGTAGCATGCCTGATCTTATTGTTTCACACGAAAAAATTACATCCCTTATTTCCACTCAGGGGAGCTAAAGCAAGGTTAGTTAGAAAAAAGACAAAAGGAAATAAAAAGGAAAATGTAAAAAGGAAATAAGGCCAAATCAAAGATTTACATCCCTTAGAGTGTGCACTTTGCGAAGGATCGCCGACGAATGAACGCCTCGACACGCCAAGAAACCGAAGCCAAACTTCAGTAAGGAGATCTGTCCAAGGCGAGAAACAATGCTGTTGCGAGAATCAGATCCGTTGCGACGGATGGGATTGAGGCTTCCGAAAATGCGGGAAGGGAGTGATCCCATCGTAATCATACACTTGGTAGGTCTCTCCCTGTTCAACCTCCCAAAGCAGCTGCTTCTTCTTAATATAAAGAAGAGCATCTTGAAGTGCATAGCTTGATACAAGTTTCCTAAGCCCACATGCTTGTGTAGCCGTGCTTTACCAGTCGGCAACCACACGTGCCAATCTGTAACACGTTTGCGATATCCCAGCTTTCCATTAGGTGGGCCACACTGTTTACACCTCAGACGTTGCATGCATTGTACAAAATATATGGATGGCTAGAGAAATTGTTTTAGCTGTCCGGCTGTTTTATGCACCGTGGCCCACCTGTGGAGGGAAACTGCTTGATTGTTTTTGTGAGTGAAGATATAAAAAGTTGGGGCAACTGATGGAAAGCTCGGATCTTTCACACGTGCGGTATTGACAAGAGAGATTGCGTGTTGATGGGCAAGGCTCCACATTGGAAGAGTAATGCTCCAGTGAAGTAAGTGCATGGGAACCTTTCCATGCACATAGTTTCATTTGTATTCGGCGTTATCTACATCTCATATCTGGACCGTCCATTAGGTCCACTTCACTCTTCATAGTCTTTCTTGAAAAGTTCACACTGATTAAAAGAATAGGAGCCTACAAAATGAAAGTTTCCGTGCACTTACGCCATTGGATAAGGAGAAACATTCACATAAAACATTGCGAGTGTACACTAACATACAACTCTTTCTTTCCTACCATCATGTCGCCTCTGAAAACATCCTATCCGTGTGAAAAACGTGGGGCGCTCTATAAAGATTGCTTGATGTGAAAATCAGGATGGCCCACTTGTCAGGGTGGATACACCTTCGAATTCAATGGACAGCAAATGGTCTGAATCAATGTACAGTTGTGGCTCACCTAATGAGTGGATTGTTCTCAATTTCACCACAAGTGATCCTTATGGTGCGACCCCCATTTCTCATGGCTGGGATGTTCTCCACCGGTAATAGGTTGGTAGGACATGGGTGAGTTGATTTTTTCTTCTGGTTTCTTCGCTTTCTTTCTTTATTTCTATTAGGGAAATTGACCGTACCGGCCTCGAAGTTTGCGAAATTTACCTCGATCGCTACCACACTCCATATATTCCCTAAATGGCCTTCTGACAGCCTTTGGACCTTTTATTGGACGAAATTGCCCCTGACCATGGTTCAGGAATTGTACGGTCCTGGCGTGAAGCAGAAGTCACCCGCTGTCTTAACCCCCGAGAAATGGATGGTTCGGCTACTCACCGGGACACCGTCCAATGGCTGGCGCTCGGGGCTCTGTGGGTCCCACCACCAACTATATGTTTCATCCATTCCGTCCATATAATCTCTAAAGATCATTGTATGGCAGGAGACCAAAAACGATCATGATCCAATCACGGTGGGACCTAGGGGGATCATAGTGGTGGATATCCAATAACAACTATTTTCCTGCAGTGTGGTCCACCCGAGAGTTGTATCACTCTCTATTTTCGCTTCATGCCGTAAAATGATATTTTAAACCGGACGAACGGCCTAGACGAAGCACATACATCTTGCTGGGCCCCACAGACCACCCATCACCTGCACCACGAGCCTCTGATGGGGCAGATGTCGCACTAATGCACATTTGAGAGGCCCTCTCCTTCCCTTTCTCTTGCTATCCTAGAGAAGCCAACATCCAGGGGCCAACCGCCAGAGGGCGACGTTGTTTCTCCTCCTCGCTTCGCTCGTCTGAAAGCCTCTTCCACTGCGAGGTTTGTACTCTATTCCGTTTCAACTGCGTTTCCTTTAGTCGTGATCCTTCTCCTTCCTCAGTCACGTTCACGATCTGCCTAAAGCTCAACGACTCAGTGTGATTAGTTACCACGATCCAACCTGTGGGACAACCTCGATCTACCGTGCATGAACGTGCTAAAGTCCTTGTAATGGGACCGGTTGCAGACCAATTTGCGTGTGCTGTGGATTGCGCAAAAGTCCTTGTAATGGGCTGAACCCATCCTCTAAGCATGATAAACGGATTGGATTACCCAAACCGATCACAGAGGTGGGCCACATCAAGTCACAGCGACATGGTTGCCCTGTTTGCACGCGCAATGGAAATCCCATTGATTCTGGATTTTCCTGCGAAATTTCTTTCGATTTTCCTGTTCTTTCTCAACCCTTCTCCATGCGTGGCCCACTCCGTACGGATCCTCCTGCGAAAACCTCCTGTTTACGCAGCCACGCACGCAGCTACCTTGCGTAACCGACCGGAAAGGCAGGAATCCAGCTGCATATTCAACGCACAAGGAGGCTTCTTCTTCAAAAGGGAGAACGCCCCCATGGTCGATATTTTTATGGACAAACATATGGAGGTCTAATGCCATACCCAAACACGCCCTGCTGGATGTCGATGGTGTACAATGAATCCAATGGCCATCCCAAACACGCTCGCCATCCGAAGTCGTCCCATCTCTTGGGGTTAGCCGACATCCACTATCACCACGATCATTACCATAAAAACACTTCCATCCCTCCTAATCCCATGGGATTGGTCCGCCAAACACGCCCTAAAGACGCTCCTTCCCCGTAATACATTGGGCACCGAGCGCGACCCTTCGTTATCCGTGCGGCAACGCCCGAGCAATGCGACCCTTCGAATCGTCGTTGGCCATTGAATTGCCAGCCTATAAGAGTGGTACCTTCTTTGAAACTTCCACAAGCCACTTCATGCATTTCTTTGCCATCTCATTCAAAACAACGGAGCAGATATTCGAAGAAATAATAGAGCCCATATCGCTATCTTCCTCTATTCGTGAACCCTTCTCCTTCCTCAGGGACGTTCACAATTTGTTTAAAGCTCAAAGGTCTCCGCTGGAAGTTCTGTAGACTACTTCCGATCTCCGCCAACTAGACAATTTCAACGGGCACCCAGCCATCGGAAAAAGGTTAGGGCATGGCATACGTGTTTGCAGAAATTTAGTTTGTAATTAACGGCAAGCAAGTAATTATGTAATTTGTTATGTGTCTCTAACGAGAGATACCGGTTCAAATTACATGGAAAAGAAAAGAAAAAAAAAATTACATAAGAGATGAGAGAATAGAGACGGAAAAAACTCATGGGGAACCTTTCCTTGTCTTGTAGGTCTTTGAAGAGATGTTTATTGGCCATGCATCAATTGGGATCGACTCTACGTAAACCATTCAAGGCGGCATAAAACTCAGGTGGGCCATATTCACTTGTTCTATGCTTTACATTGAGTTCCCCCATTCTTTTTATCCCAAATGATGCATGGTCAATGAACATCTCTTCGAAAACCATCAATTGGTTTTTAAAGAGATGTTCATTGACCATGCATTAACTGGGATAAAAAGAATGGGGGTAACTCAATGCAAAGCTAGAACAAGTGAATATGGCCCACCTGAGTTTTATGCCGCCTTGAATGTTTTACGTCGAGTCGATCCCAATTGATGCAGAGTCATTGAACATCTCTTCGAAAACCTACAAGACAAGGAAAGGTTCCCCATGCGTTTTTTCGACTCTCTTCTCTCATCTCTTATGGTTTTTTTTTTTCTTTTGTCTTTTAGTAAATTTGAACATTGGTTTAAGACAATAACGTGGAGCAAAGGAGTCAAGATATTGCCACCATTATCTTCTTTGATCGTTAAGGGTCATAACTAGACTACAGGCTGAGACCTTCCGACTGGTAAGAATTGGTCTTTTTCATACCAACAAAGATATTTGGCATAGGCCTTATTATATGTTCCATATGCTCGATATTTTACCATGTCGGCGTTGGAATGATGAAGCGAGAGATCAGTCTTGACGAGAAGCACAAAACAGGGGGCGTGAAGGCGAATCAGAGCAATCATGAAAGTAATATCTGCGAACGGAGGTTAGGCGCAAGATTGCCGTCCGAAGGGAGATCTTCTTCCTACTGTAACTCCATCGTGGGTGTCTTACCATAAAGGCGTAAACAATTCCGTCGTGGCTCTCTTTCAATGGATCGTGATTTCGAGTTTATATTTGTCGTGTTTTGTAATGTAATATGGGATGCATGTGTCATGTTAGATCCGTCGTGGGTGTGTTTATTCTCTTCAACGTGCACCCATCGAGGTTTGGTCGTGGTTTGCATTGCAGATTCGTCGTGAAGATGACATGGGTCTTGGCTCACACGAGGGATTGGGTCGTTAATGTCATGTTATACTGGGCGTGGTTCTCTATTGACGACACCGATCCAGTATTCATCATGCGGCGACACAACGAAATGGACATTCACGACCTACCAATTATCAATGTTCCATTGGTCGTGGTATCGTTCAATATGGTCGTTGCTGTAGTGTTCTATATACCTCGACCGTTATGATATTTGGATCCTGCGTGTAAGTATTTAAAGGTCGTGTTTGCCTTGTTATACCGATCGTGGTTGTCGTATAACACGTTTTGTAGTTGATGTGAATCAGTGATTGTAGTAGTCATTGTCAAAATATAAAATATTATAGGTAAGGGTCTTAGTTTCTTGCACTGACTTTTTTGCACTACCGATCTTCCGTTAGTCGCTCGGATGCAAACAGACGTGATTACAGTCCACGTTGGGTCGTGGTTGACATGAAATTTGGGTCGTGACTGTCATTGGATAGGTCTTGTCTGACATTGATACATGGACCCTGGATCGATTGACGCATAGGTCGTTGTCTTCTTAGTTTGATCGTTGTCACTGGCAACGGTTGTTCAACCTCGGTCCACCTGTCACGGGTGCCATCACCCGTTGTTAAGCTTACCATGTCCTCAAGGTATAATGTAATTACAGTACCATGATCAGTTGCGTTCACCATTTCAATCTATGGGTCGTGGTTCAAAAGCACAACAATTCATTACGATCATTCTCTACATTGGATCGTGGTTATCATGCACCATGGTTCATGAATCGATAAGTGTGAGTGTGAGTGTGAGTGTGTGTGTGTGTGTGTATGTGTGAACCACAACCCAACAACAACGACCTCTATATACATGACAATCACATTCGTGGTTGACAGCAAGGAAACTCGTGGATCAGATGGTGGATGGTCTTGATCTTCGACTTTGACACGGCATAGACGACAACAATGAGCCACGATCCTCTTAACATGTCAATCACGAGGCATTTTGTATTGAAAACCACGATGCATATTACATTACAGTCACGACCCGTATTACGCTGACAACAACGATGCATGTTACATTACAGCCACAACGAATATTACATGATAGGATGGGCGATTTCCATTCTTATCCACGAAACAGATCAAACTACGTGGACGG
The DNA here is from genome assembly GCA_030180095.1 of Magnolia changhungtana. Lineage (NCBI taxonomy): Eukaryota > Viridiplantae > Streptophyta > Magnoliopsida > Magnoliales > Magnoliaceae > Magnolia > Magnolia changhungtana. Next base: position 1,515,357 of record JASAUF010000325.1, on the reverse strand, counting down.
CAGATTCCCACACACTCTATAAACACAACAAATGGTTCGAAAACTCTCTCTCCTTAAGAGGGAGAGGGAGAGTAACCTTGTTGTGTTATTCATGGTGCTCCATCCTCGGCCGTCCGTGTGATCAACTCGTTGACCTATGTAGGACCGGATCGGTGAATGACCATTGAAACGCTACAACCCATGTTGCATGATAACCACGACCCGTAAAACCTGACAACCACGGGCATAATTAATATACAATGTGAGGATCTGTTCTCTTTGAAGGGCAGACAGCGAGATGGAGAACTCTGTTGAGAAGGTGAGGCTTAAACAAGACACTCCCAAAAGTGCTTTCTGACTCGTGTTGCCCTTCCAAGAGAACAGATCTTCACATTGTCTTGTAATTATGGTCGTGGTTGTCATGTTTTATGGGTCGTGGATATCATGAACTATGGGTCGTGGTGTTTCAATGGTCATTCAACGTTCCGGTCCTTCATAGGTCAACGAGTTGCTCACGCGGATGGCCGAGGATGGAGCACCATGAATAACACACCAAGGTCACTCTCTCTCTCTCTCTCTCCCTACGGAGCGAGAGAGTTTTCTTCCCGCTGCTGTGTATATAGAGGGGAGGTGTGGTTGAGTAATGATGTTATGAGACATGAGTGTATGGAAATCTTCAGTTTGATCTGTTGTCGTTGAGAAGGAAGGAAATCTGCCCATCAAAGTTACGACATGGCATATGTAGATATCGAATATCCCATGTTATGGATCGTGGTGAATATGCAATAAAGGCGACCCATGTAACATGACAACCACGACCATAATTACATCGGAATAACCCCGACCAATGCTACATGACAACCACAACCCATGACAACCGCACTCTCACTTTAAATGTGAACTTATTGTTGTCGTGCGAATAGAGTTTGAGAGATCTCCAAACAGAACACGGAATTAAGCGGGAGATAGTGTGGGATGGATTTGTGGTTCGGATTGGCTTCAAAGAAGATGTTACCCAAGTATCACTTTTATAAGCTATTGAAGAAGTGGTTAATGTGGGGGTGGGGATTCTTCCAAAGGGTGGGTAGGTATCGTCATTAATGCGTTTTAGTGCATTTGAATGTGCCGCTGATTCCGAATAGAAGGGTCGTGGATATATATAAAGAACGTTGGGTCGTGCATGTGAACCACAACTCAACGCAGCTAACAACAACGATCTTTACAGTATGACAATCACGTTCGTGGGTGACAAAGAAGAAACTCGTGGATCAGATGGTGGATGGTCTTGATATTCGACTTCGACCTAGCATAGATGACAACAACAAAACGTGTGGCATGACAGCCACGTCCCTTTGGAACTGGTAGTTGCCTCGATCCTCTGCATGCAAAGGCTCGCGATCAAATATGTAGTACAATCACGACCATGTTATATTTTGCAAGAAGTACTTGCATGCGTAGGTGTCTAATATCCCATGTATACATATACGAGGCAGTTATGTGCATGTGGAGAACATGTTCGTCGGTGAATTTATTGTTGCCGCCAGAGTAATTTCTGAGATATTTGCAAGAGTTGGTCGTGTCAGTATATGTCGTTGTGTGACGATCTACACGTAAGGCAACAACGATCCCCATGTGACAGAATCCACGACTGGTTAAGGTGGTTACAGCGGCCGCGTCTTCAAACCCACTGTAATGGATAGTGTAAGAAACTTGTGGAGTCCTGTCCATCAATGAGCTTCTCGTCTGACAGTTAACACAATGATATAAGGGTCGATGTTTTCATTCTACATTGTCTTAATTGTAATGTTATATGGGTTGTAATTGTCATGAAATACGGATCGTGGTTGTCATAATGACTGGATCGTTGTTGTGTTTAAGGTTCTGCACGTCGAATCGGTCGTGGTTCTCAGTATATATGGATCGTGGTGTCCGTGTTGTATGGGCCGTGCTCCTCCAAAATTCGTTGCTGTCGAATACGACCCAACATGGACTAGGACCACGATCCGTTACAGAGGTGAACGACGACGACGACCAATTTAATATGAGAACACGATTTATATCGACTACGACCCGTTGGTCATGTCAATAACGACCCATATAACGCGGTGATAACGACCCCTATATCTGACCGTTACAAGACAACCACGTTTTTTCTTAGGCGACAACCACATCCATAATTCATAGCAACCACGACGTTAATGAAATTATTACCACGATCCAACATGCAAACTACTCTTCTAGCCCGAGCTCGTACTTAGAGAGTAAATGCCTGGCGATAGCTGAGTCCGAAGTAACCCAACAAAACAATGCGAAGATGTGTAGACCGGCGAAGAGGGTCAAATATTGATTAGTAAATGCTGAATTTTATTCTACGCTCTTCTATTATGGTTGAGTGAACGAGAGGGGTCGTGTATATGACGAACAATGTATCGTGCCTAGCATCCACAATCCTATATGGGACGTGGTTGTGCTTTTTTGTGAGATGGTTCTATGGTATGACACAGTCGACCCATATCGCGTAACAACCGCGATTCATATAACATAACGACTGCAGCCGCAACAACGCAACAACCACAACCGCCAGTCTTTGCAGGAAATCGCGTTCATGTCGCTTCCTCGACGCATTCCGTCGAGAACCAGCCGACCGTCCAGTAATCATGCGCGACCCTTCGGAATGTGCAATAATGAAGCCTCCTCCACGTAATCTGTTGGGAAACGAGCGCGACCCCTCATGTGCACATTTTTGCGTGCTAAAAAGGTGGAATTTCGCTTACGGTTCCAAACGCAGAATACCAATCGTCGATCACCTGGTTCTAGTCTATGGGCTCTTTAGTGGCACGTATCGAGCCATCAGTGGCCCACACTGCGTAAAGATGACAAATCATTTTAATTAATTTATTTGACGAAAACTATTGGTTTTACTGTTGTGGTCCATTGGATTTGAATATTTTGACCATTGGTTGGGTTTCTCGATGTTACAAATTTAATGGACGGTGCGGATCAAAGCATATCTGCAGTTCGATGTGACGTACGGAACACCGCCTATTTCGACGCTTTTACGCAAGCTTACGTGTCCCCATGCGGATCACCGATATATAAGTTCCGAACTTCTTCTCCGATCACTTTCACTTTCCCTTTTCCCCTTCACTTAACGGACTAATCCTTGTTTTCTGTCTTTACTGGTTTTGAATCTTCTTCCTGGGCCCCTCCATCGCCAAATCGATGCGAGCACATCTACAAGTTCAGTGCATCTCAGTGCAAAGCAAGGTAATGGAAGACGGTCAGTGTATACTGGTTATTAACAATGTTATGTGGGTCGTGTGCGTCAACCACGACCCAATGGATATGATTATAACGAAATGTATAGCATGACAATCAAGGCCCAATGGATCGTAGTTGACACGGTCAGTGTATGGTGGCCAACATGTTATGTGCGTCGTGGCCGTGAATCACGCCTCAATGTATATGACATGAACAATATGTATGGTGTGACAACCACGATCACGGTCGTCACCGTGGTTTATTACATAATGGATCGTGGTTGACGAGGGGGCGTAGGCGAAGAAAGCCAAACACTGATTTGACGATGAATGGTGAATTTATTTGTTTCATTCGATGTTTCTTCTGCTTATAGGCTATAATAGGTTGGTGAACGAGATGGGTCGTAATTGTTCGCGAACATTTAGAAGTTGATTGACATGCACAATGGATCGTTGTTGTATATGGGTGGTTGAATGTGGATGCCAACCAAGATCCATATATCGTGACAACCGGGACCCCTGTGATATCAGAACCACGACCCATTTTCATGGGTCGCTTTCACTCACGACCCGTCTAGAGCGACAACCACGGTGCATTACAACATGACAACAATAACAGTCTGTATGACGCCCACGAAACTGTGGCGTGATCTGATCCCGTCGTACACATGCATGTTAGATCGTGGTTACTGTCCACGTTGGAACGTGGTTATAATCCATGTTGGTTCGTGGTTCACAACCACGCCCTAGGCTTGTCCCATGAAAATGTACCATGAAGTGTATGTGTTACAGTTCAAATGACATGTCGCAAACAATGTAAATTTTACGCCAACGTGGTTATAATCCATGTTTATTTGCATCTAGAGCATCTGGGTGTTGTCCCATCTTCCGTGGGCCGTGGCTGTGAATCATGGTAGTAGTGCTATATGGGTCATGGTTACGCCTACATAGATAATAACAACCACAATATCGTTGTTGCAATTATTTATCAATATTCTAATTCGTGTCTTCTTCTTCTTTTTTTTTTCTTGTTTTTTTTCTAATCTCTACAAACTGAGTGCAGATATGTCGTCATCTTACCCATCGTCAGACATTTGGGTCTACGCTTCTCTGGTTGAATCACCACCAGGAACGGGAAAATCAAAGATCAAGTGTCGTATGTGTGGTGCAAAGTTTGTGAACAATACTCATCGGTTTCGGTTACACTTGTCATGTCGAGGTGGCGATGCAAAACCATGCCCCAATGCCCCAATCGAGGTCCGAATACTGTTTCAAGCCCTGTTAGATTCGAATAGAAAACCTTCCTCTCCATCCAAACCATGTGCTTCTGGATCTAGTACACGAATGGCAATCACAACAGACGCAGAGGAGGATGCCAGATTAATAGCTTTGGAGGAAAAACAAGTCCAACTCGCCTTAAAACGCAGTATGGAAGAAGTTTCTAGACCCCAGCGATATTCGAGACAAAGACAACACGATGTTGAAGCCGGATCGAGTGCAATAAATAAGAAGAATAAAACGAGTAAGCAATTCAAATTCCTGACCTGTCTCGGTGAATTTTATAGGGCATTGGGTACTACATACAATTCTTCACACAAAGAAAGTTTGAAAAATCTAGTTCAAAATGTAAAAGAGCACGAGGGAAATATCTCTTCACCTTCCGACTCAGATGAAATGAACCAATATGTATATGAAAAAATTGATAGCAGTTCAGATGACAATAGCAGTTCAGATGACAATACAGGAGGTTATTAGTTGTAAATTGTCATATTGGATATATGAAATTATGGAAGTTTTTGTAATCGTAAATTATGCATTGCATTGCATATATATATATATATATATATATATATATATATATATATATATATATCGACTTGTTCAACTTCGAAGGGGCCCTCGACAAGCGATTTCAAATCATCGACTTATTTGTTGAGGTGGGTTGATCGATCCATGGTGGGACATCCTTCGGTTTACGGCATAGGTGGGGAAGGGAGTTCATTAGCGGGTGGGATGACCATAACGAGGAAGGTGGTGGTGGAAGAGGCTATGTTTACAATATTCACCTTTTTCTAACATTGCAACTACAAAGCACAAAGCGTTACAATCACGACCCATATAAAGGGAAAAGCGCTTCCCTTATGGATCCTGGTTGTCCATACATGACAAACTCCGCATGATGACTATAAAATCAACAATTGAACGTTCGTTTAATTACAAGATTACAACGAAGAAAAATAGTGACTGGATGGGTGCTACAGGTGGCCAACTTGAGCTCTTCAAATCTTTTAGCTGCTCTAGCTTTAGCTCTCTTTGCCGCGTCATACCTCTCGATCCAGTGCAGCCTTTTCTCATTAAACTGCTGATCGCGAGACCTAGCGGAATGATACCGTTTTTCTCTATCCACCACAGAAAAATTCTCGGAGAGTTGCTGGAGAGTTCGGAAATTGTCTTGAAATTTCTGCGGAGGCGTTGATCTTCCGGAGATCATGAACGTTCTGATGAAAGGGAAGGGATCGCTCATAAAGGATGAACGAGAGAATGACTCGATGCCTTCCTCCAATGTCTCCTCAAGTATTTTGATTGAAAGAGCAACAAAATCCATGAATGCTTAAGTTGTTGCAGTAAGGATTATGGGAAGGATTACACCCGAGTACCCTTTATATATATTCCAAAGGGGGGTTAAGGGGAAGTAGCGACATTAAAGCAGCCAAGAATCACCTTGATATGCATGTGAACGTGTAGTTATGCGATTAGGATGTCGTGAGACTATTGGTTTTCAAGGTGGTGGTACATCCACCACGATTGTTGCCATGCACAAGGGATCGTTGTCATCGACGTGGAGTTGAACGTGTGTGGAAAACCACGATCTATGTATCGTAGAAACCACGACCCCTATAACACTAAAACAACAATACATATCATCTTACAACCACGATCCGTTGAACATCATAACCATTGCCAGGCTGAAACAAAAACCACGACCCCTGTAACACTAAAACAACAATACATATCATATTACAACCACGATCCGTCGAACATCATAACCATTGCCAGGCTGAAACGAAAACCACGATCCATAATAACAACGCCATACGGTATGACAACCACGAAACGTCATGTGATCTCGATCCGTGGTGGTCACGCCAGCGTACGTTATATCGTGGGCAATAACCACGATATAACTTGCGCGTGGAGGAAACGACATTAACACGACTTCGTGAAATGGCTGTGTCGGTTGTGGCTACTTTGTTACAAGGTCGTTGTTGTTATGTTATATGGGTCGTGGTTTCCAGTCTACGTTAGAGATTTGGATGACAACCACGACGCAAAGGGGATAAAAACCGCGGTCCATGGTGCATGTGAAACCTGACCCAACGTGTGGATTGAGCGCAAACACGACAATGAAACCACAATGTGGATGAATCGGTCGATTGGTTTAATAGGGAGGGAAGAGAACACGTTTCAAAACACAATCACGATCAACCAAAAATGACAACCGCGATCCATATAAAAGTCAACTATCAAAACATTAAAATTACAATCACGACCCATATAACCTGAAACCGCGATCCATATAAAAGTCAACTACCAAAACATTAGAATTATCACGACCCATATAACCTGAAACCGCGATCCATATAAAATCAACTACCAAAACATTAAAATTACAATCACGACCAATATAACCTGAAACCGCGATACATACAGAACGGCAACCACGACCTATTTACACAGTAAAGGATGAACGAGAGAGGGACTCAATGGCTTCTCTTCTACTTCGCTTCTCTACCGAGGAAGCGATACACCTTAGACTCAGCGTGCCACATGATAAATTTTATAATGGTGTCCTGAATATCGAGAGGGTCGTCGCTGGCATGCTGCATGTGGTGCTGCATGTGGAAGGGTCTCACTGAGACCGGAGTGGAAGAAAAAGATAAAATATGATAATATCCCCATTTGCAAACTTAAATGGAAGAAACGCGAAGAGTCTTGCGCATCACTGAGCTTCTCTTCTGGGAGTGACCGTGTTAGATAGGTCGTGCTTGTAAATCTGTCACGATCGCGGTTTCGTGTTATAACACGGTCACATCGCTTGCAAGAGAAGCTCAGTGATGCGCAAGACTCTTCGCGTTTCTTCCATTTAAGTTTACAAATGGGGATATTATCATATTTTATCTTTTTCTTCCACTCCGGTCTCAGTGAGACCCTTCCACATGCAGCACCACATGCAGCATGCCAGCGACGACCCTCTCGATATTCAGGACACCATTATAAAATTTATCATGCGGCGCGCTGAGTCTAAGGTGTATCGCTGCCTCGGTAGAGAAGCGATGTAGAAGAAAAGGTAACTATTCCCATGTCATTGCGAGAACTATTCTTGAATAACGTGTTTCCGATGACTGGATGCCTGTTGATATTGTCGAGTAGCGGACTTCTGAAATTGCATTCGGAACTGTTTGTGAAGGCCGTTGAGCTTCCGGACGATCGTCAACATCCAAGAGGAAGTAGAAGGATCACTAATAAAAGATGAACGAGAGAGGGACTCAATGGCTTCTTCGAATATCTCCTAAATTATTTTATTCTAAATGAAAGAGCAAAGAAATTCATGAACGCGTAAGGTGATGCAATAAATAAGGATTACGTTCGAATGGCTGTGGGGTAATCTCATGAAGCCGAGGTGCCTCTTTTATTGGCTGGTCATTCAATGGTCAGGCACTGTTTTGAAGGGTCGCACTATTACGTGGGGATGTGCCTCTTTTATAGGCTGGTCATTCAATGGTCAGGCACTGTTTCCGAAGGGTCGCACTGATTGCGTGGGAATGTCATAACATAACACAACGACACATATGAAGTAACAACCACGACCCATATAACATCTTTCGTGCTTCTCGTGTTATATTGTCTGTGGTTAGAATATCATATGGGTCGTCTTTGTCACTCCGTTAGATACACAACCACGATCCAACGTGGATATATAACACGATCCGCGCAAATGAATCACGATCCATCATCGAAGATAACCAGGACCGCTTATTGGTCACGTCCACGTCCGTCCCTTCGAACCAGCGCCTTGACCATTGAATGACTCGCTGTTTATCCGCAATCCGTTGGGCACCGAGCGCGATCCTTCGGAATCGGCGCCTTGACCATTGAATGACTCGCTACTTATCGGCGCCTTCTATTCGGAATCAGTGGCACATTCAAATGCAGTAAAAACGCATTAATGACGATACCTACCCACCCTTTGGATGAATCCCGCAGTAAAAACGCATTAATGACGATACCTACCCACCCTTTGGATGAATCCCCACCCCCACATTAACCACTGCTCGAACAGCCTATAAAAGTGGTAGTTGGGCAACATCTTGTTGAAGCCAATCCGAACCGCAAATCCATCTCTCGGTCTTTCTTCATGGGTGATCCCATCCCTTCCTTGAGGAACGTTGCCGATATTCCTGAAGATCGGATGGCCTCTACGTGGAATTCCGCAGACCGTTCGGCGCCGGTGGCAGATCAACGACTCCTTCTCAATATATGTATTCGGCTCCCTGGGTCTCCTTCGAAGAGAACTGTTCTTCATAGTCGTGGCTTACAGTCGTTGTCCGCGATTCCGAGAAAAACGTCTCCATCCCACACTATCCCCCGCTTAAATCCGTATTCTTTTTGCAGATCTCTCAAACTCTTTTCGCACGGCAACTATAAGTTCACGATCCTACCCTCGGACAAGATAAGTGAGAGTGCGGTTGTCCTGGGTTGTGGTTGTCATGAAACATTAGTCGTGGATTGCATGTTCACCACCGTCCAAATGATAAGATATTCGATATCTACGTATGCCATGTCCGAACTTTGATGGGCATATGTCCATACGTCTCCACGAGAATAGATCAAACTATGTGGATGGGCAGATTTCCATACACTCATTGCTCATAACATGATTCTCCAGCCACACCTCTCATCAATAAACACGACGGCGGGAAGAAAATATGGGTGTTTTTCATGGTGCTCCACCCTCGGCCGTCCGTGTGATCTACTCGTTGACCTATCAAGTCCAGGATCGTTGAATGACCACTTTAACACCGCGACGCATATTTCATGATAACCACGACCATAGAGCATGACACCACGATATAATGTAAATACAATGTGAAGAATCTGCTCTCTTCAAGGGCAACCAATGAAGTCAGAAGCACTTTTTGAGTGTCTTGTTTTAGCCTCACTTTCACAACAGAGTCGTTGGTCGCTAAAACAAGATACCCCAAAAGAGTTTTTCGTCTCGGTGAGTGCCCTTCAAGAGAACAAGTTTCTCACATTGTATTTACATTATGGTCGTGGTTGTCATGCTCTATGGGTCGTGGTTATCATGACATATGCGTCGCGGTGTTTCAAAGTGGTCATTCAACGATCCGGCCTTGATAGGTCAACGAGTAGATCACACGGACGGCCGATGGGTGGAGAACCATGGAAAACACCCATAGTTTTCTTCCGCAATGAGGTGTGGCTGGATAAATCATGTTATGAGCAATGAGTGTATGGTAACCATTCATAATATTGCAATTATTTTTCTTGGTGCTCATTTTCCGTATATATCCCGTTATGTGGGTCGTGGTGAGCATCGGCGGTGTCATATTGTAGCATGGTCGTTTTATCATGTAATATTCGTTGTGGCAAAGATATGTAACATGCATCGTTGTTGTCAATGTAATATGGTTCGTGATTGTAATGTAGTATGCATCGTGTTTCTAATTACAACATGGATCGTTGTTGATACGATATATGGATCGTGGTTATAATGTGATATGGGTCGTGCCGTATAATCTCAGGACAGACGGATGGGCGACACGGACACTGACCACACTTCAATCCGAGCCCATATAGGTCGTGGTTGTCATTTTATGTGGTCCGCGGTTGTTCCGTGTCCACTTCTAACAAGCGTGGTTCGAGGATGTATTTGCCTGTTAGATCTGTCGTGGCTGAGTTACAATGGGTCGTGTTCCACATGAATAGTGGGTCGTGGACTGCCAGGATGTTTAGTTTGTGTTTCACATGAATTGTGGGTCATGATGTATTTGACAACAAATGCCGATCCAAGACTCATCATGACCACGACGCGCAACGTTATGTCTTGGTTTTTAAGAATGTTGGATCCTGAATGAAATTATCAGCTGGTCGTCGTTGTCTTCTCATTCCTATTCCGTTCGTGGTTTCCGTTTAATATGCTTCGTAATTTAAGTGAATAATTGGACGTAGTTGTTTGATATGGTACCTATCGTAGTTTCTTGTACTGATATTTTTGCATCAACCATTTACAACCACGATCGTTATATCATTAAACCCACGGCATATGGTTGTGTACACTATATACATGGCCAAGATGCATAAAGGCCCGTTGATTATTATCCACGTTGGTTCGTGGTTGTCATGAAACATGGGTCATGACTGTCATTGGATAGGTCTTGGTTTTCATGATACGTGGATCCTTAGCTGGATTGAAACATGGGTCGTTGTTGTCGTTTTATGTTGGTCGCCATACGTGAAGCAATGATCGTTGTTGATCTGGATCGCGGCTGTTACCTTCATTTTGTCGTCGTTCCCATTTGTAATAGTTCGGGGGCATTTATACGACAACATCGGAACAACTGTGTGAGTGACACTACGCGTTGTTAAGCTCATCGTTTCCTCTATTGGTCGTCGTTCGAATGCACAATAATTCGTGGGTCGGGTTTAACACGCTCCTAGGTTCATGTACCTTGAAGTATATACATTACAGTTCAGACAACATTTCGCAACCAATGTAAATTTAAAACCAACATATTAAGTCATCGATAGCCTCGGCCTCCAGCCGGGACGGTGCGTCGACGCCTGTTGTGACCTGTTTGTTTTCATCTAGAGCATTTGGGCCTTGTCCCCTCTTATGTGGGTCGTGGCTGTGAATCATGGTAGTAGTGCTATATGCGAACTAGTGGTTATCATGAGTAGTATGTCGTGGGACTATTTGTTTGACAAGGCTCGTGGCTGCCGGCCACGTTTGTTGACATGCCTGGCCTTCTCGACAGAGTTTTAAGATCAGGCTAAAACAATACATTACCGACAGAGTTTTTCCCATGTCTGTATGCCTGTTGTAGATACCTGCTCTTCTGATTATCACTGTGAATATGGTCGTATTTATTAACTACTGATGATAAGAGTGAGGAGAATGATAATGTCCCCATTCGCATGCTTAAGTGGGATAGTCTTGTGCATCACTGACCTCGTCTGGTGGTAACTGTGTTATATGAATTGTACATGTAATGGATTGTTGTTTCGTATACTGTACTGGGCTTGATTTACGACTTATTTGGCCCCTGTTTGTAATTTTACATGGCAGTGCACACAAATGAGGTTATGAGATTATACGGATCGTCGGTGGCAGCCGATATTGGTCGTCGTTGAAAGACAGAAGGGTCGTGTAAGATGACAGGGGGTCGTTCTTGGCTGCTTACGTAGGTCAGTGTGACCACCTATACCGTCGTCCCTTGTCATGTTATTTGGGTCGGGATTGTTACCCTACGTGTCCCGTCTCGTCTGCTGGTTTAATGCAATGTGTTACACATTGTATGCTGGTCACACACCACAGGAAAATCCGCCGACAACCAATGAATCGTACTGTAACATCCACTTCAAACACAACATGACAACGACTACCATTCAACATTAGAATACGACCCATATAACACGACAAATACGACCCATATAACACGACAAATACGACCCATGTAAATGGTCGTGTTCTCGTCTTACGTGCGCCGTGGTTGTCATTCCCTTAACTCCCGAACCAGGTTGATGACAACCCCGATCCAACCGTAATGGCTCTCACGCAAACCCGGTGAGATTTTATAGTGAGGATGGATTGTCATATTCACGACCCATATCTAACAAAAATCAAATACACCAATACATTGAGCATTTAGTTATCACCAAGAATTTGACTCTCTTCTGGGTCATCGTTCTTCTCACCGCCTCTTCTTCGTACCTCCCGAGCCTCTCACCGCCTCTTCGACCTCGTGAGTCAGAGACAACAGATGCAATCGTACTTCAAATTTCGGATGTCCTCCTGCGGAAAAGGGAACGAACTAGTGTAAATCAAAGGACAGAGTTAACAAGATCTCATGTAATCGGATACACACACACACCTTCGTGAAGTCAATCTTGCGCATGCTGCTCAAGAAGTCTATATACTTCAGCATGAATACGCCACAGTCATCCGAGTTGTCTTGCCCTGCCTGTCACACGACTATCTTCAAAGTCCATGGCTTCTCCCATATCTTGATCCATTATCAAGAATATGGAATAGCCATCGCAATCCGTCCGTAACTCCGCGCGACAATCAACTCGTTTTTCTCTTGCATCTCTAAGCACTCAGTCGTCGTACACAAACGTGACATCTTTATCTTTATTCTTCAAATTAACAACCGTCAGGAACCAAGGCTGCTCCTCGCGTTGAGTGGGATGTATAGTCACAATCACAAGAAATACGACAACAAGCTAGACGCGCCTCAAAATAATAGGGAATCGCTTTACGTTCATGGATACGTGCAAGTAAATAACCTCTTACCACATCATACTTCCATAGAGGCTTCGATCTACATCGACCGTTGATTATATCTATAAGCGCATCACTCAAGTTGCCACTCTTGATGATGTCCTCGTCGATCCTTATGGTTGCTACCCATAAGTTTGCAAAACGCTAAGTCGGACATCCATGATGGACTCGTTGATATATTGGAAAGGGTCGAAACATAAATAGTTTTAATGATGTTTTGAATACAACTATAATCCTCGCCATAATACCGTGAATAGTGACGGACGAATTCGCAGTCCTGTCTTGGCCGTCGTCTCTTTTCCTGACGCTCTGATAGATAGCGTAGGTATCGATCGATTGCCTACACACCGAGGAAGTCGTGTGATATAATTATTAGACATCGATGTTTAGTTTAAAATCAATATGTATAAACCTACATCAGAGTCGACCCATGATTTTGGGTCACAGATGCTCTTCAGCCATGCAGGTGAATCCGATGATAATCTGGCTACTCTCAATTCGTGGTCTTCGGCTTCGCTAGAGTTCGGTGCGGGTCCACGTACTCGGCGAGTCTCCTTTACGGTATAACTCGGTGGGGTTCCGATGCATAGCGGTGCGGTATCCCTTCCTCACTCACTTGCGGTACCAATATTTAGTCAGAATAACATGATACGTTATAATCTATGCAATCCACAACATAATGTCCATTGGAAATCACGATCCGAAAGCGCTTCACGTACGCTTTTCTTATTAGCCTCATCCTGTAATAGATTCATGTCCTGTCTGAGCGAAGCCTGGAGCTCTTTCAGGTGCAGAATTTCTTCTTCGTTGCGTTGCACCGAAGTGATCTTCTCCTGTAACACACGCATATTTCTTGATTGATTTTTATGTATTTCAACACATAACCGTGTCATTCTTCACGCTGGATCTACCTTCACAGTGACCACGTCCAAACGTAGAACGCAACTACCTTCCCTTTGGAAATTTCATATACCTTTATTGCTTGCATCTCCTCTCCGATGTGCTTCATCTGCTCATTGATATACGCATTCCCGTCCCGGGATCGGCCACCGATTGGACATGGGCTGTCACACAACGACCCGTTATGTATCATAACCACGATCCAAATAGGGCCACAACAAATGATAACTATAATTCAGAAAACTTCAACTTCACATACCCGCATTCCCCGTATCTCCTTTCCACAATACTTCATCTGTTCCAAAGAAATGAGGCAATCTCTCGCGCTTGAAGGGTCGCCAAGGGACATTGTCCTGTAATAAAATCATACACAATAGATGAGCCAAAACGTGACCGCACAACTACCAAGTAAGGTTGATAAGTTCAATTCCATGTACCCTCGTTGACTGAATCTCCTTCCTGAGTTGCTTCACTTGCTCCTGCAGAAAGCATTCTCTCCTACGAGAGGGCCGATCAAGCAACGAATTCCCGCAATGGAGCACTATATTATTATGATTCACGACCCATGTTTCATATAAATCACGACCCATCTTACACGTAAACCACGACATTCTACCGAATCGTGAATGCCACCAATGTTGGGCCGTGAATGAACCACGACCCAATCAAAGATGGCATCCACGGCCTTTACTAGATGTTAACAACGATCATATATGAATGATAACCACGATCCACATTTCTTTTACCTTCGTTGACCGAAACTCAACTATTAGTCTGACTCATCTGCCCAGTTGAAGCAATGTCATCTTTAAGATGGCTCATCCCATCTTCAAGCCGCTTGATACGGCCCATCCCATCATCAACGTATGTTGTTGTTGTTGCTTGCTGCTCCGTATTAAAATCGTTATATTATACCGTACATTCACAGAGACCTCTAACGAATTAATAAAAGTGGCAATTTCACGTACGTATTTTGTATTAATATCGTCCATCATCGTCTTCACTTCTTCGCGCAAAGAAGCATTATCCACCTTGAGGTTATTTACTTCTCCGCGAGCCTCCTCCATTCTTTTCACTTCACGGTAAGGAACTCAATCCGCTTATTACATTTCTTTCTTGCGACCTTGATTTCTTAATCTCTCTCAATACGTGGCTAATATCGTCCCGAAGGAGGCTCTAACCTCACCACAATTTCACTTCTCATTTTCAAGAGGGAGGTCAGAAGATCAAAGATCCACTTTATTTCTAACTTCATCCGCCTCCATAGCCGTTGTCACCGCCGTGGTGGTGCCAACCGAGCCTTGTCAATCGTAGGAATCTCGCTTGCTATACTCCCGACAACCTCGGTCTCTCGCTTCTTCCACCGCTTCTGGCCGAAGCTTTGAAGCCATCGTCACCGCATGGGTAAAATTGATTCATTTATTAACTATCAACACACCGCATAATTAAATTACACTACTATTTAAACAACTCTCACCGGTATACAAATGTGAAGATGGCGGATAAGGGGCCGATCTGCCGACTTCTTCGATTCCAATTTAGTATTCGAGGAATCAATGTATGTTGTTTCCTATCTGCCCACCCACTGTCTCCTGTGAGTTTTGGGAATCGTTCGTATGCCCAGACCTGCTTAGGATCAATTATAATGATCCATTACATATTGATTGACGTGTATGTAATACACACTCAACCTTAAAGAGCATGAACCAGACAAGAATAACGTACTCTGCAGGGTGAACGCGCATCCGCATATGTTGTATGACTTGGGGTACCGCCACGCCCGAATAATGCCGTACGCCGCAATCCCTTTCTTCGATAATCATACCCCACACCGCCCTGTGGGTAGTTATTAAAATAATCCAAATCATCGACCATGTCGATATACTTATCAACACGCTTATTCTTCCCTGAGATCCAACTAATAGACTCTCAACGCAAATTAATAGAGCCACCACCGCGTCCATATGCCGGTCCGAATCGGCAAGTGACAAATAGGCTTGTTTCGTGTATTGTTTACTAACACTACCTGCTTCTCGTGTAGGTCTCCCTAATAGATCTTCCTCCCTCTTCCCTTCCCAAGATCCTCCTCCCTAACTGGTCCAAATTTCACCCATAATTAAAGCAAAGTCGAGCTCTATGAATTTTATCCTAGTGCCCTGAACATCAAATTTCAGATCACCAACATGCCTTTGCATTAGGCAATGCAAGATCTGTGAGTGTGCCCTAAATCCAGTCTTCGGAAAGCGAAGAAGAAATCCGAAACAGCTGTCTCTAAATATATTCTCATTCTATCGATGCTTCTCCAGGTCTACAATCATATACTCCCAAAACCGACGGAGCACTTGGCGAGACCCGTGCCTCTACGAAGTCTAAGCAAGTGGTCATCACTGGCTTTCCTCGACCTGTATACCAATATGGACATCGACTGCTGATCAATCAACAATAATGCCGTGAACAGACTACCGATCGTGACTGAACTAAATTCTTGATCGCTGATGTAACCAACAGAGGGTCGTTGTTATCAGGTGTTCACCACCGATTGGGGTTGCCATGCAGCACGGATCGTTGTTGTCTTCTACCCTGGGTCGAGGTCCACGGTCAATACGACCCACCCAAAATGTGATCAACGATCCACCGTCCTGTCAACCACGATCCAATGGGGAAACTAACCAACCACCCACAAACGATCGGGTCAACACGATCCATTGGGGAAACTGTCCATGTCAACCACGATCACAGGTCACCAGGGTCGTGAATGTCATAAACAACTGGTCGTGGTTCACATCCACTTCCGACATAAACTGTCCATGTCAACCACGACATTTACTGGATGGTTCACATATACGACCAACATAACGTGTCATACACGACCCACTAGGCACATCAACCGCGATCACAGCCACGATCGCGATTGTCATGCTATATGGGTCCATCGCGATTGTCATGCTATATGGGTCCTTGCTGTCGTGTACAATGAATCGCAACCACGGTCGTGTTTGTCAGTTTATGCGGTTCGTGGTCGCCATCTACGTGGCATAACCACCACTCATACAAGCATGTCTACCATAACTCACTTCCCATCCCAAATAACATGAGAGCAACGATCCACCGTGCTTGTCAACAACGATCCATGCCGCGGTTCACGCCTAGACCTACACAAAGATGTGAGCCACGATACACCGGGCACAAAGAACCACGATGAAAACCGTAATCGTGCTTGTCATGCCATATAGATCGTTGTTGTAGTATACAATGACTCGCAACGAACCGTTCGTTGTTGTCACCGATGGCATACCCACTACCCATATAGCACGACCACCACCATGACTCACAAATTTCCGACCCAAATAACGTGTGAGCAACGATCCACCGCGATTTTCAACCACGATCCGTATAGACATCAACTACGATCACAACCACCATCGTGTCGTTCATGCTATACAAATCGTCTCGCCGTGACTACCGGGTCGTGGTTGACAAACTAAATCAATTAACATGTGAACAACTACATACCGTCCATGCGAACCATTACCTTGCTTTGCCATCGATAGGAAATGAGTCCGCACCCTACTTGTATATATGCAATGTCGAGTGGCGATGGATGGCCCAAAGGAGAAGAATCGAACCAAGAAAAAAAAAAACAATTGGTAGGGATATGGAAGTGAATGGGTCCCAAGAAGAAGATTCTAACCAAGAAAAAAAAAAAAAAATGGTAGGGATATGAAGTGAATGGGTCCCAGAGAAGAAGCTCTAAATATATTATGTTATTTTATTTCCTATATATAATTATAAATGAAATATATATATATATATATAATCGGTGTACCGACTTATGCGTGGGGATAAGCGGTTGCTTTAATCAGATATATCCCAATATGGGTCGTTGCTAAGTCACACCGAATCGCTCTTTACTCTCATCCGCACCGACCAATCTATTTGCATCGAGAAGATACTAATTACCCAACGATGATAGAATATGTAAAATCCAATGGACCACAAATGAAGAAACGCTACGTTCCGTCACCCGTTACAAATTGTCATCTTTACGCAGCAGGGCCACCGATGGCTCGATACGTGTCGCAATTAAACTTATCTAAGGAATCCATCACCATGAACTATTCCAACCGATTAGATCCGACCGATGATGGGCCCATGCACTTGACCACGATGATCGACGATTGATCTTAGACGTTGGGAACCGCAGCGACCCCGGCGCCTTTTACACGCCATTTTAATGAACCGTATGTACGGCGACGTATTTTTCAAGATGTACTAATATTGTGGGTTGTGGCCCGCCGTGATGTTTGTCGAATCAACTCCGTCCATCGCCTTCATGCGCCGCTTTGGGCCAAAATATGAACCAGATCCGAGGCTCAAATGTGTCGAAACACGAGGCTTCAACTTCCATAGTAGAAATATTTATGGCGTACGGCGTGTCGTGGTCGACAGAGTTAGGTTTTCGCCATCCCATTAGGAAAATAAGTTATGAACGGTGTGGATGGCGTGTAAACATAAACGTTGACCCCAGCGAAGTGTCAACGGTTGGAATAAATGTCGACCCTATAGAAACTGTTTCAACGATTGGAATATGACTCCACATTTTCTTGAATGCCGTCCGCCTGAGTAATGGATCCTGATCACTTTTTGTCTGGACTCCTAAATTGACCTCAAGAAACGGATGAACGGATAGATTCATCGCAAACATCGTCACATGCGGCCCACTTCGATTCCGACGAATGACCTTCTTGCTACAGGCATTCACAGAAAGCGCCCGCGCCGACCTTACACTTTCATCATTACATCGTTTGGGGTGTCGACGGCGTCTTCGTCCGTAAAATTTCAATACACGATCCATATCTCATGACTACAGCGAGCCACATACACCGAATACACGATCTAAATCGTCGTGTCAACCACGACCCATCGAACATTTGCACCACGACCATATAACAAAGTTAAAAAGCCGTGCGCCAAATTCATTGGCTTCAAAGCCCCCCGAACATGGGGGTCGTGGTTGTGAAGGAGTATGGTTCGTATGTTCCGTGGATATGGGTCGTTCATGTCATGTTACATGGTCGTGGTGGTGAAGGAGTATGGTTCGTATGTTATTGTGGATATGGGTCGCTCATGTCATTTTACATGGTCGTGGTTGTGAAAGAGTATGGTTCGTATGTTCTGTGGATATGGGTCGCTCATGTCATGTTACATGGTCGTGGTTGTGAAAGAGTATGGTTCGTATGTTCGTGTGGATATGGGTCGTTCATGTCATGTTACATGGTCGTGGTTTGAAAGAGTATGGTTCGTATGTTCGTGTGGATATGGGTCGCTCATGTCATGTTACATGGTCGTGGTTGTGAAAGAGTATGGTTCGTATGTTCGTGGATATGGGGTCGGCCATGTCATGTTACATGGTCGTGGTTGTGAAGGGGTATGGTTTGTATGTTCCGTGGACATGGGTCGTTCATGTCATGTTACATGAGTCCCCCATTTGCATGTTGAAGGGTCGTGATCAGTAAGACGACAACCATTTCCCATTGAAAGACTAAAGACAACCCCGATGCCATTAACATGACAACCACGAAACTATCCAAACAATCGCCGTCAGGTACGCTTTATCGTGCCTTTCATGTAGAGTTAATGATGGTTGTTATGATATATGGATCGTGGGTTACAATGTAGCATGGGTAGTGGAGTAGGAGTAGGTTGCTACGGTAGCCATTTTAGTGTTTTTTGGTACGGCGTCATGGTATTGTACGGATCGCTGTTGCAAGTTCCGCAAAATAGCGAGTCCGTTCGTTGAGCTTTCACGTCCGTTTGGAACCCTAAGAAGCCGTGCTACATCGGTCCGGATTCCCAAATAAGCCATTACACACACCGGTCCCCCAACCGCGAGTAGCCGGTCATCGATAAAGGTTCAACCACGGCTCAGGCTTCTTCTACATCACCGGAACTCGAAAGGCAGAGGGGAACGGCTCGTATTGTAAGGTCGGGTCCGCGACAGAGACGAGCCATATGATCGCGCCGAAACACGATATAGGGGTCGTGACCATTGTTGAGCATGGGTCGTGCCTCTCAATGGTTATGTGTCCGTCGTGGGTGTTAGCATGGGTCGTGCCTCTCAATGGTTATGTGTCTGTCGTGGGTGAGCCATATGATCGCGCTCGAAACACGATATAGGGGTCGTGACCATTGTTGAACATGGGTCGTGCCTCTCAATGGTTATGTGTCCGTCGTGGGTGTTAGCATGGGTCGTGCCTCTCATTGGTCATGACATTTCATGGGTCGTGCCTCTCAATGGTTATGCAAATAAACAAAGAAGGGACATCAAGAACAAAGAAATAAACAATAAATAAATAAAAACAATCGTCCCGTAAACAAAAAATAAAAACATAAAAGAAAACTCGTTATCCCCGCCGAGCGCAGGCACCAGATATCGATGTGGGGATCGAGCATCGACGGCATCCTCCGCGACAGGCATATTGGCCAATCTCCGCCGCAGATCGGCGCTATTCCAGAGCGCCCGCCGTGTCGTGCTCCGCATCACCGGAGGTGTCTGCCGTGAGGGCGTCCAAGTCGAGGGTCGGGTAAAGCTTCCTAACTTCGGCCAGCAAGCATCAAAGCCACTGTCATAGCCGAAATTGTATAATTTATCCAGCTCCTTAGCCCTATCAGCAGACTCTTGTATTCCGCCACTGCCGCGCCGCCCGCGAGACCGCTTGAGCCTCAAGCTCTGCTCGTAAGGAATCCCTTTCCGCGGACGCGACAGACTCAAGGACATTCCGCTGCTGGACTAGTTGTTTCGCCGCCATCAGTCGCTCCGACTCGAGCAACTCTTTCGCCGCTCGACCCCCGACTCGCATCCAATGCCATGAACTGGAGGTCATCGTTAGCCCTCACAGCAGCTCCCGACTTCGGCTCGGCCACGCCCAAGCGAGCTTCAAGCCGGGTTGACTTCGCCTTGGAGCACAAGCTCTCTCGCCCGCATTCCGCAACGACCTTCCTCATCCGATAATCGGCAAGAAGCAATGCCGCCTCCACCTTATTCTCGAGCTCGACCCGTAGAGCGTCTTGCTCGGCCTTCTCGGCCACGAGTTTGGGCCGCTCAGCTTCGAGCTGATCCATCTCCTTCACCTCTCCTTAACCGCCAACATCTTCTGCAGATGACTTGTAACACACACCGCAAAATCATCCATGAAACCGACATGGTCAGCTGAAAGGGTGTCGGCGATTTGCGACTTGTGCGTGCTCAATCGCCCAAGGAATCACCGAGTTCGAAAACCCGCCCCGGACCGTCGAGAGGGGGCGACTCGGTAGAGCCGTGAATGTGCACGATCCTAGCCGGGTCTACAACCGGATCCGCCTCCGTCTCGTCCTCAGGAGCCTTCCTCTTCTTCGACGTGGCTGTCATCCTTGATTCAGAGGAGAGGACGACATCCATCGAGGGCGAACAGGCCGCCTCGTCTCTGAGCCACTTCCCACCATACCTGAAAAAGCGAGGAAGAATGCGCCGCGGACACGTGGATTGATGCAAAATACCAAAGACCATTATTGCCAGAATCTTCCTAGCACTTAAAGAATTCTAAAAGCGCCGGATATCCTCGATCCTCTACAACACGTGGCGCAATTCCTTCGCCCCGCCGTTCCTAGCATTTAATGCCATTTAGGGCCTGTTTGATTTTCCATTTACAGAGGTAATTCCCGATAAATGGGTAATAATTATTTACCTCCTGTTTTACCGGTTGATTTCCAAGGTGATTTGACCGCCACCTTTCATTTATAGCCCTCTTCACGTCCCCCACGAGAAAAAAGTTAAATCGTGGGGCCCACCTTGATGTTTTGTGTATTATCCACACCGTCCATCCCTTTAGCCAACTCATTTTAGGGCATGAGCCAAAAAAGGAGGCAGATCCAAAGATCAAGTGGACCACACCCGTAAACAATGGGAATTGAACTCCTACAATTGAAAGCATCTTGAAGACCCCGTAAGTTTTGGATCAAACTCATATTTTTGTTTCCACTTTATCGATGACTGTGTGACCTTATTAACGGGTTGATGACAAATAAACATCACCGTGGGGCCTAGGGAGAAAATAACTTTTAACCATTGACATTTTAATGATCATTGTTTCCTAAGTTGTGGTCTACTTGAGATTTTGATTATTATCATTTTTGGGCTCATGCATTAAAATGTATTTTTTAAAAGGATGGATGGTTTGGATAACTCATATATATCATGGTGGGGCCCACATATTTAAATCAGTAATAACCACGTTTGTAAGGCTCGATTTTCAAAACGTAATTACAACGACTTTCAAACAGTGTGTAAGTAAGTAAAAAAGGTAATTCCGTATTTACCAAAGGTAAAGGAAGCGGAATGCGCACAGAGTAAATCAAGACTTTTACAAGACGCGATGGGCTACTTTCCTACGACACCACCAATGGTCGGTGGTAGATGCTCCGTGGGACCCGCCATGATGTATGTGTTTCATCTATGCCGTCCATCTATTTTGACGGATCATTTTACTGTAGAGACCAAAAATGAGGTATATCCCGAGCTTAAGTGGACCACATGACATGAAACAATGTTAAGTGGACCACATGACATGAAACAATGTGGCCATAAAAGTTTAGGATCAAGATGATTTTTGTTTTTGACCTCCATGACCTAATCAACATATTAGATTTCAAATAAACAGTATAGTGGGCCTTAGGATGATTTTAATGATGGATATCCAACCACTATTGTTTTCATGTGGTGTGGTCCACCTGAGATATATGACCTCTAATTGTGAGGGGCCCACTGTGATGTTTGTTAGAAATCCACCCCGTCCATCCGTTTTTTGAGCAAATCATAGGAAAGGAGACCGAAAATGATTAGATCCAAGACTCAAGTGGGCCATACTATATGAAGCAAGGTGTGGAAAGGAACTCGACCGTTAAAACCTCCGTATGCTCTACCTTGATGTTTATATTCCATCCAAAACAGCTTTGTAATGTCACTTTCACCGTGATGAAGGGAAAAAGCCAAGACAACTTTCACCGTGGTGAAGTGAAAAGCCAAGACATGACCGTGGTGAAGTGAAAAAGCCAAGACATTAACCCGATACACAACTTATGTGGCCATATAAATGTTCAACTGGCATCACGGCCATCACGAAATGCATTGATCGCAGTTATCATGCAATAAGGCTGTCATTCAACGTGGATCGTGGTTGTCATTATACATGGACCATGAACTATACGATATATGATCGTTGTTGTCGTGCAATATGGGTCGTGATGTGCTCGATGAACGGGTCGTAGTTGATATGGATCGTGTTCTAATGTTAAATTGGTCGTCGTTCACAACTGTATCCGACCGTGGTCCTCGTCCATGTTGAATCGTGTTTGACAAAAACGACGGTGGTATGAGGAACACGGCCCATACGACATGGAAACCACGATCCATATATACTGATAACCACGATCCGTATAAACTGACATCCACGATACATACATACTGAGAACCACGATCCATATATGCTGAGAACCACGATCCGTTGTTAAGTCATTGATCCATTATTAACGACAACCACGACCAATTCAACTTGCAAGATATTGCGCACCACTACAACGCTCCAGTCATTATGACAACTACGATCCGTATAACATGGGAGTGACAACCCATATAACATTGCAATCACGACTATGTAGCATGACAACATCGACCCTTACAATATTGCAACGACGACTCATATAACACGAATCGCCAAGAGAGTGGCGCCGTGGTCTCAGGCCGGGTCGACGCCGAGAAATAAAGCCCATCCACCATCGATCCACGAGTTTCTCTTGCTATCAACCACGAGCGTGATTGTCATGTTGTAGATATCGTTGTTATTATCTATGTTGAGTTGTGATTCACATCAACGACCCAACGTTCGCTCTATCCACGAGCCTTCCTCGTGGAATCAATGCCACATTCAAATTCAGAAATCACATTAATGACGATACATTCCATAATTCATTTGGAATCAAAGCGACCCTTTCGAATCACCAACCCCACATTAACCACGGGTTGAACATCCTATAAAAATGGTACTTGGGTTAGACACTTTTTCTGGACGCGATGCCGACCGACGAGTCCTTCTCGCGCTATTCCTTCATAGTATTGCTATGTTTTTTCATGGTGCTCATTGGGTCGTAGTTATCACGATATTTCGGTCGGGGTTCACATCACCGTGGTTGCTATCGTGTTATGGGTCGCCTTATCATGTAAGAGTGGTCGTGTTGGTAATGCAAGGTGCATCGTTGTTGTCGATGCAATATGGGTCGTGATTGTAATGTAATATGCCCATTGTCCCCATTGTTATATACTATGGCCCCGGTCAGCGGCCGTGGGCCCAAGCATGACTCATGGGTTAGATCCATTCCGTTCATCTGCATCTACAAGTGAATGCCACTGGACGGACGTCGCTCTACCGATCATTCGTTGGCTTGATCCCGAAAGTGGGAGGATAATTACAATGGTCTACGACGGTGAATCATCACTGCTCCATGTAATGTCCACCGCTTGTGATTGGAGTGACGTTTCTCTTTTTGGTCTCCTACCCTTAAATCATCCGAGAAGCGTATGGACGGCATGGATGAAACACATACATGGTCGTTGGGCACACAGACGCCGAGATCCGGCAAATTGCCGGTGCCCTGTGGAGTAGCCGATCGGCCGGGCTTTATCTCGGAGTTGAAACCGAGGTAACTTCGCTTTACTCCATGTCCGTACGTATCCTGAACCGAGGTCAGGGGCATTTTCGTCGGTCACGATCGTTCATCTGTTCACCACTGTTTTGTGGTGTGGTCCACTTTTTATTGGGTTAAGGATCATTTTTTTGTTTTTTGGTTACCAATAAGTGATTTATAGGTATATATGTGACGTAATACGCTTGCTTGCTTTAAAATGCACAAAGCAATAAAGGTCAGTTGCATGTGTGACAATCCCCCTGTGATCTGTAGACAGTCAATGTATAAAGTAGTGTTTGTTGAAATGTCTGAATGGGATTTTGTTGATGGATTGTAAGTATCTGTGGTGTGATCCAGTTGACCGTTTGATCTACCCCACCCTAGTTTCGATATCTTAAAATAACCCGAGATAAGGGATAGACGGCCTGGATGTACAGATACATCACGGGGGGCCCGCCCATGAGCTGCCTGTTGGGAGTTGGGCCATGAGGGGGGTAGTACGCAATCCTCGCCCATACATGAAGCCCTTCTGTATCCGTACGATGGCCTGGACGAAATTGCCCATGACCTTGATTCAAGCGACATACGGACCTGGATGAAGCAGATGACACCTGATGTTACAGCATTACGCCACGGACGGATCGGGTACTATCCGGACACCGGCAAATGGCTGGTGCTCTATGGCTCGCTGTGTCCAATCACCACGCATGTGTTTCATCCATGCCGTCCATACGCTTCTCCGATGATTTAAGGGTAGGAGACCAAAAAGAGAACGTCACTCCAATCACAAGCGGTGGACATTACATGGAACAAGTGATGATTCACCGTCGTAGACCATTGTAATTATCCCTCCCACTTTCGGGATCAAGACAACGAATGATCGGTAAGAGCTGACGTCCGACCGTGGCATTCACTGTAGATGCAGATGAACGGAATGGATCTAACCCATGAGTCATGATTGGGCCCATCTGCTGGTGACAGCCTAGCAGGGGAGTAGCCAATCCACTATCCCGCGACTAAACGGATGAATATATGAGCGTTGGAAGGGCCGAGTGTAGCATTTCACCTTCAACTTTACGGACTTTCTACTTACATCCTAAAATGTAAGGGAGGGGAAAAGAGAAGATCCAGTTCTCCCAATTGCCGAGGCACGTTACCCGTCCCAGTCGTAATCCTCTTCCACTAGGAGGTCAGTTTGCTACGGTCAAGGTAGAATCGAGAAGGTCACATTCTGTGGATCGTGGTGCCGTATTCCCATGCACACCTAATATTGGTTGTCACGTTGCAACCATCTTGGTTGGCACGCAGTACGGATCGGATTCCCGTGCACATTATGTGATGCATGGGTCGTGGTTGGAAGGTGTTATGGGTCGTGGTTGTCATTGGGAGCCACGACACTTTGAGTGATTCCTAAGTGTAAATCACGACATTTATATAACTGTGAACCACGACCCATGCAACCTGTCGACCCCGACCAATATAACAACTGCGAATATTACGGCCTGCGTAACGTGGGAACCACGACCCATGTCAGCTGACAATCGCGACCAGTCGAACGTTGGTCGTGGTTCACATGCACAACTGGTCGTTGAGCGTGGTTGGCAACCCATGTCAGCTGACAGCCACGACCCGTCGAACGTTTGATCGTGGTTCACATGCACAATTGGTCGTTGAGCGTGGTTGGCAAACCATGTCAGCTAACAAGCACGACCTTCGAACGTTTGGTCGTGGTTCACATGCACAATATGTCGTTTGCCATCAAATGAGGATCGTGATTACGATAAACCGTGGATCGAAGTTGTATATCGGTTGTTGAGCGTGGTTGCCATGTTAGGAATAACGCGGGGAGGATTCGAGCCCTTCATCAAATATCTTTTCCATTGTGATGGTTGTAATAGCAACGAAATCCATGAATGAATAAGATGTAGCAATGGGTCGTTGAACGTGCCTGACAACCACGATCCATGTACCGTGACAACCACGAATAAGATGTTACTGGACTGTGCGACGCTCATCATCTGACAACGACGGCCCTCTTAAAAACCCTGAGCCATATAACATGACGACAACTCCCAAACAGATTAAGGCCGCACACCCAAAGTTGAACGGACGATCCTTACAAGAACAAAACCGCGACCCATTGTGGGACAAAACTACGACCCTCGCGCGATTCGGTTTTGTCACTGGATTAAAACCACGACCCTTCGCGTTGTACTTTGTTGTGATTCACAGTGGGCCGTTGTCGCCAACCACGACACAATGTGGATTGCAATCCCGAACCAATGTGGATGATAACCACGACCCATTTAATGGACAACCAGTATCCTGCATTACTCGCAATTTGGACCCATTCAAAATTATGATTTTTTTTTAACAGAATAACCAGTATTCGAATGAGTATGGGTCGCAGGGCTATATTATGCTACTATGATGGAGAGAGTGTGTACGACAAGGCAATGTTCACCTACCAGGGTGGAGACTCAAAGGGATTTGTTGTGAGTGATGATATCACCTATCGACAGCTTGCTCGATAAACTGCACCAGATTACGAAGACTACGTCGATGAATGCAATTTGATGATTACAGCTTGTGTACGGTGATCCAATTCATGGATTCCTACGCCCACATACAATTAAAGACGATGAAGATCTCAAGCATTCATGTTATTCTCGTGACGTACACCTTCAACACATATACCATTGTATGTGGAGAAATTGAGGCGTTGTCCTATCGCTGAGGATTACAACAAATGATGACGCATTACATTCGAACCCATCGGCTCTTCATTCGCAACCTGTAGGCAATGATCGGATAGCCGATGCTTCCGATATGCATGACACTTCTGTTAGATATCGAGACCGAGAAGTCAACGACTGCGATGTAAGCGGCCCTTCCCATGACGATACACATCATGTTTCGGGGAGTGATGACGTATGCGATATAGCTGGCCCATCAAGGAGTGATGGATATCACGATCGGGAGCTCGACGAATGCGATCTAGCCGGCCATTCAGACTACGACACACAACATAGATTGGGGAATGATGTTTGCGACATACCTGGCCCATACGACGACTGCTGTATGGGTGGCCCTTTAGCCAACGATACACAGCATGATTTGGGGAATGATGACCGCGACATACCTGGCCCATCAAGTAGTGATGGATATGATGACCGAGGAACAGCTGACCAGTGCGATCTCCAAACCCCACTCGCCAATGATCCATCTGATGATGCGTTTGTCAATTCAGATCGACAAGGATACCCGAATTTTGTGGATGATCCGAACGACATATTACGCGGCAAGTGTACAAGGACAAAGGTCGACTACGTATTCTCTATGTAAATATGCGATGCGCCGCAAGTTCCAGTACAAGGTCATCAAGTCCAACAAGGCGATATATACGATTGGCTGCATTGTAGCAGATTGTAGCTGGAGGATGCATGCTTCAAAACTTAACGGCCTAGGGATGTTCAAGATCAGGACTTACAACTCGAAGCATACCTGTACTATGTCGTTTGAGGATATACGCCAATCTGAGACCACGAACGCGGATGGCCGTACTGAGACGGTGACGTCGAAGAGAAAGGGGAGAGATCATCGCCAAGCCACCGTTTGATGAGTAGTGAGTTTGGCGTCGGCCGTCGTATGAGCTCTGGGCTGACCTGCACGGCAAAGGAAATTCAATATCGTATGAGTGAGACGTACGGTGTTGAGACTGTTACAAGAAGGCGTGGAAGGGTAAGGAGATGGCAACCAGACAAGTATTGGGATCCTACGAGGGCTCCTATAACGAGCTCCCTGAGTACCTTCACGAGTTGAAAAGGCCAATTTAGGGACTGTCACGAGTCAGCAGTGAACGAGGAGACGAATAGTTTCCAACGATGCTTTATCATAGGGCAAGTGCATCGAAGCGTAATTTTACATGTTCTGAGGGTGTTGTGCGTTGATGCCGCGCATTTGACAGAAGATACAAGGGCGTTCTCTTCATGGCTACCGCACCGATGGAAACAATCACATCCTCCCCGTGGCATATGGGATCGGGAATCCGAGAACAATAGTAGCTGGAGGTGGTTCCTTGGGATTTTATCAAGGTCACTCTGGGACCTTCCAGACTAGTGATAGTGTCAGATCGTCACAAAGGGTTGGTTAGTGAAGTCCCTGGCATGTTCCCGCATGCGATCCATGGATATTGTGCTCATCATATACTTGGAAACATGAAGAAGGCATGTTCGGATGATTCTATGAGGGAATACTTTTGGGGTGCCGTGAAGACATACCGCACATCCACGTTTTGGGAGATGATGCGATGCATTCAAACGTCGAATCCCACGGCGTATCTTCCTCAGCCGTATTGAAAAAGAAAGATGGGCGAACGCTTTCTTTCCTGGCATGCGGTATAACATCGTCACCACCAACATCGTGGAAAGCATGAATGCATTGTTCGTAGATGCAAGAGAGTACCCTGTCACTAAACTTCTCGAGACAATAAGGAGTAAAATCCAACACTTCTTCCTCCGACGACGGACGAGGCCTCGGATGCAACGAAGATTTGACTCCTTGGGCATCAAAGACTGTCCGACCTATATCGCCTGAAGGTGCGAAGGACACAATGCACCGCGATTTCAATGGATGAGTTCCAAGTGACAAAGACAGGAACGACTTGATGTAGTGAATCTAATAGACATGAAGTGTACGTGCAATGAGTTTGCAAAAATGTCACGCTGCCGTGTGTTCATGTGATGGCGGCATGCGATAAGTTTCACTTGATATGTACAAATACTCGCTTCCATTATACTTCAATGAGATATATCGCAAAACATATCAAGAGTCGGTTTACCCTAAGGCCGATTGAACACAATGGAACACTCCTGGACGAAGTGAAGGTTTTATGCGATAAAATGAAGCCGCCAAACGAGAAGATCCGCTTGAAGACCGAAAAGGTTCGCATTACGTCCCAAGGAGAAGATAGGACAAGACCCAAATGCTCTAGATGCAATCGAATCCCAATCACAACCGGCGTCGATGCACTTTCATCCTCGCTCGGGTGAAGCGAACCTTACTGGAATATATTGTTAACCACGATGCATGTTAACAATATCCTGTGTGGAGAATACCCAGAATTCTTGTGCTTCAACCACGATCCATATTGGGAACGGTGAACGTTACCTACCGTGGCACTCTAATATATATATATATATATATATATATATATACTATCGATTCATGAACCGTGGTGCATGTCTACGACGATCCACAGATTCTTGACCATTTGAACCACGACCCATACAGTCTTGGCGAGATTAACAAAGGGTCGTGGCACTCTTGACCGGTGGACAAGTGGGTTGTCATGTTGTATGAGTCGTGTTTCTCACTATGTCGTGCTTGTTCGCGACGATCCAACCCGACGGCAACCACGAACCATCAAAACGTGGACCACGGCCTATTTACCGTGACAACCATAATCACGATCCTTTATGCACCCGGGTCACTAACAGAAAAGTCAGTGCAAGGAAATAAGGTCTCACCAAATGACAACTATGATAAATGCTTCACATCAACCACGAACCGCATAACACTTCAACCACGATCGGTATAAAAAGAAAACCAATAACCATAAGGCTCAATGACGCGCAAGACTCTGCTAGTGTCTTCCACTTAAGTATACAAAGATAGCAAGAAAACGCGTATTTTAGGGGTTGATTATAATTCGATTCTCCATATTCCGGTGTCACTTTTCGCTTTGCAATAGCGTGTTTCATTCATACTTACCCGATTATCATAACCATTCATAAGAGCTAATCTAAACGGTATATCATCATGATTATACGTGTAAATGAACAAAATCTAAAATGTACAACCATATAACATCATGTCACAAAGGTCCACCCCGATTGGGGACTCAATATACATATCCAAAAGATTTGCAATGTAACATCTCGATTTTTGCCAACCTGGGATTAGACGTCCTTAGGCAATGGGTCGATCCTAACACCTTATGAACCTCGTCGAACTCAATCCCAAAGTCTAAAACGCTTTTGAACCCATTTCCTTCACAAATCTCACGCAATTCACCACCTTGATCCTTCAATTTTTCTAAGTACTTTCACTCTAGACACTATCTTAAATCGCCAAGTATATAACTTGATCACCTTATATACAAACTACAAAGGCCTAGGTACCACCTTAGACAAAATCTTATAGACTAAATCCTTTAGAAATGTGACAAAGTTAACAAAGTGCTAAACTAGATTAGCTACTAAATCCATTTGATCCACTTTAAATACGATCTGCAAGACCCAAAACTTGTAGAATCATTGACGCTAGGTTACCCTAAAATCTAGGATCAAAATCATTACAACAACCACACATACTACGTGACAACCACGACCATATAACATGACAAGTACGACCCATGGAAACAACGACCCATAAAACAGTCAAACCCAGGTGAGAAGCTAACGTTGCAATATCACTTCATTAACTGCCAGAATAAAGTCTAGAACCGCTGATAAACACGACCATGTAACGTAACAATCACGAACCATGTAACATGAAAACAACAGCCCACGCGAACAACGACCCATCCAAATTTCTTTCGCATGAGAGAAGCTAATGTCGCTTTCTAACGTCTCGTCATCGATGTAAGAGAGGCTCAATCGCCGACAAACACGACCATAGTTGCAATACGGTGTGAAAAAAAGCCTCTTCAAAGGGCACCCAACAAGTTGAAACACTCGTTTTAGAAGGTGAATTCAGCATTTCCTGTGGAGGCCGTTAATCTTCACGAAGATCGTCAAGACACATGAGGAAAGGGAAGGGATCACCCATAAGCGAAGAATGGGAGGAGAAGAAATCAATGGCTCCATCGAGTATCTCCACCAGTATTTTGATTGGCAGAGCAAAGAAATCCATGAATGCTTAAGGTGTTGCAATAGATCCAAGTTTCTGACGAGACTTTGAAAATAATTTCAAACCCAATTACTCCTTTTATAGGCTGGTAGAACATTCCGAAAGGGTGTGCGATTTCATAAAACACGAGTGTGTCGCTGAGTCCGAAGGGTAAAGATTCCGAAGGAAACGGTCGTGGAAAGGGGGACCCATATAAGACGACCCAACAGACGACAACCACGACCCGGTCCGCGTGATCGTGGTTAACATGCAAAGTGGATCGTAGGTATTATCCACGTTGATCGTGACTTAAACGATGGGAAAACGACCCATGTGAAACTACCACCACGACCCATACAACTTGAGAACCACGACTGACATGACACCATAACCACGCGATCCATATACCTGTGATAACACCATGGTTAACAATCTCCTTGTTAAATTTGTCGTGGCTCTCAGTTGTTGTGGATCGTGGTTCTCGTCCATGTTGGATCGTATTCGACAACCACGACCATATGAGGAACACGACACATACATCATGGAGACCACTCCAGGTGTCATGGGAACCATGACCCATACAACTTGCAGGGTCGTGCTCACATCAAACACGATGAAGGCAACATGACAACCAGGACCCTTAAAACATGGCGACTACAACCCATATATGATATAGCATTACAATCACAACAAACACGACGAAGGCAACACTACAACCACGACCCATATAACAAAATAAATGCGAGAAGAGAAGCTCGTGATGCGCGAGACTCGCTTCGGGTCTTCCACTTAAGTTTACAATATAACAGAAAACGCGGCGCTTACAGCAAATTTAACTGGTCGTGATTGCAATGACATGGGGGTCGTAGTTGTCATGACTTTTAGATCGTGGTTTACATGACGTATGGATCGTGTTTCTCTCGTTACCGTGGTTGTCAACGACGATCCAAGGTGGATGACAACCACGAACTATTACGTATTTGAACCACGGAGATATTGACACGACAAAGAACGACTCAAGCGATCAATCAATCCGATGTTCTTTTTCTAATCTCTCATACAATCGATATATATATATATATATATGGAAAAGGTACTATGCGCCGAGCGGCATCACGATGGCGCCCACATCACCTCGACCTCATGGAGGACCGCTTTACGCTCGAGCATAGTACCTTTTCCCTATATATATATATCTATATATATACACACACACACACACACACACACACACACGGGATTTTCGGTATCTACGTCTTCCACGTCCTAACTTTGATAGGGAGATTTCCATACACATCAACGGAACAGATCAAAGTATGTGGATGGGCATATTTCCATACACTTGTGATATAATTTATCAACCACACCTCTCTATAAATGCGATGGCGGATAGAAAACTCTCCACGGACAACTGCGACCATCTCACTCTCCAACCCATTATAGATGATGATAACAAGTAGAAACATCAGATACACCTATCCATTCATCATTCAACATCGATTCAGTGTTTGGCTTTCTTCGCTGGTCTACCTGACGCCTCTTCTCCTTATTTTTGTGGGAACGCAGCATCTTCTGCTCTCGACTGCTTCAGACAGTCGTATGCGATCGTCTTTCGAAATTTAGGAATTTCCTCCTACTAATCATAACGAACTAATATTAATAATACAAAGTACAAATCAATAAAGATTGAATGTAGGCAATTAAATATATCTTACATGCGTAAAGTCAATCGCACTCATACCGCAAAGGAAGTCTATATATTTCAAAGATGTAAACGCCACAATCGTTCAAGTTTGGTTGCATTCTCTTCGGCGGATGGCTTCACAATCCATGGATTCTCCCACCTAACTGATCCGTCATCAAGAACATGGAATAACCACCTCACCATCGGTTACATGCGCGACGACCACTTTCGTTTTTCCTTCCACCCTTGGTACTCAGTCGTCAGACAAAGTGACCTCTCTCTTCGTCGATAAATAAGCAATGATCACCAAGGTCGATTTCTTGCATTAAGAGGGATGTACACCTATGACGCACAACAGATATGACAACAACAAGCATGATTGCCTTTCAATAAATGCATCTAGTCATTGAACTCCATGTACGTGTGCAAGAAACTAAGATCTAACCACATTATACTTCCATAGAGGTTTCGCCATACGACGACTATTTCTATAAGCACTTCCGACAACCTTTCGTACTTCATGCTACCACGATCATTATGGTTCCCACGCCATAGGTTCGCAGCAGTCAAGTTGTTGTCCCATGCATTGCTATTGATATATTGAAGAATATTGTTAAACAGAGGTGAGTTAGAAACGGAAGTGATTATCGACGTTTTAAAGATAACTATGGTCCTCAAATTCACCTTACCGTAAATAGCGACGAGACAAACGCGCAGTCCTGTCTACCTCTCCCTCGTTCGTCCTGGCGCGCTGATAGGTATCTTAGGTACCGGTCTATGGTCTACGTAACGAGGAAAATGTGTGATGTAACTACAATTCATACATTGATATGATGCAGTGAAGAGAAAGGGTAGAAACTTACCTCAGAGTCCACCCATGAATTTAGGTCATAGACACTTTTCAACCGTACATTTGAACCTCGACTCTCGACAACTCTCAACTCGTCCTCTTCGGCATCGGTAAGAGCTCGATGGAGTTCACCGAGCCCCGACGAGGCTCACTCACGCTAGAGCTCTGTCGGGATCCTCTCGTATCGTGACGTGGTCTCCCTTCATCACAGAGTTGCATGGGTAACGATGTTGATCTGTAATAAAATGACACATTATCTATGGAGTTCATAATATAATGTCCGATTTAAACCACGATCCAAATGTAATTTCACGTACAATTGTCTTATTCACTTCATCCTTTAGCAGGTTCATATCCTGCTTCATTTGCGCCCGTAAGGCAGCATTCTCATCTTTAAGATGGGTCATCCCAGCTTCAAAACTAGAGAGCTGCCTAATCCCAGCCTCGAAATTGGAGACCTGTTAAAAACTTGTATTTTGCATTCATGTCATATCTCGTCCACTTTGGGTCGTGGGTCAACTAGACCAGTGGTGGATGATAACCACGACTAATCAAACATACTAGCAACGATCCATCATTGACATTAACCACGGTCAACTACACATTTATTGCTTCTACCTCCTCTGTAAGTCATGCGTCATCTCCTCATTCAAGTAGGCACTCTCATGACGAAGGACTCGTTGAATGGGCAAGGGCATATAACATCGACCCTCACTGGATCATAACCACGACAAAAAAGGAACACTACACCAGCCAAATACGACAAGGGGAAAATTCTATTCTATATAGAATTATATACATTTATTCCTTGAATTTCCTCCCCAACACTGTCCTGTAATGAAATCGTATATCAGAAATGGCTAAAACATCCCCACTGGAGCCTGGTTGTCATCCATTAGTGGGTCGTCGTTCACGTCCATGGAGGTTCGTGGATGTCAACAACGATCCACTATGTATGACAATCGCAATCGACATTGGATGGAAAGAGCGATCGAGACGGATGATGGTGAAATCCACACTGAACGATAATCACGATCCACATTTCTTATAAACCACGTCCAGTGTCTACATAGAAGATAAATCATTTTATATCAATCGCAACTCATCCAAGATCCACTGTGCATGTCAACCACGACCCCGGGTGTATGATAACAACGATTTAAGATAGATTCAACTTCATATACCTTAATAGCCTGTATCTCCTCTCTCAGTTGCTTCATCTGCGCCTGCAGTGAAGAATTGATATCCTCTCTCGATTTGCTTCTCCTGCTCCCGAAGAGAAGCACTGATCTCCTCCGTGAGTTGCTCCATCCGATCCCAAGCAAGGCAAAGATTGATCTCCTCTCTATGCTGCCTCACCATCTCCTGCAGTAAAGCATTGATCTCCTCTCCATGTTGCTTCACCTGCTCACGCAGTGAAGAATTTTCTGCACTGAAAGGGCTGATTGAAGAGACAACACACCGTGGATGACGACACCGATGAACTAAGTGTCGTGGTTATTACAAAGAGTGGATCGTGTTTCTCGACCGTATCGGGTCATGGTTGACAGATATGTTGGTGACGGCTACGATCAAGGATAGGGTCGTGGTTATTACGACCAATGGGGCGTGGCTGACGACCATGTTAGGTCGTGCTTCAACCACACGAACCATCGTGGATGAAAACCACGATCCATTAGTCTACGGTAAACACGACCCATACTTGATCTAAACCACAAACCACGTTACACGACCCTAGACCATCAATGTTGTCTCATGGACCCTCAGCACATGAGAAACACGACCCGTCCTGTGTGCAACCAACGAACCTCAAGCTTATGACAAGCACGATCCATTTTTCATTTTCCTTTAAATGAGCTATTAGCAAATAGGTTACAAGAAGCAAGGAGATTTCACGTATGTCTTTTGTATTATTAATATCATCTCTCTTCAACACCACTTCTCGTAAAGATGCATAATCCTCCATGAGGTGCTTTATTTCTACTCCAGACTCGTTAGTCTGCTTCAATTCACCCTTCATTCCTTGCACTTCAGTGGCGAGAAAATGAATTTGCTTACTCAATTTCCTTATTGCGGATCTTGTAGTCTTATTATCTTTCAGTTCATTCCCAAAATGGAGAGATTTCCCATCAAGCTGAGTTGTATTTTTCAGTTCCAAGAGGGAGGTTGTAAGATCAGCCTCATCTTTATTTATTACGTCATCCACCGTTGTCTCTGCCGTGGATGCTGACCGCAGAGCCTTGTCCTTCGTTTGAATGTCGTCGTCGTCGGTTATACTCCTGACAACCTCGCTCTCCGCTTCTTCGACCGTTGGTTGAAGATATGGAGCTAGCACCACCTGCAGGAGCAAAATTGATTGATTAATTAATTACAAACATACTGCATGATTCAAATTACAATACTAATTGAATAAATCTTACCGACAACAGCTGTGAAGATGACAGATATCGCGTCATATCTCGCTCGATTTCCTGTGACACTAGTTTAGTATTCGCGGAATCCTTGTAGGCGCTTCTTCTAACGGACCACCTACGGTCACCAAAGTGAGTTGAGGGAACCGTTCGTAGGCCCAAATCAGTATAAGAACAATTACCATGCATTACATCTTGGTTGACATGTATGGAAGAAAAAGGGAAAATACGAACTTAAGGTATGAATCAGACAAGACCGACATACTTGTAGGGCAAATGCGCATCCGCATATGTTGTATGATTTGGGGTACCGCTGGCCGCCCCTTTCCCCCGCATAGTGCCGACGCAGCGTTAACCCCTTTCTTCGATAATCATACCCCACACTACCCCATGGGTAGTTATTAAAATAATCTAGGTCATCAACCATGTCGATAAACGTATCAATACAGCTTATTCTTCTCGGAGATCCAACCAATAGGCTCTCAACGCAAATTATTAGTGCCACTTCACCGCGTCCATATGTTCGTCTTGATCGGCGAGTGACAAATAGGCTTCTTTCGGTTCTTGTTTACTAACACCCCCGTGCTCAAGTAGGTCTCCCTAATGCCTTTTCCCGACTCGCTCCTCCAGCCTCGCACGACCGCCACCATCTATCCTAAGTGGACCAAACTTAAGACCCATTATTAGAGCAAAATCGAGCTCAGAAATCTTATCTTGGTGCCCCGAACATCGAATTTCAGATCACCAACATGCCTTTGCATCGTGCAATGCAGATCTGAGACTGTGCCGTCCACTCTGGCCACTGGAAAGTCCAAAGAAATCCAAAACAGGTGTCTCTAAATAGTTTATTTCTATCGGGAAACTTCAACATATCTTCAACCAAGACTTTCAGAAAAGTGACGGAGCACTTGGGAGAGACCTGTGCCTTTTCGAAGTCTAGGCATGTGGTCATGGTTGACTTCTTTCGACCTGCATTCCAGTATGGTCGTGGATTTTTAAGTAAAAATTATATGATGGTCTTGCAGAATCTAACATCGGTCGTAATTGTACTACACAGTGGATGGGGATTGAAATCCAAGAAGGGTAGTGTTTATAACGAGTTTTAAAGGAATGTGGTTATGATGCGACACGGTTCGTTGTTGTCACGTACGCTGGATCGTGGTTGTCATCTGTGCTGGGTCGTGCTTGACAGTCGTGCTACAGGGTTCGTTGATGTCATCCATGTGGCCGTCACCAACGATCCATTAGGCATTATGGCATACAGATCGTTGTTGTCGTCTACATTGAATCGTGGTTCACAGGCACGACCGAGACAGGATGTGATCCACGATCCAGATCGACTGTCAACTACGACCAATTGTGCGACAAGCCATGATGACGACACTGATCGCCGTTGTCATGCCATACATATCGTTGATGTCATCTGCGTTAAGTCGTGGTTCACAGGGTCGACGACCCTGTGAACCACGATCCATTCTGCATATCAACGCCGATCACAACAACGATCGTGATTGTCATGGTATACATCTCGTTATAGATACATTGAGTCGTGGTTCACAACCCATACCCACATAACACAATGGTCAGTGGTCACCGTACACCGTCCATGTCAACCATTACCATACCTTGCTTCGCCATTTGTATTGACTGAGCTGCACTGAACTTGTAGATGTACTCCGAGTGGTGGCGATGGAGGGGCCCAGTGAATAAGATTCAAAACCAGTAGAAATGGGTTAGGGATAGAGAAAGTGAAGAGGTCCTAGAGAAGAAGCATGCGCAATATATAGTCGGTGTTCCGTATGGGGATAAGCGGATGAAGTTTTACTCTCTCGAAAGAAGCATCCGTAAAAGCGTCCATTGATGTTGTGAGTTTGGGATGGAATCGTAACCATCCGTAACAGCGTCGGTTGATGATCTGCGTTTAGGATGTAATCATGTGCGTCCGAAAGCATCCGTAAGTCGGTGTTGCGAAAGTCACATCGAAGTGCCTTATCTCTGATCCGCACCGTCCATCTTATTGTAACATCCAGAAACCTAAAGAATGGTCAAGATATTGGAATCCAATAGACCACAACAGTTCAACCAATTATTCCCCACCATTAATTGATTCCCACCATTAGAACGCCATCTTTCGTGCATGTACATGCGACCCATTACTTCCGTACAAACAAAGATATATGGTGTCCACATAGTTCACGACACCTTCTAGCCGTTCGGTGTGACTCGCCCGCATAGATGTATACAAGTGAGTTGCCCTATTCTCGTTTCCAGGCAAACGAAGTCGATAGTATAATATATAATAAAGGGAAATTGACATGACAATGGCAACCCATATAACAGGAAAACAACGATCCATATAACATGAAAACAAGGATACATCAAGCATGAAAACAACGATCCATACAAGCCGACATCAGCGACCGATGGTTGTCGTGTTGCATGGATGGTGATTGAGAATTCGCATGCGTCGTGGTTGTCATATTCGCCCGGATCGTGCTTGTCATCCGTACCGGATCGTTGTCGACAACCACGTCACTGAGTACAGCACAACCGATTATCATGACAACCACGATCCGGAAAAGACAAAACCACGACCTATGTTATGTACACTATTCCGGTCTTTGAGTACGTAGTTAATATTCATAAAAGCTCTTCATTATCGTCCACATTGGGTACTGTTTGTCATGATACATGGGTCCCCACTGTCATTGTATATGGGTAAGGGTTGTGAGGTTGTATATGTTGTGGTTGTCACGATACATGGACCCTGACTGGAATGATACGTGGGTCGTTGTTGTCATCTTACATGGGTCGTGGTATACGTGAAACATTGGTCGTAGGTGATATGGGACGTGGCTGTAATGTTAAATGGGGCGTGGTCCCAGTTGTAACGGATCATGGTTTGTGGTGCTTGTTGATCCGGCGCTGACAACCACGACCTAATGAGAAAGAAGACGCATATAACATTTCAATCACGATCCCGTTGTTGAGTTCACGTTTTCCTATATTGGTCGTGGTTAAAAGGCACAAAGGATCTTGGTTAGCATACACATTGGAAGGTAAATAACATGCCACAAAGTTGATGAATCAATAAATCAATAAGATAAGTACATATATTACAGTTCACATTACATTATCACAAGCAACAAAAATACGTAATGTCATCACCACCTCGGCACTCATCCTCAAATAGGACGATGGTGGATCGACGCCGATTGTCACCTATTCGTTTGCATCTCGAGCATCTGGGTGTTGGCCCATCTTCTCGCTGGGACGTAATTCGAACCTTCGCCTCGTCCGAAATGTCCGCCCGTACACTTCATTTCCCTTAGATTCACTACATCGGTCGTTCCCGGTGCGGTGATGCACTTCCGAGCTGCATCACCGTACACAACTTTAATTATCAAATCGAATTCAACCGACGCAGTCTTCGTAATCTTAAGGTAATGAAGCACACTAGGTCGTAATCTTATGGTAATGAAGCACGGTAGATCGAGGTTATCCTACACGTTGGGTCGTGGCAATTAATCACAAGGGGTCGTAGTTGTATCCAGTGCCATATCCCTGACGAGCACCACCCATAACAGCTGACAACAAATTCGTGGGGACAGTGTGCGCCCACGATCCAAATACCGTCACAAACATGATGCCGTGGTTGTCTACCATACAATTGTGGAGGTTTGATCAAGGTGTGGCCTAAGTTACAGTCCCTTTCGCGTGACCACCACAGTACCTCGGCTTCCCGACTGTTCTTTACCCTGGCAGGTGCCTACAAACAGTTGAAGTAACTAACCACACCGAGTCGTTGAGCTTTAGGCGATCGTGAACGTGATCGAGGAAGGAGAAGGATCACGACTAAAGGAAAAGCAAATGAAACGGAATAGAGTACAAACCTCGCAGGGAAGAGGCTTTCGACGAGCGAAGCGAGGAGGAGAAACACACGTCGCCCTCGGCGGTTGGCCCTGGATGTTGGCTTCTCTAGGAAAGCAAGAGAAAGGGGAGGAGAGGGCCTCTCAAATGTGCATTAGTGCGACATCTCGCCACATCGAGAGTCGTGGTGCGGTGTGATGGGTGGTCTATGGGGCCCAAAGAAGATGTATGTGCTTCGTACGCCTTCGTCCGGTTTAAAATATCATTTTACGGCATGAAGCGAAAATCGAGAGTGATACAACTCTCGGGTGGACCACACTGCAGAAAATAGTCGTTATTGGATATCCACCACTATGATCCCCTAGGTCCCACCGTGATTGGATCATGGTCGTTTTTGGTCTCCTGCCATACAATGATCTTTAGAGATTATATGGACGGAATGGATGAAACACGTAGTTGGTGGTGGGACCCACAGAGCGCCGAGCGCCAGCCATTGGACGGTGTCCTGGGGAGTAGCCGAACCGTCCATTTCTCGGGGGTTAAGACAGCGGGTGACTTCTGCTTCACGCCAGGACCGTACAATTCCTGAACCATGGTCAGGGGCAATTTCGTCCAATAAAAGGTCCAAAGGCTGTCAGAAGGCTGTTTAGGGAATATGTAGAGTGTGGTGGCGATCGAGGTAATTGACCCAAACTTCGAGGCGAGTAAGGTCAAAATCCCAAAAAAAAAATGTAAAAATTCAACATATAATTAGGTAGCGCTTTCCAAATTCCATATTAAGTAAAAATTTTCAGTGTTAACATACTGGCCCAAACTTTAGACTTTCATATTTAACAAACATGCCCTGAATTTAATGGGGCAAATGTTATGTGAAAGCAACACAAAGTCCTATGAGTTTCGCTGCGTTGTCCGTGTAAAAATCCATTCCATCCATCTGTTTCATCTGTTCATATGTGCGGGCAAATAAACTAGATCCAAAACCTACATGAACCACACCACAAGAAAGAGTCAAGACCCGGACACCCACCATTGAAGCCTTAATGGAGTTGAAAGAAGTTTTTGGATAGGTCTGATATTTGGGGTTTTCCTTCAGCTGATGGGGATTACCTTATAAACAGATTGACTAGCATACAAAATTTATAAGAAGCTGAAAGAAGTTTTTGGATCAGGCTGATATTGGGTTTTCCTTTACCCCGTTGGATCACCTTAAAAACAGATTGAATGGCATACAAAAATTATAACAAAGCCTCAAGAAAACTTTAATGGTGGTGTTTCCTTCCTAACGACTCACTTGGGTCTTCGATTGCCTAGACTGCCTATATTTTTGGCTCTTGCTCTTGCTCTAACACGAGTGAATTTTACAAGAACATGGTAGTGGGCCCCATGGATTTTCTGATTGCAGGAAATTACCTCCCTAGACATGCCGGGCAACCTAGGTTTGTTATGTAGGCGAAATGGTCAGCATGTTAGTTCTTTATCATTTAAAAATGTGGTGACTCTTCCACCGTCCCATGGCCTAGTTTCACCGTAATTCAGACCATCCAAATGCCGGATCCAACGCCGGTGAATAAATTATGCTGAGAGCGTAATTCTATTCATAAGAAGTTTTCGTGTGAATTTGCATCATTGAATATTTTATTTTTAACCATTCATTTGGTAGGTAATAGTCAAACCTTTGAGATTTCTTAATTAATATAAATCTTAGAGAAGCGTACCATAAAGAATGGGATCACAGTGAAGAGTCAGGATAATTGTAAGCCACTGCAACGGAAGTAGATTTGCCTGGTGACCCTGGCCCACTGTGATGTATGTATTCCATGCCTTCCAATCCAAAGTTTAAGTAGACCACACCACAGGGAAGCAATGGTGATTGAATGCCCACCGTTAAAAACTTCTTGGTGTGTTCTGTGTGCCCTGGTGAACAAGTTAGATGTTGAATAAACGTCTCCGTGAGCCCTTGGAAGGTTTCAATGGTGGTGCCATGATCCCAACTATTTCATGCCGTGTGGTCCACTTCAGCTTTGGATCTGTTTCATTTACAGGATCATATCCTAGAAGGAGCTGGCAAAACGGATGGACAGAATGGATATAAAACAAATATATG
This sequence comes from Magnolia changhungtana, assembly GCA_030180095.1. Taxonomy (NCBI): domain Eukaryota; kingdom Viridiplantae; phylum Streptophyta; class Magnoliopsida; order Magnoliales; family Magnoliaceae; genus Magnolia; species Magnolia changhungtana. Next base: position 1,473,109 of record JASAUF010000325.1, on the reverse strand, counting down.
ATAGTGGGCCCCACAGCCCCTGCGTGTCACCAGGGAATTTGCTTCCCAGTATCACATTGCAAGTAATAGACACCACCATTTTAAAAATGGTGCCAAACTCGCAAATCACTCACCCTCATCACATCGGCATTTCCATGAGAACAGAACCAGATGGATTTCCGACTTTTGGTGCTGACTCTTTCGTCGAAAAGGACGACTCTTCAATTCTGAGGCGCCAACGCCGAACCTTCCAAAGCTAGGCGGATTTTCTGCTAAAGGCTTTCCCTGTAAGTTCCTGCGCTGGGATTCCACGTGGGCCACCGCGATGTTTTGAAAAATCCGACCATTCCATCTGCTATTTCGTAGGACGCGGATTGCGTCCTACCCCCGCCCGGACGGTAATCCGTCTGGGCAGGGATCCGTGGGGCCCACCGTGATGTAAGTGTTTTATCCATGCCGTTCATAGTTTTTTTCATATCATTTTAAGATACAATCCAAAAAATCAGGCCGGTCAAAGGCTTAAGTGGACCACAAAGTGGGGATTGAATGTTCACCATTAAAAACTTCTTGGGAGCTAGAAAAGTTTCAGATCAAGCTGATATTTGTGTTTTCACTTCATCCACGTCTACATGATCTTATGAATAGGTTGATGGTAAAAAAACATCATGGTGGCCCTTAGAAAGGTTTCGACGGTGGGTGTCCTTATCACTTCAGCTTCCTTTATATGGTCCACTAGCGCTGTGTACCTATTTCGTATCATTAGAATAAAAATTATGAGGATCCAAAACTCAAGTACGCCCCGCGGGAGGAAACAGTGAAGATTCAGTGATCACCCTCTGAACATTTGTATGGCAACAAAAGTTTTGTACAGGATTAACAGTTTTGTGTTTTCACTTCACTCCAGCGGAAATGAACTTATAAACGGTTTGGGTGGCATAGAAACATTAAGAGGGAGCCTAAAAAGGTTCCAACGGTGGAAAATTATTTATCCTTTCTCCAATTTTACTTCATCAGGTATGAATGCTTTTAGTCTTGGATCCACGTGATTTTTAGTATCATTCCTTAAAATTATTTTTTTTTTTTAAATAGATGGATTGGGTAAATTTTTTGGGCACGGATTAGGTACTTCCCCGGCCTGTTCCCAGCTCGGCCAGGCTGACGCTCTGAGGGCCATTGAGGGTCCACCGTGATGTTTTAATTTTATCCAAGCCGTCCATCCATTTTTCCATATCATTTTAGAGTACTGAATAAAAAATAAGATAGATCCAACACTCAATTGGACCACACCACAAGAAGAAGCGGTGCTAAAGATGCCCACCATTGAAACCTTCTTAGGGTCCACCGTGTTTTTAATTTGCCATCCAACCTGTTGATGCGGTCATATGCACCTGGGTGAATTGAAAAAACAAATATCACCTTGATCCAAAACTTCTGTGGTCCCCAAGAATTTTTCAACGGTAGGAATCTAATCCCCACCTTGTGGTCCATTTAAGCCTTTCATATTCTCCATTTTTGTCTTAATAATTTAAAATGATATGGAAATTCAAACGTGTGGATAAAATTCAAACGTCAAGGTGGACCCTACCTAATCCGTGCCCAATTTTTTTCAGAAGACATCTTAATCCGATCGGATGCATAAGAAATAATCTGGGATGGTAAAAACGACTGAAGAGAAAGATGATTCTTGGCTCGGCCCCAGTTAAACTTCTGCTCCGAGGCTGTCGCTTCAAAATAATCTGAAGTCGGGGTAGTTAGTGTGATGTTCAGACCGGAACCTACTTGCGAGATCTCAAGCTGTCCCACTATTGTTCGACCTGAGACGAATCGTTCGGCCGCCCACATCTGTGCGTCGCCCGTTGCAGGGAAACTCAACTCGACGGGTAAAGTCCGCCGCCTACCTTGGAGCTCGGAGGGGAGACCTCTAGAATACCTGACAGGCGAGTCGTGCCGATTCCCTCATGAGCTTGGACCGAAGCCCGTCCCAGTCTCTGAATAGTATACTAGTCCAGGTCTGGGACTCGGAGTTAGGGCCTCCTTAGCCTGGAGATCCTGAGCCGAGGGCGAGGCTGGGTGTGGACGTTCCAAGTGCTAAACTGGGAAACTACCTTAAACGGACATGACCGATTGTCTTGCCCGCAGATACGCGTAATACGCTACACAATCCCCGGATTACAGATAATTATATCTTCACGATCATAGTATCCCACTAATTGAGTGAATTGTACCGAGATTAACGGACCCATACTGTCCGATAGGTAGGCATAAATATGGTGGGACTCCATTGCTACGGGTACGCAACATCTCACACCCTCTCTCTACATTCAACCTAGACCCAGATTCCTTTGACCTGACTTAGGCATCGGAGTGTCCCCCGGCTTAACCAGGGTCTCATTTGCTCACCCCTTGTGCAGGACCAGGGTTCGTCGAAAGTTCGCTGCATTGAATGGAGGGTGATCCAGATTTTGTCATCAACATAACTCATACATTAATGTGGGCCCTACCATCCGGGCCTCACCCACAAAGTTGTTACCTTGCCTCACCTAATCCGCACTCCCATTTGTGTCCTCACAAAAGATTAGCATTTGTGTGGCCCATCGTTATTTATGTGTTATATATCCAATCTATTCATTGGTTTATCTAGCTAATTTTAGGACATGAGCTCAGAAATGAAGAGAAGCACAAGTGGACCACACCACAGGGAACGGTTGGGATAAAAACACCTGCCGTTGGAACCTTCAGAGTGTCCCCTGTGATGTTTATATGCCATCCAACCCGTTCATAAGGTAAGTCGGACATGGATGAAGGGAAAACACAAAAAATCAGCATGGTCCAAAACTCCTGTAGCCCCACCAGGAACGTTTTAATTACAGACGTATATTCCCCACTGTTTCCTGTGTCCCCTCCACCTTTGGATCTGCATCATGCTTGGGCTCATGCTCGAAAATGAGCTTGCGAACGAATGGACCGAGTGGATATAACACGTACATCACGGTGGGCCCCACCGTGACGAAGGAATCCCCTGCAATACTGCAAGCCGCGGCCACTCTAGTCGGCTCATCCATACTTGACCGCGTAAAATTCGTCTATTGCCCAGTCTTAGTGCTGAAGTAATCCATCTCTTCCAAAATTTCAAACCAACCTGGTCATAATCGCTTATATAAAACAAATAAAGACGTGTAAACACAAGCAAACTCAAGGCCACTGCAATCCACCTTCCTCTCCCTGTCTCGCTGCCCTTCTCCTCCTTTGCTTGGTTTTTCCTAAAACAAGAAAAGCAAGCAAGCATGGTCAGGAAGCGAGACGCCTTCCGAGATGCCTTTCTTGGAAGAGGCTTCAAAACCTCAGCATTCAAAACCACTGTGGGACTCGCCATCTCTCGCCTCTCCGTCCTCAAGAACCAACGTCAGGTCCGCTATTCGCAGGCCCGAAGCGACGTCGCCCAGCTCCTCCAGCTCGGACATCATGAAGGTGCTCTCCTCCGCGTAAGTATAATCTACTTACTCTCATCCCATTCTACTAAATTAACTGTTTCAATTTGTAGAAAAGCTGTTTCTGTTGTTTGTTTGATAAATAAAGAATTTTGTACCTGGAATTGTTCAGATCGAACATGTAATTAGGGAGCAGAACATGTTGGACGTTTTCGTTCTGATCGAAGGTTACTGTAATCTCTTGATTGAGAGGACCGTGCTCATTGAGAACCAAAAGTTAGTCTTTCTGATCACTATAATACAAACTCTCTTTATATAGTTGGATGAATTAGTTTTATGTGGTTTTTATGTATTATCTTCTTATTACAGAGACTGCCCCGATGAACTGCACGAGGCAATATCGAGCGTTATCTTTGCCGCTTCCAGGTGTGGAGAATCGCCAGAGCTCAACGAGATCCGTTCTGTGTTCACATCAAGGTATGGGAAGGATTTTGCTGCTGCAGCTGTCGAGTTGCGCAGCAATTGCAGGGTGAATACCAAGGTAGGTTTTGCAGATATTGCTGATTTTATTTTGTTTTGTCTTTCAAATTTCTTTAATTTTTGTACTTGTTTTTGGTTTTTGATAGATCATACAGAAGATGTCAACCCGACAGCCGAGTTTGGAAATCAGATTGAAGGTGTTGAAGGAAATCGCTGCCGAAAACGGGATCACACTGAATCTTGAAGAACCATCTTCTGAAATTGCAGCGGTAAGTGATTTAAACATTTTCTTCCCAAGTGGTTTCTTTAAGTAAATTTATTTTTCTTAATATTTTCTTCATAAATACAGGTGGAAACTGAGTCGAACCACCGATCTAAGCCAGCGAAAACTACCGATGTGGGAGGAGTGGCTGTTAAATCCAGGCGTGATGATAATCCTTTAAATTCCCATGAATTAGATCAGGAGGAGCAATCGTCTGGATCGATCAAAGAAAGGAAGAAGTACGCGGATGTTGCCAGTGCTGCTCAAGCAGCTTTTGAATCGGCAGCTTTGGCAGCTGCCGCGGCAAGAGCTGCAGTAGAACTTTCAAGAACTGAATCCGGAGACCAAGGGGGAAGTCCGGGTCCTGGATCAAGGAATAGATTTGAGAAGAACCAAGATGATGGGTCCTCGAGATTGAGATCTGGGTTGGGAAACAATCCAAATGGGACTGCAATATCAGATGAATTTGATCGGGTTTCTGCCCGGTCGAGTTTTGACAAGGTTCACCCAATTCAAAACTCTAGTTCAGATTCAGAAAATGAAGAATTGCCAGCTAAACGCGTGGATATTCTCCAGCAAGAAATCAAAGGAAAGTCCAACGAGGCGGGTTCCACTCCGGCTGCTTTAGAAGAGGCGAAGATTCGGTCCATACAATTCGATGAGAGCGACGATGATGAGTCACACAAGAATCATGAATTCAATTTCAATCAGGAGTCTGACATCATTAAGGAAACAAATAGATCATCGGCAAGAAGCACCGGATTGCCGATTTCAGGAGGCAGAGCTGGCTCTGGATTCCAGAAAACTGGACCGTTCAACGCAGTGTCGGATGAGAATGAAACAATCAAGCTTGACTATCTGCCCCGAAAGCAAAGCTCAATCGAATCTAAATATGATTCGATTGGCTTTTCAAATGAACTGATTGATAAAGTGGCATACAAAGCGAATCGAAGAGCTGCGACTGCATATTCAGAATCTGCAGAAGAACTACGGCTGCAGCGTCTGAACGTAGAGAAGAGGCCCATTTCTGTGAGGACTAAAAGAGGCTTTTAGGCGGGATGCGAGTGTAATGAAGGTTTTGTTATGTAAATCTTGAAGAAAGACTTTAGTGTTGCCATATGCAGGTGCTTGTTTAGTAATACCCTCCATTGGGGTTAGCGGATTCTTCATAATCCGGATTAAGCCCTAATCATGATTTTTTATTGTTTATTTTTATTTTTTGTGTTCCCATAGACATCAGATTTGTATGAATGAAAGCTTCAGTTTGCTCCACCTGTTTGGGAAAAATAGCACAAGTCCGGTGACTCGGCTATGGAATGGATCAACTCTATTGACATGACTCGGGCTCCCAAGGCGATAAGTCTAACCGAGGCATGCATGCCTAAAAACGTAAAGGAGAGACACAACTAGGATCTTAGGGTTTTGAACCCAACCGAAGCTCACATGTCCTGAGCCTTAAGGCGTCAACTGGATATGACACTGGATCAGATGAGGCAAGATCTCTAAGGAGGTCTCGGCATTTCAAAGATCTGCCTAAAGCCGACTCAATACATGAGATGGCAGCATCAAGATCGACCAACAAGGTCCTAGGCTTAATGTCCTACGTCCAACCTCATCCCGACCTATCTCTTGGCTCGGTCATTGGGTTGGCCATCGGTCAAAAAATGTATCGATTATGGATCGGTTATGTCTAATCTGATAGGCGATAAGTAGCTCAGCCTTCTACAGCTAGACAAACCTCACTTAACAAGTGAGTCGGCCAGGATCGACCGACTCGTTCAGATATATCAATGAATCCAGAGAGGAAACGGTATAACATGTAATACCTCCCTGAAGATCTTGGGGGGATAATCTCTGATTCTGAAGATCTTGGGATCGGCTAGATCCTGAATCAAAATGATATCAAATCCTCAATATATTTGGAAGGAGATGGCGACACCGGAAGGACTCTCGAATGGCACACCGAAAGGTGAAAGGTACACACAATTCGAATCCCTCACCCTAAGACTATCAAAGAACCCTAATTCCGTGTCTAACTTAGGCATTGGAGGATCCCCTAAGCAAACCAGGGTCTCCTTTGTCCTCTCCTTGTGCAAATACCAGGGACCAGTTGAAGGGCGAGCCGGAAATTGCATCAACAGTTTGGCGCCGTCTATGGGAATTCGATACGAAAAGTCATTTTTCAAGCTCTATCACAAGCTTTGAATAAACCACCATGGCAAAAACACAAAGGACCACTCAAGCAGAACCTGATGAAGTTCCGGTCACCGGTCCCCAGGCGACCAATAGGGCCCAAGGGCGGCCAGAACAACAGGAGAATTGTCAGGGTTTTGTAGCCCGTCAAGTGACCTCTGACTTGTCCAGGCATACCCAACGGAACTGAGGGAACGGGAGGCTGGAAAGAGAGTTTCAAGAGATCCGGAATGATATGAATTACATGAGACAAATGCTAGAACAATTGCAGCCCCATCGGGCTCAAGTGCCCGACCAAGAAGATGGTCGGCCGCATACTGCTCGGCAGCCGATCGATCCTCAACCGACCGCTCCACCAATCGATCCTCAACCGAATCAGCATAAGATGTCGGTTGAACCCACTCTCTCTCATGTTTCAATAGCGGTCCAATTATCAGCCTCCGATCTCCGACATGAAATAGATCGAAGGAGGCGTGACAGGCCCCTCGAAGGAACGGTCGAAAGCCAGGAGCCATGGAAGGTCGAGATTCAAGATCTCCAGAAGCAAATCTTAGATATGAAATAGACTTGTCCTGCCGGTCAGACACGACCTGAGGAAAAAGAATCTTCGTTTGTACATGCGATAATGAAGGCACGGTTACCCGAACAATTTCGTCATCCTCAGATCATGCCATACACCAGGAAGGCCGACCCAACGGAGCATATAGAGTCCTTCTGGACATACATGGAACTACATGACGCCTCGGACACTGTCATGTGCCTAGCCTTCTCTTTGACATTGGCTGATGTTGCTCGACTTTGGTGTAAACAACTGAAACCGAGGTCCATTAGCTCGTTCGCCGAGCTAAGCGACACTTTCATCGCCAATTTCATCGGAGGGAAGAAAAGGCTCAAGGCATCAACACATCTAAACAACATAATCCAAAAGGAGGGGGAGCTCCTCAAAGACTATATCAAGCGATTTAACCTCGAAGCACTCCAAGTTTGGAAACATTCCGATGAAACGACCCTTAATTCTATAATGAAAGGAGTAAGGGACATACCATTTCTGTCATCTCTCGACAAAAATCCTTCGTCTACTTTGGCTAAGTTTATGGCCCGATTGGAGAAATATGCCAATGCCGAGGAAACTCGAATCCTGCAAGAGGTTGCTCAAAATGCCAAAAGCTTTGTGAAACAGTCGGCTAAAAAGAATCTAACTCGGCAAGTGGTAAGAAGCAGAAAGACGATCTGCCCCGAGATGATCGTAAGTCGGGAACACAGGCCGATAATAAGTTCTCGACTTACACCCTGCTCAATAAATCGCAAGAGCAGGTTTTGATGGAAATAAAAAACGAAAGGTTCGTGTATTGGCCCGACAAGCTCCGCGGTAACCCCAATCGACGAAGTAAAGACAAGTACTGCTGTAAGACCCTAGCCTGTCACGCCCCAAACCCGGAAATCGGATTCATAGGAATCCCGATCACCGAATCCGGTGCCGACAGCCTCCGTAGTACCCCATTCTCGGCTCCTAGCGTCCATACGCCAGATTCCGATCCTGGGATCCTACAAGGAGGATTTTTTTTTTTGTGTACATTTAACTCGTAATAAGCATAACCACAAGTATACCCAAATCACAAAGGCAACATCATCATCACATATCCACTAATATAATCATTTGATTACAATACTGAAGGGAAATACATAAATAAAAAATCAAGCTCCAGAAGACCGCTGCATGCTCCAAGCTCAACACTGCTGCAACCTAACATCACCTGCACGCATCTATCGTGCATAAGCTTATAGAAAGCTTAGAGGGTGGTGTAAGTGTGTGCACAAGGTAAGTGTCAAGTATTCAATACAATGTCATCATCATACGGTACCGAAAATACTAGTAATCCATAAATCGTACAATATCAAAATAAACAGAATTACTAATAAGATCATGAATTACCAGAGTAAGCAGAAATACTGACAGGAACAAGAATTATCAGAGTAAACAGAAATACTGGCAAGATCATAAATTATACGATAACAGAGTAAGCGGAAATATGGACAAGTTCATGAGTCAATCAATATCAGAATATGCAATATAGAGCAACTATACAAATGAGGAGTCATAAAGAGCCAAATATCAAATGCCGAGGATGCGATGCAATATGCAATTCCTGATGAGTCCACGAATAGTGTCAATCGTATCTAGACCATATAAATGCAGAAACACAGTAACCCAAAATACCATATGTCGTGGATGTAAGGCAATATGTGGTGCGAATGGAATGACCATGCTGGAGTGTGAAGTCGGGATGATAGTACGTAGTATCGCAGGCTATAGGGCCCATCACAAGGGACTTCTATCCAAACCAGTCTCATACCTAAATTTACATAGTCAGACTCAATGTAGTAAACTCCTGATCTCAAGTTAGTCGCGCGTCCCAACCGAAATCCTGGCCATTGCGAAGGCACACATAAGAAATAGTTTGCACCATCAGCCCGAGTGGATAGTGAATGAATGAATAAATGAGTATGCAACTCCTACCCAATAGGTCCACATATCGGTACTGTTAATCGCTGAGATCATCACCGGGGTTTAGTACACTCCAAATGGCACTGCGCTCTCCCAGCCGCACAGTCCAAGTGAGCGTAAGAAACCTCACTATCCGCCTGGCCAATAGTCTGTCAATACCTATCCAGCATGTCGATAGTGGACCCATTCAAGAGCTGGTCAAACTCAGCCTAACAATGCCCCTTACCCTCCCAACCCCCCTCCCAACCGACCACGACACAATGGGAGACGCGGCCTCCTGGTATTCGACACTCGGGCGCTCATGTATCCACTCGGTCTCGACGTTGGGGCGTCTCCTGCCCACGAAAGTTTAAGAATTTTCACTCAGGGACATCTATGGTGCCCATATGCTAAAACAAAACATTTCCGGTATCCCCTCTGGCCATCCACGATATGCCTGTGGAGGCTACGACCTTGATGTCGCTAGGGCGTATAGTAATCATAGCACATAATGCAAGATGCATGAGTCATACAATCTAGTCATGCATCAATCCTGTGCATACCATGCGCTCATATGAGATAACCTCCGCCTATTAGGGAGTCTCATAACAACATGCTTAATAACATATGCAATGATCAACCACGTCTCATAACAAACATGCAGATGATGAGTATGGGCATGTATCATGATGTTATGCTGTCACATACTCATAATCGGTATCAATAACCGGCATCGACAATCGACCTCGACAATGTGGACATTTAACCAACATTGCCCCCAAGGAATGGCCCTCATGAATCCTAAAATATAGTGAACACATGACCTCACACAAGGGCCAATTATACAACACCATGGGCCTCTCTCGAGCTTACTACACATCACGATGGGCCTCTCACATGAGCCTAATATACATCATGTAGGTCTCGACAAATCCGAATCGGCAATCGGCCACGACAAGTAGAATCGACAATCGGCCACGATCGATAATCAGTCAATTGGCCACGATAAGCAGAATCAGCATTCGACCACGATCGATAATCGGCCTCGATCGGTAATCGATCACGACAAATCAGAATCAGTAATCGGCCTCGATCGATAATCGACAATCGGCCTCGATAAATAAGAATCGGTAATTGGCCTCGATCGATATTCGACAATCGGCCATGATAAATAAGAATCGGTAATCGACCTTGATTGATAATCGGCAATCAGTCATGACAAATCAGAATCGGTAATCGGCCTCGATCGATAATCAGCAATCAGCCACGACAAATCAGAATTGGTAATCGGCCTCGATCGATATTTGGCAATCGGGCATGACAAATCAGAATCGGTAATCGGCCTTGATCTATAATCGGTCATCGTCCATGACAAATCAGAATCGGTAATCGGCCTCAATCGATAATCTGCAATCGCCCACGACAAATTAGAATCGGTAATTGGCTTCGATCGATATTCGGCAATCATTCACGATAATCGGGATCGATTGATAATCGGTAAATCGGTCACGTCAATCGAAGTCGACAATCGGTCATGACAATCCGAATCGATCGATAATCAGAACCAATAAATCGATCACGTCAATCGGAATCGACAATCGGTCATGACAATCAAAACCAACAAATCGGTCACGTCAATCGGAGTCGACAATCGATTATGACAATCGGAATTGATCGATAATCAGAATCAGCAAATCAGTCACGTCAATCGGAGTTGACAATCGGTCATAACAATCGGAATCGATCGATAATCAGAACCAGCAAATCGGTCATGTCAATCGGAATCGACAATCGGTCATGACAATCAGAATCGGTCGATAATCAGAATCAGCAAATCGGTCACGTCAATCGGAGTCGACAATCGGTCATGACAATTAGAATCGATCGATAATCAGAATTAGCAAATCGGTCACATCAATCGGAATCGACACTCGCTAATGACAATCGAAATCGATCGATAATCAGAACTAGTAAATCGGTCATGTCAATCGGAATCGACAATCGGTCATGACAATCGGAATCGATCGATAATCAGAATCAGCAAATCGGTCACGTCAATCGGAGTTGACAATCAGTCATGACAATCGGAATCGATCGATAGTCAGAATCAGCAAATCGGTCATGTCAATCAGAGTCAACAATCGGTCATGACAATCGGAATTGATCGATAATCAGAACCAGCAAATCGGTCACGTCAATCGGAATTGACAATCAGTCATGACAATCGGAATTGATCGATAATCAGAATCAGCAAATCGGTCACATCAATCGGAGTCCGCCTCGATGATCGGTCGATCAAGGCTTAAGGGGAGGTCGCAATGTGGACATTAAACCAACATTACCCCCAAGGGACGGCCCACATAGAGCCAAACATATAATGGGCCCACGGCCCCACACAAAGGCCTAATATACAACACAATGGGCCTTACTCAAGGGCCACATATACACAACAGGTGGGCCCTGCTCATGGGCCTCAAATACATGACATGTGGGCCCTACACATGGGCCTCAGACACATAATAGGTGGGGCCCGTTAAATGGACCTCAAATATATCACATGGGCCTCAAACACGGACTGCATGAACATCACAATGAGCCTTATACAAGGGCCTTATATACGTCAAATGGGCCGCAACGACGGACCTCATATACATCAAGGTGGGTCGGAATTATATTACATTAAGGTGGGCCCTGTACATTCCAAACGGGCCCCATCCGATGGGCGGTTTGGATAAAATAAATGCATCAAGGTGGGTCCCGCACATCTAAAACGAACGGACGGTATGGATAAACCCATATCTCGCGGGGTATCACACTGTCCTCATGGACGGTGTGAATAAAACACGTACACTAAGGTGGGTCCAGACACGTGGCCCACCAGTGATCTGGATCTGCCTCATTTTTAGTCTCAAGCCTTAAGTCGAGCTCACCTTTGGATGGACGGGTTCGATGTAATACATGCATCAATGTGGCCCGACAATGGATGGCGTGGAGATAAAATATATACATTAATGGTCGGTTCCACCATCCAGCCACCTGGACGGCCTGGATAAGACCCATACACCAGCAGTGGGACCCACGGATCTTACCGATGTCAACACGTTAGTTAAATAGCTAATGTGATGTACCCTAACCAATATGTCCATATCTGTTGTATTATTATATATATTACAGAAAGGGTAAAATATATAATATATATCTGTCCATATATATACGAAAAGGGCAAACATATAATATAGTATTATATTATTATTGTTATTATTTCATATGTTGTAGGGTGGGTGGACTGTGATACACAACACATATTGTATGGGTCCCACCGTCCATGAACGGTGGAGGTCTCACACGCATTGCGGTGTGGCCCATCTAATGGATGGACGGCGTGGATGGGGTGCCATGGACCCCACCACCAGTCCACACCCATGCCAGTACACGCTCCAAGTCAGCCACCTTCACAGGAATCGATACCAAGACCTCTTACGTTGAAACGAGGCATCTTTCACTCGGTCTGCCACTTGGGCTATGGACCAGGGTCCCACCATCGGGACGATTTTGATCTCGCGTGGGACCCATGAAATTGCTGACGTCAGATGGCAGTGGGTCCCACCATCAAAATAGATGAACGGCATGTGTAAAACACATACATCATAGCTGGGATCCACCGTCCATGGGCTGGACGGTGGACGCAGCGCATCCTCAAGGTGGCCCCACCGTCAGGATGGATGGATGGATGGCTTGGATGGGTCCCTCAGACCCTGGCTGACGTCAAATGGAAGGTCAGCTATATAGCTGCTGCTTGTACCCTGCAGCATTTAAAAGCAACATGGGTGGTCCCACGTAAAGGGCTACCCACCCTAATATATATACTATATATTATTATTTAATACTTATATGTGTTTTTTTTTTTTTTTTTTTGGCATCTGGCGAGTACACCCCACTGTCAGTTAACACTTCACTGTTAGCCACCTTTAATACCTGCTACGTCCAGCGTTCCTGGCGGACGGTGAGGATGAATACCTCATCAAGGTGGGTCCCACATGAACGTTGCCCACCTGATCAGTTTGGTATTTGTGTTTTCTCATCATCCAGGCCCATTGGATGGCCTGGATTAAACAGATGGACGGCGTCATTAAAATACATAATTCATGGTGTGTCCCACATGGATGGGGTCCACCGGTAGATGGCTTGCATGTAAACATCATGGTGTGCTACACATCTCATCATCATCACTATTTTAAAAAAGGAAAAGAGAGAGAGAGAGAGAGAGAGAGAGAGAGAAATCGGATGTAGGAGGGACCCCACCACTATGGGCCCCTCATATAATCACAACACATACTTGAAATGGGTCCCATTTGTCCCAAACATCAAAGGTCAAGATCTACTCTTGAACACCCACCTTCGATCTCCTCTTCCTTCTTCCGCCTATAGCCTCCCAATGCTCCAAAAGTGCTCTTTCAACGGTGGAGATGACGATCCAAGGGTGGAGATGTGAGATAGGGTGGTAGAGAGTAGGCCACACATGGCTCTTCTCATGGAGGTGGGGAAGTTGGATCTCTCTTGGAAATTGCTTGGAATGAGAGAGAAATGAGAGAGAGATGAATGATATAGGGAGAGAGTAATGGGTGTGTAAGAAAAAGGGATGGGTTGGGTTGAATTTTGTGTAAAGGAGGTGTGGGTGAGGAGAGAGAGAGTTGACTTGTGAGGGGGGTGAGGTGGCATGGGGTATGGGTGACGTACTTGACTTGTGAAATAATGTGCGCTTGATTGGTGTGACGGGTAGTAGAGATTCTTTTGGGATTCGCAACGCGTGGCGTTTCTTCGGAATAAACGCGGGCCCACATCTCCTGGCCCGGATATCAGATCGATGCACGAGTCACGGTGTTGGAACCGCAGTGACAGCGCGGTCGCTAGGGTACAAGTTTCGAGTTGAGCTGGCTTTGCTATACAGGACTCGGCTTAGGATCTCGCGCATACGTCGGATACAAGTCGAGAGTTGCTGGAATTCTACCGGGAGGACCGCGGAAGCCTACGGAGCGATATGGTCTAGGATACGGGTCTTACATAGCCTGAGTATCCATTTTATTCCTCTAGGTCCCACAGTGTAATGTCCCAAAAAAATCTATGCAAAGACCCGAGTACCACTTCAGGCAGAGATCACTAAGGGTCAAATTATGTAGAAATTAGATGAAAATTAACTAAGTACTAAACTGAATTAATTAGTAGATTAGCTTGAACCGCTTTTATATGAATTGCAAGACCCAAAACCAGTAGAATTGCTAACTCTACATTACCTAAAACCCAGGAGCAATCTAAAAACCCAATTACTCTCGAGAACACATTGAAACTCTGTATCAGACCTGGACCGTGCGTCGAAAGTCCGATGACCGTGAAACTGTACGGTTATGACCACCTTACTGGGCTTAACAACCATCGCAGGAATCGAACCCGAATAGTATCCAAAAATGCACAACTAGATCCCTGAGTAAAGTATGTGAGAAACGCGAATATCTTTAGCAAATGAACTCCGATTTAAGTGAATTGGGTCGTTCGCTTGCAGGCCAAATTTAAGGGTTTGGACCGTTCGATTCTGACCTAACTACATCCTTAGATCAGGAAAATTTTCCTACACATGTCAATGTACTTGTGGCCCTAATCGAGTGACGATAGCCATTGAACTGAAACTGGTCCTCCATGGTCGATCCACAAATCTGATTGGACCGAAACCTTAACCTGGCATAGATTCATTGTCAGGGAACTTCCTTCAGACAGTATGCGAGCAATGGACCTTCAGATAAGCTCCGTTGGCCCAAAACAAACGCCTTTTAGCTGTAACCCAAGTATACCATAGCCCTAAGGCCATTGTCATGCCCCAAACTCAGAAACCGAGCTCACAAAATTCCCGTTCGCCGAATCCGACGCCGACAGCCTCCGTAGTACCCCATTCTCGGCTCCTAGTACCCATACGCCAGATTCCGATCCTGGGATCCTACAAGGAGGATTTTCAGTATGATTTTTTTTACGTAATGGAGCATAACTAAGTCACAAAACAACATCACCACATATCCACTATATCAAAACTTTAAGTACAATGCGTCTGAAAGGGAAATACAATATAATGAAAGTAATAGAATCTCCAGAGGCTCGGCTGCACGCTCCAAGCTCAACGCTGCTGCAACCTAATGCCACCTGCATGCATCTATCGTGCATAAGCTTACAAAAGCTTAGAGGGTGGTGAAAGTGTGTGTAAGGTAAGTGCCAAGTATATAATATCAGAGTAATGCGAAAATATGCGGTAAGTCCCTGAATGCTATCAGCTATACTAAAGCTATGTAATGCAAGGCATGAATGCTATCGGTCATACCAAGGCCATGCGATACGAGGCCTATGTAGCCAAATGTCATATGCGAGATGCAATACAAACGTGCCAGTACTCATCAAGTACACATATTAGTACAGTTCCTCTCTGGATATCACCAGGGTCTAATACACCTCACACTGACTGCCTCCTCCCTAGCTGCACAGGCAAGCAAGTGGAAGAGACCACACTATCTGCCTGACCAGTAGTCTGCCAATACCTACTCGGTTCATCGATAGCGGACACATTTGCGAGCTGGTCAAATTCAGCCTACCTTATAGCCCCCTCACTCGGTCGAATAAGGCCACACCCCCTTCCAACCGACCACAACACAGTGGGAGATGCGGCCTACTAGTATTCGGCATTCAGGCGCTCGTGTATCCACTCGGTCTAGACGTTGGAGCATCCTCTGGTACCAAAAAGGTTCTGAGACTTTCACCCAAGGACATCCTAAGTGCCCACAGTGCTAGAACAAAGTATTTCCGGTATCCGATACGACCATCCACGATGTGCCTGTGGAGGCCACGACCCTGATGTCGTTAGGGCATGCAGTGATCAAGTCACATATATGCGATATGCATGAGTCACACCGTACAAACATGCAGCAATCTCGCGCATACCATGCGCTCATGTCAGGCACTCCGTCTCATATGGAGTCCTATAATGTCTCAGCCTAACGGCTTATGCTATGATCAAACATTCTTCATATGAAGCATACATATGATACATATGGGCATGAATCATGGAATTATACTAAGCATTTTACAAAATAATGAACTATCCTTATAATGCAGATAGGCCTAGACGGCCTATACACAACGAGTATAGGCCTATCAATGGGCCCTAGGGAGAGTTACAATGCGGACATTTAACCAACATTGTACTTACAATGTGGACGTCAAACCAACATTGCTCCCAAGGCACGGTCCGCCATAAAACATTATTACACAAATCATGGAGGAATCACACATTGCAATGGACCCTAAGGACATCCCATTGGGCCTTAAATACATCAAATGGGTCATATCGCATGGGCTTTATATTCATCAACTGGGCCACATCAATGGGCCACACCAATGGGCCTTATGTACATTGCAATGGGCCATAACCCATGGGCCTCCAATACATTAAGACGACCTAATCATATGGGCCTCATATATATATCAAGTAGGCCTCAACAAACGGGCCACAAATAAATCAAGATGGGCCTAATTACATGGACCTCATATATGTACCAAGGTGGGCCTCAACAACAGCCACAAATACATTAACATGGGTCCCATCATATGGGCCTTATGTTTATACCAAGGTGGGCCTAATCACATGTATCAAATGAGTCAATCCACCATTAAAATTCCTAAGGCCCACCATATATATATGCCATCTATCTGATCATAAGGTCCACTTGGTAAATAAATCTGCCTTATTTTCAGTCTCACGCCTTAAAATGATCTTACAAAATAGTTGGACAGCTTGGATGCAACACATGCATCATGGTTGGGTGCCATAAAGGCCCACCATAATATATATATATATATATATATATATATATATATATATATATATATATATATATATATATATAGAAAAGGGCACAATGCGCTTGAGCTGATTTTAACGTCCCATGAGGTCGAGCTGTGTAGGCCCCCACTGTGATGCGTTTTGAACATCTACCCCATCAGTCAGATGCATCATTCCATCGTGAGCCTAGGTCTCAAAAATCAAGTCAATTCGTGACTTGTGTGGGCCACACCACATGTAGAAGTGGAGAGGGGTCGTGCACCATAAAAACATTCATAACCATTTTTTTTAGGGCCCACCGAGATGTGGTTTGTAAATCCAGCCCATCTATAGTTCGTGTCCCACTTGTATGAGGGCTCAGACCAAGTTTCAGGCGCGTGAGAAACTCAGGTGGGGTCCACTGTCCACGACAGTGGACGGTGTGCGTGAAACACATACATAACAGTGGGCTCCACCGTCCACTGGACGGTGGTAATATAACACATACATTAATGTGGGCTCCACGTGGGGCCCACCATAATACTTATATGCCATCCATCCCGTTGGAAAGGTCACACGGGCCTGGTTGAAGAGGATAAATAAATTTCATCTTAATCCAAAACTTCTATGGCCCATAAAAGGGTTTCAATGGTAGAGTTCAATCACCGCTGTTTCTTGTGGTGTGGGCCACCTGAGATCTGGATCAAGCTGATTTTTAGAGGGGACTCACCTCAAGGGGTGGCCCACCACATGAACGAATTGGATGTCAAATAAACATCAAGGTGGGGCCCATGGTCAGGAGCCGTAGTTCTTCTCGCCGCGGCCAAGGCCTCTGATCAGTTGTGACCTTCCAAGATGTGGCAGCAAGAAGAACGGCGTTTGCTTCTTTATTATTTTATTTTTTTTGAAAACCTATATTTTTGAGATTTTTCTCATGTGGGGCCCGCATCAAGTGAATCGGACCCAACCGTTGGGTCTCATGGCTTAATACAAGTCATACAAGCCTAATATTGAATATATTTTAGAGCAAAGAAACGTCGGGTGGTTTTTCAACGGTTACGACCACTGTTTTCAATGCTATGGCCCGCCAGATACTCGGATCAACCTCATTTTTCGGCTCAACGCCTAAAATGAGTTGGTAAATAGGATGGACGGATTGGATTGAATCCATATGTCATTGTGGGGCCTATACAAGTTGCGCGCACAAATAGCCTTAAACCAAGGTAATATTGGTGTTTTCCATTCAACGTCCAGCATCCAGGGACGCTGGACAGTTGTGTTTTCAAGTGGGCTGGCCACAGTGGGCATCAAATGATGGATGGGGTGGACGCAACACTTATAAGGTGGGCCCCACCCATAGACGACTTGGATAAAATACATGCCTTACGGTGGGATCCATCCGGGTGGGCCACATGGCCATATCATCACAAGGAAAAAAAATGAAAAGGAGAGGGAGAGAGAGAGGAAGAGAGTGGGACACGTGAGATGAAGGGCTCCGCCACTATGAGCCCTCCCTTGCAAGCAATCATACATCAATGGGTCCCATTGCATATGGGCCCTCCAAATAAAATATCAACGGTGGAGATCCCTCTCCACCCAAAATGAATGGTCTATATGACCTCTTTATGCAAGGAAATATAAACATCAAGATGGGGTCCATGGAGAATGGCCCCATCATGGAATGATCATGAGGATCAAGGTGGGCAATCGGCCACACCTAGGGTCCCAAGTGAGATCCATACCATCAATTGGTAAGCCTCACTTGGCCCTTCATCATAAAAATGAAATTTAGGCCTATGGGTAACACCCACCTAGCGATCTCCTTGGTCCGTTGGAAAGCCTATCTCCTTATGCTTCTCTTTGATGGTGGAAGATGGGAGATGGATGGCTAGGATGGGAGATATTGGGAAGGGAAAGTGGGCCACACAAACTCTCCCTTCTCTCACTTGGAAGATTGGACGTGGGGGTGCTCTTGCTTGGCTTGGGAATGTTGAGAAATGAGAGGGAGAGAGAGAGTTGTAAGGAGAGATGTGAGTGATGGGTGATGGAGTGATGGATGTGGTACTTGACATGTAAGGTGGTGTAAGAGAGAGGGTGAGAAAGAGTTGACTTGGTAGTTACTTGGGGATGGGGTGAAAGGTGATGTATACTTAACATGAAGTGATTGATGGATTGATGGGTTGATTGATTGATTGATGGATTGATGGGACATGTTGTAGAGATTTCCTTGGGATTGCAAATGCACGGCATTTCTTCGAAATAAATACTGGCCCACATCTTCCGGCTTGGGTATCAGATCGGTGCGCGAGTCGCGGCGTTGGAACCGCGGCGACGGTGCGATCGCAATGATACAGGTCTCAGATTAAGCTGACTCAATTCTACAAGATACGATTTAGGGTCGATCGCAAACGTCGGTTATCGGTCGCGGATTACAGGACTTCAACGAAAAGGATCGCGGGATTCGATGGAACAGTACGAACTAGGATACAGGTCTTACAGCCATTGACATTAGTTCTGGGCCTATATAAGGGCCTTAAACCACCCAATTTCCATTTCATAAGATTTTCTCCAAACCTTAGGAAAGAGAAGAGAGAAAAGGGGAGAAAGGAGTGGAGATCATAGGGAGATCCTTGGAGTTTATTGTCGTCCTTCTATTCTGCTACTCCACGCCTCAATTCACCCTTCCACATCGCTACACCATCGATTTTAACTTCATTTTTGGGTAAGAAATCCTAACCCTAATCTGTTTTAGGAATCCAAATAGAGTAATCGATGTAATAGCTAACCCGCTTCGTGATTTAGGTAGCCATTGTGCTGTAGACGGAGACGTAGTGTATGAACCGAGTTCATAACGGGCGTATCAACGAAAGGTGTGGACTATAAATGTTTAGGTTATAGTTTTCAAGGCTTTCAATGTCAACTAATGATTTATGTCTGACTTGATTGCTGCCATATGATCTTAGTTACGACGCTTTGTATATATTATATATATGTGAACTATGTTGAATACAAAAATGCATTCCATGTGTTTGTTGAAATGATTGAATGAATATGAAATTATGATTTGTGTTCGTCATGATTGTAAACGTAGGATTCATGGTTGTCATAGGTATTATGATCACTATGTGTAAGGATTTGCTATAATATATGTCGTACTAACCTAGTCCATATATTGGGTAAATGGTAGCCTAAGTGTTTGATAAAATGTTTGAATGAGTGTGAAATCCTGATTTGTGTTTGTCATGATTTCTAATCTAAGATCGATGTTTGTTATATGCTTTATAACCTACATTGTGTAGGAAATTGCTATAGTTCATGTTGTAACTAATCTAGTCTATGTATTTAGTAATGTATAGTCTAAGTGTTTGATAAAATGTCTGAATGAGAAATTGTTGATGGATTGCGTTTATCAAGGGTATCGAGATAGGATTCTCGATCACCTCATTCATATGTATAATTCCTTCATGAAATCTGAATTTCGTCTACGTGATTTATGTATGAAATGCATAGGCATAATAACATGTTCAGTGTGTTTGTTAAAATGCTCTAATGGGATTTATTTTTGAAATGTTCGTTAAATGCTTATATGATTATCACATGTATACATATGTTGCATTTGAATATGATTGGGACTACTACGTAGTCCAGGCAATCAGTAATGGTTCCTGTTTGAGTGGCCAAGCTAGTTTCGCCACATTAGATACGTTCGATGAATCCGAGTCGTATGATGATCGTTGATAGTAGTACCATGTCAATTAATTCAGCGTACGCTCGTACTAGTCGAACTTGTCTAATAGACCAATTGGTCTATTGTGTGTTTACATGTATGAACGATGCTGCTTGAATCTAAGGTACCACTTACAAATGTAAAGCCCGTTTCAACCATGGTACGACGATCCGCTAAGTCTCATGAGCCGGGCATGGTAGTATGGGACACCGTGATCGAGCTGTCGGCCTACGCTGGGGTGCCGAGCCTCCCCGTAGTGACCAATGAGAAACCCAAACTCGTGAGCCGAATACGGTGGTATAGGACACTGTATTCGAGCTGTCGACCTACGCTAAGGTGACGAGCCTTCCCATGGTGACCTCGAGTATAAATGAGGCCTACCCTGGTGCAGCCTGGCTGTGGTCCCCAGTCGGGTCGGTGACGAGCCTTCGAAAATAGAATGTCAGTTGGTAGGGCGTCGGTGGAGTAACCTCAAGTATAAAATAGGCCTATGCTGAGGTGACGAGCCTCTCCGTAGTGACCTGAACTTGCTTATCGTATGTGACAAGCTAGGATTGACGACCCTAGATGGATCATTGTTTGGGTAAATGAGATAAAGGGAGGTACCTTAGCTTCCTGAATCTACTGTATGAATAAGTCTAATTAAGAACTTGACTAATCAGCACATGCACCGCATTACATGTGCCTTTGACATTGGAGTTGAGCACAGCAGGAGTGTTACATGCGCAACCATGAGATGATGTCGCAGAGGGAGTGCAGGCGAGGGCATGCATCATTACAGCATATCACCCCTGTATTAATAAGAGTAGCTAGGATTGTTTGATGTATTGCTTTATCATTACTACTTGACTGAATTGTTAACATGTTAACCTTTGTTTTATAGTTCCATTGAATTAGCTATTTATTCCCACCTGGGTTAGTGTTTTAAAACACCAACTAGACTTTGTTGTAGATGCAGGTGGCGACGGTGTCTACGCTGCTGATTTGAATTTCATAGGCAAGGAGGAGGAATTCTCCTATGTTCAGCTATCAGGCGGGTCTATGTAGACCATGTACTGATCGACGAGGTTATAGGGACTATAAAAATTAGTTGGACATTTACATTTTCATATTTTATAAATTTCAGATCAACACATGTATATATATTCAACCTGGTAACATACTCATACTTTGGGAATTGAGAAACACTTATATGCTTTATATACCTATCTCAGTCTTCCGCTTGCTTAACTTAATTATCTCTGGAGTATGATATGCTGATTTAGTATAATCTCACTCATGTTTAATGCACTAATATGGACAACATTTAAACATTATTATATATGTTGCATAAGTGATGCGTTGGAACTCGGGAGTTGAGCTTTGCTCGACCCCCAATTTTCAGGGCGTTACGCGCGATCCTACCGGTCAAATCCTGGCGACCTGTGACCTGTAGATTTCATTTGCGGTCATCCTTAAATCTCGTCATGTAAACCCAATCCGGATCAACCCAAAACCTATGCCGTTGCGACTGCATCGACGTCGTGATTCCAACGCTGCGTCTCGTGCATCCATCCATGTGTGCATCATAAGTTGTAGCCTGCATCATTTTGGACCCTTGATCATGCATGTGGGACCCACCTAGACCCATGGGCATATTTTCCCATGTGGACCCCACCTAGTGCTCTTTTTCCCATGCTAGCTACCTATAACCTAGCTATGACTGGCTTTCTTTTCTTGAAAATAATCATGAGATCTTAGTTGCTTCTCCCATGTGTAATGAGTATCTGTCTTCTCAAAATCCATCTTTTCCTAGAAAATAATCATTTCATTGCTACTACCTCTCCTCTCTCCTCTCTTCTCTCTCATTTCTCTCTCATTTCTCTCTTCTCCCTTCCTTGCATAGTGGAACGTCTACCACTCCCCCAAATTTCCAGCAACTTCTCCCTCTTCTCTCCTTATCCCACCATCTAAACCCCATCTCCACCATTAGAAACCTTCCATTGGAGCTTTGGAGCTTGTAGCTTGAAGTTGGAGGAAGATCTTAAAGGTGGGTGATGCATATTGAAGCTCCTTTCTTCTCTTCTTCTTGCATGTTCTTTTCTCATGTTTGGGAGTATGTTGGACCCACCAATCAATGGTGGAGGTCCTACATAGCTCCATGATGTGAGGCCAAAGGCCTATTTCATGCATGCACGTTTC
Source organism: Magnolia changhungtana (assembly GCA_030180095.1). Lineage (NCBI taxonomy): Eukaryota > Viridiplantae > Streptophyta > Magnoliopsida > Magnoliales > Magnoliaceae > Magnolia > Magnolia changhungtana. Next base: position 1,450,519 of record JASAUF010000325.1, on the reverse strand, counting down.
CATGGTGGGTCATTCTCCATGGACCCACCATGATGGATTTCTTTGATTTAATGGTTGTTTGGTCATCTAGACCATAGCATGCATGGTGGGGATAGCATCCCTACCTCAGAAAATTTCTTTGGATTGTAAGATCACATGCGTGCATGATCATTGTAAGATGTAAGGTGTGGATTGTGTTGGTGGAGGATTCATAGTGTCGGAATCCTCCCTTATGGCCGTTGATCTCTCTCTCTCTCTCCTTCTCTTTCTCTCTCTCTCTCTCTCTCTCTCTTTCTTCCCTCTTTTGCTACTGATGTTGGTGGCCCACGATGTGATCAAAAATATCCCAGATCCACTAGATTTTTGGGACGTCCAGGCCCACTAGGCTAGACGTTAAGGCCCATCTTGATGGTATGGGTTGGATAGCCTCTAAGGCTTGATTTTCTTGGAGATTTTTGGAAGGGTGTCAAATTTTTGTGGTCCATCTAGGTGGACTCCACTTGTATTATCTGAGCATTTATTCCTTTAAATATTTTTCTATGGGCTGAAAATGAACAGTATATGTTGCTATCCAGATTTCAGGCCCATTGGATGAATGATTTTGGGCATTGTTTTAGGCCCATTTGTAAGGCTTTTCTCCCTGAGTTCTTTTAGGATTTTCTGAGGTGTGGACCCCACCTTGATGTAGAATGGAGCCCACACCATCTATCCCTTGATTAAAACCCAATGGAGTGGGCCAAAGAGGGCTGGACATCCAGAATTTTCTGGACTGTCCAGCAGTCCTGTATGTTGGAAATGGACATGTTACAACTATGTTTTGGGGAAAGTGGGCCACTCTAGTGGACCCCACTTGTTGTCCGTACATGGGTGCATCAAATCCACCCATTTCCCCTTTGATTTGGCAGGCCTAGGCCCACCCCATTAGGTGTCAAAGTTGGGGACAACAATAAAATTTCAATAGCAGATTTTTCATAATACATTGTTGTCCATAAATTGTAAAATTATTTGGCACGTGTATTTCACTTCCAAATTCTCATCCATTGTGGCCCACCTTGCTAGGACACACCTTGTATGATTGTGGGCTATCTGGACCACCAGATTTTGGGGGAACATGGCTAGACAACAGCCATGTTGGATGTCCCATGGTGGTTGAGGTCCAGCATGGGCTGGCCGTCCCACCCTCTTTGAGGCCACCATGATGTAATGTTTCATCCACTCGTTCATCCATTTGGTGTGGTGCACTTGGACGTGGCCCACCCTTGGTGGGACATCCATGGTGGGACCCACCTTGAGCTTTGATGTGGGCTAGGCTGTCCCGGCCTTGGACCGCCCACCCATAGTGGGATGCCCACTGCTTTGGGCTGTTACTGGACTTGAAGTCCAGTAGTAGGCCAACTTAATTCATGTGATGCATGTCCACTCCCTATGTGGTGGGTCCCCCTGTGTATATTGCTGGCCACCATGGAAATTAATATGAACTTGATTTTACATATTTCTGGACCTTAGCAAGCCCAGAAAGATAAGGGGGTTAAAAATCCAGCTTGGTACCTTAAAAGTGCATTGTTTATGGCTGAAATTTTAAGGATGTGGGGCCCACCATATTGAGAGAACTTGTAGGAATGTTTCATGCTTCTATTCTTCCAGTTTTTGGGCTTAATGCCCTTGGAGGCCCACTTTAGTTGAATTATGAGGACCCTTGTTGAACCAGATTTTTGGGTCATCGCACAGGCCCAGATGAGCTGGGACGCCCAAGCTTGGCCCAGTGTATTTATGGGCTGATTCCACCATTATTTTGGGCTAGTTGAGCTGAAACATTGATGTGGTTGGGCCCTTGATTGCCCCTCTAATTAACCAATTTTTGGGCTGATGTTGTAAGACCCATTTGGCCCAATTTGGATATGATTCTTGCCTATGTATTGGGCTTATGGGCTGCCCACTAAGTCCAACATAATGGATAGGTTTGGTGGCATTATTCTTGGGCCATAACCTCTCCTATGGGCCGATGTTGTTACAAGTTGTTGGGCCATGAATTTCCCTTTGGACCCATGTTTATGTACGTAGGCCTGAGGCTGTTTTATTGTGGCCCATCATGTGATGTGAGTTGTATATATATAGCTGCCCATTTCTTTTGTATGGTTGTACTCGGGCCATGGGCATTGCTTCGTAGTAGATTGTTATTAGGCTGCCTTATTGGGACAAATGGTGGTTGAACATCCACATTTGTGTACCCTTCTAGGCCCTTGTTATGCCCACTTGCATCTATGGGTGGTTAAATATCCACCATAGACCCTTGGTAGGCCCATTCTCATCATTTAGGCCCATGACATTGTCTATCTTGTCTTATGGGCTACCCCAGGCTATTAGGGCCCCACTAGAGCTTGTGTTCCTTCTCTCGATGGAAATTATCTAAGTACTAGACCCCTATTTGTTATGAGGAGAGTACGACATCATTGCATGGCATACTTGATGATTTGGTGTGAGTTGTATGTATTGTTGTCCATGTTTGTCGAAATTCTAAACATGCTAGTTGCTTGCTGGAATAATTCCTGGAATTTGCTGAATATATGTCATATACTTGCACACACGCCCTTTGTGGATCAGCCAGCCAACTGGAACTCTCTTGGGGCAACCTCTCCTTTGGGTCAGCCCACGAGCAAGTTTGGCCGGACTAGCCAAATCGTGAGTTGTCGACCGTAGTTAGACTACATGAGACATTGTTCTCAAGTCGTACAGTCTGTGGTTTGTCTCATGGGGTCAAATTGGTACACAGGTTAGCCATCTTTGTACATTAACCATGTTAGTACATGCCTATTGGAACCTGAGACACTCTGTAACCCTAACGCCCACTAATAATCATGATTTGTGGCCCACAAGACTCATGAGCCAGGGATGGTGGTATGGGACATTATGCCCATGTCGTTAGCCTACGCTAGGGTGACGAGCCTCCCTGTAGTGACAGTGAGTACCAAAGACTCGTGAACCGGGAATGGTGGTATGGGACACTGTTCCCGAGCTGTCGGCCTATGCTGGGGTGACAACCTCCCCGTAGTGACTGTGAGTGAGACTTTAATGTCCTAACTGTTTTCGTATGAGCTTAAAAGCTATGGGAATGATGAATCCACAAGGGCTAAGGATCGCGAGAGTCATACAGCCACGACCATTAGAGCCACACGATCGAATTAGGGCAGCTTTCTATCAGGGTACCTCGTCTTCCCCAACTTGTTGGATAAATGAACTTAACTAATCAACTCGGCTAACATGTGCATCACATGCATTGGTTACTTTTGTGATTTGGCAGTCGTGGTCGCTTGTGGGAGTGTTAGTTCATGAACATTAAATGGTGTCATAAGAGAGTGTTGTGGTGAGAGGCATGCATCATATCATTAAATCATGCATTTGTATTAACCAGAGTATCTAGGACTCTGTAAATGTATGTTTTTCATTAAATTTACTCTTGTGCATGATAACTTGTGTAACGTATAGTTAATGGTACCACTGAGTTAGTTACTCACTCCAACTCTGGGATGGTGTTTTAAAACACCAACCAGAACCTGTCATAGATGCAGGGATGATGGAGCTAGATCCGTTGGAGGATACCGAAGTGGACGATGAGGAGGAGAGAGCATACTTCCAGACCTTTGATGGGTCTTTCTAGTTTGGGTTTGGCGATTGCGGGATCGATCCAAGGCCCTAGTCATTTTGGGTTATGTGTATGGATGGGACTAGTTCCCTGTTGGATGTTATTTTAGATTTCTTTTGGACTTATGTTAGGATATTTACAATGATTGGTAGCATTTGATATTTCCGTTGATATATTGTTGCTTTATGCTTGGTTTAATTCTCCATTGCCCATAGGATACTTTACATATAAGTGCATACGTGGCCCGTTAGGGCATACGTGGTACCTAAGAATTCGGGAGCCGAATTCCTACTTGGCCCTTGAATTTCAAGGCGTTGCATGCAAGTACATTGGGAGTTCTTTGTAAGAGTCTTCATAAAACCCCATTACACGATTGATTGCAATTTCTTTAGCGCACCATGCCTTTTTATAGCTAATAAGAATATTATGCTTCTCTTACATTTGCAATATAATGTCCTTCGGCCTTAATCCTAGTCGTTGCTCAATGCGATTGACATTCAATTCACTGGCTAGCTTATTGCTTGCTTGCCAATGATCACTCTTCATCAATGACATTCCACATGTATGAATGGACGTGTAAGTCTTAATCTTGAAAATCCCCACATCATTCACCCTAGATGCATGTACCCTCCAATCACACTTATCTTCTATACACACCATGGTGAATTTCTTGGATGTAGAATACAGGAGCTTGTATTGAAAGTTATTGTGAATTGCAAATTAGCTCAAAACATACTTACACTGGCTCTTATCCTTAAACATTTTGCCAACGGCTATATCAATAAGGTCATCAAGTGGATATGAATACAATGACAGGTCTACATTGGTGAAACCAGCATCCACGAAAGGCACAATGGAAGGCCGATGGTGAAGTCCGATGTTCGAGCCTGTTCGACCAATGGAATGTCGCTTTCACTTACGTTTCTGGTATTGGATGTTGAGGGAAAATCTACTTGTGTAAATGAAGGTGATGTCATATATTCACTTTTGAGCTTCACGACAGTCGACGCCCTCACTTCACTTATCATGAAGTTTGATGTTTGAGTCGGCTCGGGTACTGGAGTGTTACTTAGAGGAACCTGTGAAGGTGATGTCATATATTCATATTTTAAGATATGTTCTTCACCCAAACTTCTTACTGCTGGGGCGTCATGTTCGAAACCATTGTAAGTTACCGGGTCTTCGAGTATTGCGTCATTAACACGCTGCATTGTCTCGATGAATAAAGGGATGTAATGATCCGGATACTTCAACTGTGCTGCCAAGAACATTCTCACATCTTCGTCATCTTCAATTACAGTCAAAGGGAGTGATTCGTTTGTGCAAGGATATAATGCTTTCAACTTAATATCATAATCCTTAGGTCTACTCTTCACAATCCTTTACATTTTCAATAAAAGCTTATCATATATAGTGTCAACACCCACAACAGTAGTTTTCGAGTCTCCATCCTTGTACGTGTATTGATTGTTTTCACTTACTAACTCCCCACCATATGAGCATAGGATGATTATCGAAGCCATTTTCTAAAAACAAACACAATGATATAACTCGTTTAGTATTCACATATATAAGGTGGATTAGACCAAGTAGTAGAAAATCCACTATTGTACTAGCTTAAATATGACCGACTTATAGGTCAATTTTTTAAAGTTCTCAATTGCAGGGATCTATGCCACTCAGTTCGCGATGATTTTCACTTACTTCGCAGTCAATTTCACTCACTTCTAGGGTAGGTTCACTCACTTCGCGATGAATTTCACTCACTTCTTGGTCCTGAAGTGATTGAAAATGGCCGCAAAGTGAGTGAACATAAGGGAATTGAATTGACCGTGAAGTGAAGGGGAAATGGTGGAATTGACCGTGAGAAGTGAAGGGGATTGACCGTGAAGTGAAGGGAATTGACCGTGAAGTATTAAGCCGCTTCTGTTCATCTTGTCCCATGTTGGTGGGAGAGATCTTCTTGTCGTCAACCTATTTATGCTGCCGATGTGAGAGTTCGACGTCATCCTAGGCATGGATTGGCTCGCCAAGTACCACACCGTCTTAGACTGCTCCGCGAGGACAGTCACATTCTTTATACCCAGCTTGCCACAGTTCCAGTTCATAGCCGAGCCCAGAGGAGTGTCGTTGTCTTGTTTGATGTCATGTGCAGTAGAGGAGTCCGTAGTAGTGAGTGTTGATCAGTTGTCAGTTGTCTGTGACTTCCCCTACGTATTCCAAGAGATTCCGGGATTACCGTCACATCGGCATATTGAGTTTCAGATTGATCTTGTGCCTGGTACCATGCCTATCTTGAAGGCCCCGTATCGTATGTCACCGATGAAGTTGTGGGAGCTTCAGCAGCAGTTGGACGAGTTACGTGAGTTGGGTTTCATTCGTCCTAGCAGTTTGCCATAGGGAGTGCCAGTACTATTTGTCATAAAGAAGGATGGCTCATTAAGGCTCTGCGTGGATTACCGTGAGCTCAACTGGGTCACGATCAAGAATAAGTATCCACTCCCAAGGATTAATTATTTATTTGATCAGCTACAGGGTGCACAATTTTTTTCGAAGATTGACCTGTCGTCCTGTTATCATCAGATTTGAGTTCGAGAGGAGGAGATCCCAAGACGGCTTTCAGGACGCGTTATGGTCACTTTGAGTTTCAGGTCATGTCCTTCGAGTTGACCAATGCGCCCACGATCTTCATGCAATTGGTGAATGAGGTCTTCCGTCCTTATCTTAATTAGTTTATTGTCGTCTTCATCAACGACATTCTGATCTATTCGAGGACCCACGAGGACCATGAGCAGCATCTGGAAATTGCGCTGTAGACCCACCGTGCCCACCAGTTGTATATGAAGATGGAGAAGTGCTAGTTTTGGCAAGAGGATGTGAAGTTCCTCAGTCACGTGGTAACGAGGGAAGGTGCCGCAGTGGACCCGTCGAAGATAGATGCAGTGTGTCAGTGGGGCCATCCCACGAACGCGTCCGAGATCCACAGTTTTCTTGGTTTGGCAGGATATTATCAACGCTTTATCAAGGGATTATCCCGTATCGCAACACCACTGACCAGGTTGACCTGGAAGGGCGCAGAGTTTGTGTGGAGTGACGCCTGTGAGCGAGCATTTGTGGAGCTGAAGGACCACCTCACGTTCACTCCTGTCCTCACTCTTTCCTCTGGGAGTGAAGGATTTATTGTATTTATCAATGCTTCACATGTGGGTTTGGGTGCTGTCCTGATACAGCATGGGAAGCGAGTAGCTTATGCGTCTCGTCAGCTCAAGGTCCATGAGTTGAACTACCCCACGCATGAATTGGAGCTGGCAGCAGTCATCTTCACACTGAAGGTGTGGAGGCACTATCTCTATGGGGTCAAGTTCGAGCTCTTCTCCGACCACAAGAGCTTGAAGTATTTGTTCTCTCAGTCCGAGTTGAACATGAGGCAGAGATGTTGGATGGAGCTCCTGAAGGACTATAATTTTGATCTTCAGTACCACCTAGGCAAGGTGAACATGGTGGCGGATGCCCTCAGCCATCAGCTACGAGGCCTGGTGGCGCATATGATGATTCAGGAGTGGAAGATGCTCAAAGATATAGCAGCATATGACCTCGAGATCAGTCTGCAGTTTTCTATCGTGCAGTTATCGAGCATGTCGATTCAACCCTCTCTTGGCACAAGGGTGATCGAGGCTCAGCAGTCAGACAAGACACTTCAGGGTTATCGAGCAGAGGTGGCATCTGAGAGTCAGTTAGATTGGCAGATTGGTTCTAATGGTGGACTTCGCTTCAGAGATCGATTATGTGTCCCAGATATTCAAGAGTTACACAGAGATCTTATAACTAAGGCACATCAATTGAGGTTTTCTATCCACCCTAGCTTGATGAAGATGTACCGCGATATGAGGCGTCAATATTTTTGGGCAGGGATGAAGCGTCAGATCGCCAGTTTTATGGCTGAGTGTGACACTTATCAGCGTGTCAAGGCCGATCATTAGAGACCCCCGGGTCCATTGCAGCCGTTGAGCATCCCGACGTGGAAGTGGGAGCATGTATCCACCGATTTTATTATAGGTTTACCGAGAACTAATCGCGGTCATGATGCCATATGGGTTGTCGTGGATCATTTGACGAAGTTAGCACATTTCCTTGCGATTCGTGCGACTTGACCTTTAGACCGGCTTACCAGATTATTTATGGATGAGAGTGTGAGACTGCAAAGTGTTCCAGTTTCGATCGTTTCTGACCGAGACCTGAGGTTCACATCTCAGTTTTGAAGGAGCTTCCAGAAGGCTATGGGGTCTGCCTTGCAGTTCAACACCGCGTATCATCCGTAAAATGATGGGCAGACCGAGAGGGTCAACTAGATCCTTGAAGATATACTTAGAGCTTGCGTGATTGACTTCTCGGGTAACTGGGATGAGCATTTGCGCCTGGCTGAGTTCTCGTATAATAACAGCTATCAAACGACTGGTATAGTTCCCTTCAAGGCCTTATATGGCAGGCCATATAGATCTCTCAGTTGTTGGGCCGAGGTTAGAGAGCACCGTCTCTTAGGCTGTAACGCCCTGAATCTTTAGGACCCGAGTACATAACCCGTTTCCCAAAAACCCGAGTATTAACCTTAAAGGATGGTCAAATATATAAATATATTTCTTCTTTTATTAGAGTAAGCAAATGAGCGTAGAATGGACAAGTAAGCATAAAAGAAAGTTCCATTATCATTTAAAATATACAAGAGAGTGCCCATAATGACTTATACAAACCAATGTCTCGAATATAACAAATACAAGAATCCACATGATCTAGTACAAGAAAAATAATATAAGAATGTAAACATAAGCCGCAAGACTGTACAGCTCCTCGAGGTAGATGTAGTCATGCAACCCTAGCACATGTACTCGGCTCCTCATCAGCTTGAACCAGAAAATTACTTAAGCCACTTGTGCTACCTGTATGGTTAGATTTATTTGATGGATGAGTGGCTAACTCAATGTAAACTCCCCTCAAGATTACACACTGTCACATTAGGTAAGAAATAGTATAAAACATCCAGACAACAAAAACAGAGTAAATGCAGTCTTATTAAGTGCATGGATGTATGGAATGCGTTCACGCTCCGGGGATGCTCATCCGTGCGGACAGGGCCGTCGCCCATGCAATCATCGAACCTGAGAAACATCATCCAGTCGGAACATCGAACCGAGGACACATCATCCAGTCAGAACGATACGTACATCACGTACGATAGCAATAGATGTTGGTCTGTGTGATGTATGCATGATTTGCTAGTCCATTATTAATCCAATTACACTCAGTCATTTTAAATAAGCTCACGGTCACTATGGGGAGCTTGTGGCCCAGCGTAGGCCAACAGCTTGAGCATAGTATCCCATGACTACCATCCTCAGCTCATGAGGCTACCATCTTAGGATGTTTAATGGAATCTTGTCGACTAGTGGCCAATCATATTACAGTAAATGGGGCTTACCATCGTATGGTTGTATAGTATAAAACATCGAACCCATATAGGGAAAGTACCAGAATAAAGCCTCATAGGGCGATACCAAATAGGCCATATAGGGCGAGTATCAAAACCATACAATAAAACTATCCTTAAAAACCATTGGGCGCAACAACCCTGGATGGTAGGCCCACATCAATGATCCATCTAGACCACCACTCAATAACCACCAAGTCGAAGGTCCATTATGATCACAACTAGTCAAGTTACATCCCAAGTATGGGTGTACATTTATATGTGGGGTTTTCCACTAATGTACCAGTTTAAGTTCCATAAGCAATCAACAAAAAGGAATTCACAAGCATGAACAGTTATACAGGATAATCATAAAGCATGTAATATCACAATTCAATTTCCACCAGCTAACACATGTGATTATAAAGGGAGATATCAGTTATGAACTTAAATAAAAACTTAACTTAAGCTAATGAGAAGATGGAAAGCTCAGGGGAAGAATCATCACCTTATACTTGGAATCGCCTACTCGCGTCGCAAAGTGCTTACGCCTTTAGAATTGAATGATCCTAACACAAGTCATGAACTTGTACCATTAGATCGAAGTTCTACATACCACCTAGGGTTTAAGATCATAGCTTAGGGTTATCTTTTAGGGTTTTAATGTGAAATTAGGGTTTTATCCTAGAGTTTAGCCCCATACTTGGATTTTAGGGCTTTATTCTAGAGTTTAGTTTTAGAGTAGATAATTAGGGTTTGAACCCTAGTTGGGGTACCATTAATTATGATGCTAATTTAATATTTACAAAATAATTATTAGCATTAGTGTTATTATTCATGTTAGCTAACATAACAATAATCGCTATGATGTTATCTAATATTACGACCTACTATTAATGATAACGTTCAAGAGTGGCAAGACAAAGCATTAGGATTTAATAGTGGTATTATTATTATTATTATCTATCTACAATAACTATTATTAGTATGGAGAATTTACTAATGGCTATTCATACCTACTACTATTAATGCTAACAATGATATCAATGACAACAATGCTAAGGGAAATCAAGGGAATTGCAAAATGGAGGAAAATGTGGACCAGTCAACTCAGTGATTTGACTCGGTGGGTTGACTCGGCTAGAGCCGATCGAGTCGATCCTCCTCCCTTTCTTCTTCTTTTCTCCTCATTCCCTCCTTTATTTCTTCTCTCTCTCTCTCTCTCTCTCTCTCTCTCTCTCTCTCTCTCTCTCTCTCTCTCTCTCTCTCTACTAGCACCAGCTAGACCCAGGCCAGTCCCATGGTCAACTCGTCCCAGCTGACTCAGCGAGTCAGCCCATAACTCGGACCCAACTCTCCCTTTCCTCCTCTACTCTCTGTTTCCCTTTTCTTTCCCTTCTTATTTTCTTTCTCTTCTTCCCCACTCAAACCTACACCAGCAGGTTTACTGGACCAAACCAGGCCCGGCCTTACCCAATGCAGCTCGACTTAATTCGAGTCAGCAGCGAGTCGGGTCAACCCGGAGGGTGCCACCACCCGACTGAGTCACTCTCCTCTCTCTATTTCTTCATCTTCCTCTTTGTGACACCCAGCAGCGGGTCTGGATGAATCAGACCCGAACTAGGCTCAACCTGGTTGGAACAGGTTCAGCTTGGACGTGGCTTGGTTCGGAAGTGCGGCACGGTGGTGCAGTGTAACAGCCACACCTCCCCTTTCTTCTTTCTTCTTTCTCTCACGCTCTCTCCCTTTTTTTTTTCTTTCTTCCCTCACTATCTCTCATTTTGTTTGTTGAAGATCCAGCAACACCAGTGGACCCTGCCTGATGGACATCCAATAACCATAGGACTAAATGGTGGTTGTTTTCTGACGAAGAAGGAGGTGAGCTTTAATGGCGAGTCTTCGAACAGTAAGTTTTCTCCCATTTCGCTTCTACCAGACACTTTGTATAGGTCTAAAGGAGCTTGAAGAAGTTGGAGAACAAAGCTTCAATGCAGTTTGGGTGATGGGTTCGGAAGGAGGAGAAAACGACTCTTTTCTAGGGCTGCTGTAGGAACAGATGGCAAGATCAGTCTGCGCACGATCCCGGCCTTTATTATAATGCCCCCTAACGTTCCTAAACCGTCAGATCTAAAACAAGTGGTCTGAATTTTCTCTAGCAGAAACCACCTCCAAATAAGGTGGGCAAAAACCGAAACTGGCCATGGTTTCGTTTGAAAAACCCTAAGTAAGATAGATGGTTGAGATGCTTTGCATCTAACGGTTGCAAATGAAAGGGAATAACGCACCCAGTTGCCAGTCTGGCAACAGCAGGGCAGAATTTCCATTTTTGGAATTTTTCAACCACACGCAACTCACCTTTCGCTCGAGTTTGTGTACAATCACATGGGCAGATGCGAGTGGAAGCTGCATGGGTTTGGTCAGAGGGAGCGTCCGCACCAAATGGATGGATCAGATCCCCTATCAAGGCATCGAAGGTGGGCCACAATGCGAAGGAAATGGGGTCGGTTCGTTTGAACTAGCGCTGGCAGGAGATCCTCCCTCTTTTGGAAATTATCGGGTCAGACGTCTCTGACCAGGTTCTCTGGTTCTGTGCACTGCGAGTTCGTGCGTGACCCATGCACATGCGGAATGATTGTGGGACCCACTGAGATGTTTGGATGAAATCCACTCCGTCCATTCTTCTATACGCGTCATCTTAGGACGCTTGGCCAAAGATGAGGTGGATCCAAAGCTTTGGTGGGCCGTACACTCAAATTTCACGCCCTAATGGTGGATTCTCGACGATCTAATGGTCGGATCATCCCGGGATTGAACATCAGCGGTTGAAGTGGTCTAAATGGCTTATTTCATAATAGATTACTAATTTCTGATCTTAATAAAATTTTATTATTATTATTATTTGTGTATTACTTGTAGTTACAATGTTTAAAATCTCATATACATATGTAAATAAAATTTTAAATATTAACATACTATTGATCATATATTTATATAATTTATAATATATAATATCATATTATACATACGTACGAATTGAAAATTGTGCAATATCATATTTAGATTCACATTGTTAAATAATATAAAATTTTAAAATGTCTAATGATTTTTGTATACATATTTATGGAAGATATTTAATACTACATTAGTATTTATAATTCAATTACATACTGTAAAATTATTATTCATCATGTTTAGTTAATATAATTTTACTTTCATAATATTTTATTTGCATTAAATATATATATGGTCTTATTATAATATGTTTTCATACACTTCTATATGATAAGTAATTTATCAAGATACATCTATAATTTTTCTGATCCATATTTGTGTAAAATATAATAAATAAAATAAATATACTTTATTAAATATTTTGTGATTACTGGATGATTCATCTTGAAGATTAGCGGGTGGAAGTTCTGATACACAGGTGTAAGACCCATATCCTAGTTCGTACTGTTCCGATGAATCCTGTGATCATTTCCGTCGAAGTCCGGCAATCCGCGACTGATAATCGATGTTGCGATCGATCGTAATTATATCCTTTAGATTCGACCGGTTTAATTCGAGACCAGATATTGCGATGTGACTGCGATTCCAACGCCGCGACTCACGCACCGATCCGATACCCCGACCGAAGATGTGAGTCGGATTTCAAGAAACCATGGCGCTTTTACGATCCCGAGGAATCTCTACAACATGTCAAATCAATCCAATCAATCAAATCAATCCCATCAATCAATCAATCACATCAATCAATCCATCACTTCATGTCAAATACAAAGCACCCATGCTTTCTTTTTCCACAAGTAAAGCCACCACCAAAAGTCAACCAATCCATCCCTTCACCCATCACTCACATCCATCACTCACCTCACATCACTCTCTCTCCTTATCTCTCTCTTTCTCTACACTATTTTCCAAGCAACACCAAGAGCAAAGAGAGCTCCCACATCCAAGCCTTCCATGGAAAAAAATGACCTTGTGTGGCCCACCTTTCCCTTCCCAAAACCTCTCATCCTAGCCCTTGATTTCCCATCTCCACCGTCAAAGAGGAGCACAAGAAGGTTATTCCAACGGACCGAAGAAGATCGACGGTGGGTGTTTCCATAGGCTAGATTTCATAAATTTTGTGATGGGCCAAGTGAGGCCTACCGATCAATGGTATGGGTCTCACTTAGGACCCTATGATGTGGCCAATGGCCCACTTTGATTATCATTTGATGTACGATTAGATGCAAGGGAGGACCCATAGTGTCGGGGTCCCTCCATCACACGTGTGTCCCACTCTTTTCCTCTCTCCCTCTCTCTTTACATTTTTCTTTCCTTGTGATGATATAGTTGTGTGGCTCACTTGGATGGACCCCACAAAGGAGCATGCATTGGAATCCAAACCATCTAAAGGTGGGGCCTACTTTACATACGTATGGTGACCACACCACCTCACCATGTGGTGGCCCATCTACAAAGGGCCCACCCTAAAGGCACTGCATGCCCACACAAAAAAAAAAAGAAGAGAAGAAGAGTCCAGGGACTCTCTGACGTGAAAAGGAAAACACAAATATTGGCTTGGATTTACAAGCCATTGGGGTGACCCACTTGCATAGGACCCACCTTGATGTTTGCATCCAATCCAAGCCGTCCATTCCACTCTTCATATTGTTTGAGGCGTTGAGCCAAAAGATTATGCCGATCGGAATTTCTAGTGGGCCATGGCATGGGAAACAGTCTCCTTGCCATTGAAAACCCCCCTGTTGATCCCGTACACGATATATGCCCAATATTGGGCTCGTGATTGTTGAATGCTATATGAAACAATGGACGGGTGGATTCATCGATTTGGATCCCACATATGGAAAACCACAAAATCTCGATTTTCAAAAAAATAATAACAACAAAGAAGAGATTGCCGTTCTGCTATCGACAGGAAGGACGCTAGGCGTCCTGTGTCATTCGGGCGGGCGACTGGGCAGCAACCCACGGCCCCTGCCGTGGGCCCCACCATGATGTATATTTTGTATCCACACCTCCCATTTGGTGGGCCACTGCCTGACATGGCCCCCTCCAAAAATCGGCCAATCCAAATCTCGGGTGGCCCACATCACAAGAAACAGGGGAATTAAAATCTACCGTTGAAACCCTTTCTGACGGTTTCAGATCAAGCCGAAATTTGTTTTTCCTTCTTTCGTTATGAACGGAGTGGATGGAAGATAAACGCTATGGTGGGCCCGACATGGGACCCACAATGATGTATGTATTTTCTCCTCCCCGTCCGCACAGACGGTGGAGCCCACCATGATATATGTGTTGTATTCCACCGTCCGTGGGACGGTGGGTGCGGCAAATGTGTGTGCCCTGTGTGTGTATGTGTGTGTATGCGTGTGTGTGTGGGTGTGTGTGCATGTGTGTGTATATATATAATATAATATTATATTATATATATATAGTATATAACATTTGGTGGGCTTTCATGGGCCCCACCGTGATGCTTGTGTTGCATCCAAACTGTTCAACCATTTGGCCAGCTTGTCCTTACCCGAGTGTGACTAAAAATAAGGCAGATCTAAAGTTCAAGCGGACCCCTACCTTGGTATGTGGTTGAGGCCCATCTGTGAGGCCCACCTGGATGTGTATTTATGGCCGTTGTTGAGGCCCACCTTAATGTATATATGGCCCATGTGTCTAGGCCCATTCAATGTATTTATGACCCATGTTACGAGGCCCATTGTGATTTTTTTAAAGGCCCATGGGTTGTGGCCCATTGTAATGTACATAAGGCCCATTAGTGTGACCCATTCGATATGCATATGGCCCATGTGGTGAGGCCCACGTTGATGTACTTGTGACTATCCGTTGGGGCCCACCTTGGTATATACATATGGCCCACTTGTCATATTTATGGCCCGTTGTTTAGGCCCACCTTGATATACATGAGGCCTATGTTGTGAGGCCCATTTGATGTATTGGAGGCCCATGGGTCGAGGTCCAATAGGGCATACATAAGGCCCATTGAAGTTGATTCCACCGTGTTTTATGTGTTGACCTATATGGCGGGCTATGCCTTGGGAGCAATGTTGGTTTGACGTCCACATTATAAGTATAATGTTGGTTAAATGTCCGCATTGTCACACTCCTTAAGGCCCATTGATAGGCCCATACTGGTTATGTGTAGGCCGTCTAGGCCCATCTTCGGTGTTAGGATAGTTCATTACTTTATAACATGTTTAGTATAGCTCCATGATTCATACCCATACGCATCATTTGTATGCTTGATATGAGGAATGTTTGATCATAGCATAAGCCATTGGGCTGAGACATTTACGGGACTCCTTATGAGACGGAGTGCCCCACATGATCGTGTGGTATGCGTAAGAGTGTTGCATGACTGGTAGTGTGACTCATGCACTTGCATTGTGTGATTTTAGTTACTATATGCCCTAGCAACACCAGGGCCATAGCCTCCACAAACACATCGTGGGTGATTGGATTGGATACCGGAAATGTTTGGTTCTAGCATATGGGCGCCATAGATGTCCCTGGGTGAAAATCCCTAAACCCGATGGTACCAGAGGATGACTTCAACGTCGAGACCGAGTGGATAAACCAGCGCGCGAGGGCCGTATACCAGTAGGCCGCATCTCCCACTGTGTCGTGGTCGGTTGGAAAGGGGTGTGACCTTACCCGCCTGAGTGAAGGGGCAATTTCTAGGTTGAGTTTAACCAGCTTGAGGAATCGGTCCGCTATCGACGAGCCGGGCCCGATATTGGCAGGCGGATAGTGAGGTCTCTTTCACTCTCCTGGGCCAGGCGTCCGGATAGGGACTAAGCCGGCGTAGAGTGTACTAGACCCCGTGATTATCCAGACTGAGAACTGTATTGACATAAGGATTTGGATGTGGATTAGCATGCTTGACTTGCATTATGTATCGCATGGCATTGGCATGGCCGATAGTATCCTTATCTCGCATTGCATAGCCTTGGTACGGCTGACTGTGTTCATGTACTCATCAAAGATGTTTCCGCATTACTCTGACCATGCATTCTGAGTACGCTCATATTACGCACACACTTACACTGCCCTCTAAGTTTTCTATAAGCTTATGCACGATTGATGCGTGCAGGTGACACCAGGACGCAGCGGTAGTCTCGCCGCAGTTGGAGTGTGCAGCCGAGCTTCTGGAGTTTTTGTTATTAGCACTATCTTGTATTTCCCTTTCTTACGCCTTGTACTTAAAGTTTTTGTTCATAGTGGATTTTGTGATGGTGTTCTTGTGGTTATTGTTCGTGGGTTATGCTTGTGGTTGTGCTCATTACGAATCAAATTGATTACTAGAAATCCTCCTTCTGGCATCCCAAGATCGGAACCTGGCGTATGGGCGCTAGGAGCCGAGAATGGGGTTCTACGGAGGCTGTCGGCACCGGATTCGGCAATCGGGAATTTTGTGAGCCCGATTTCTGAGTTCGGGGCATGACAGAAGTTGGTATCAGAGCATAACTTGGGAATAACTGAGAACAACATCACATGTTTACTATGAGTTTAAGGCGATTAGGTTCCGAGTACGAAACCTTCCGATTGACTTCCCTAACGTGCGATTCTCAAAGATTGATTGGCGCCTTATCCTGTCCATAGGACATGCCGCCCAGGAGAGCGACCCGTTCTACCCCCGCTCCACCACCTGAGGCTCCAGCTTTGCCACTTGTGCCTCCCATTCTACCGCTAGAGATCCCTGCTCCCTTTTCTGAGGATGATGTTCCTCCACCTGATGTCGGTGCGGATCCGACCGTGTCTGTGAGTGCCTCGCAGTTACAGCAAATGTTGTAGGCTGTGACTGTTGCGCTTCAGGGGCAGGGCAGACACCCAGTTGTTTCACCAGAGCAGGCAGAGCAGGAGCGTGCGAGTGCTCTTCTACGTGAGTTCAGACGGCTTGATCCTCCACGTTTCTAGGGCGAGCCAGATCCGACTGCAGCAGAGAGATGGCGCTCTGATGTGGAGAAGATCTTTGATACTATGTCATGCATGACTCAACATCGAGTTCGGTTAGCAGTATTTCTCTTCCAGGGTGAGGCAGAGCATTGGTGGACCTCTGTTACCCGTGTTGCAGGACCCGATTATGTCTGGACATGGGATGACTTTATCGACAGATTCGAGGAGCAGTACTTCCCTGACCACATTCAACGTCAGAGAGCACTGGAGTTCGAGACTCTAGTGCAGGGGGACATGACCGTGGCGCAATACGCGGCCCGTTTTGTGGCGCTATCGAGGTTTGCGCCATACATGGTTGATGATGAGGGGCGAAAGGCCCGCCGTTTCGAGAACGGCTTACGTTACGGTCTTCGAGGCCGTGTTATTGGGCATGAGCTCCCGACCTTCCAGGCGGTAGTGCGGAGGGCTCAGATCTATGAGGCCGAGTGGGCCGGTGGACAAAGCGACCGAGATCAGAGGAGGAGTCAGAAGAGGCAGGCCCCCTCCAGTAGCTCACAACAGTATCGATAACCGTAGAGGTTTAGGAGTCACCCATCTGCCGGAGCACCAGTAGCATCGTCGGCACCCCCAGTAGCACCACCACCTCAGAGACAGCTTTCTAATACCTGCTATGGTTGCGGTGGGATAGGACACCGTAGGTGGGAGTGCCCCCGACCTCAGCAGCCTCCACAGCAGCCGAGAGCACCACAGTAGCCTTCGCAGCAGCAGCGACAGCAGATTCCACCACCGAGGCTCCCTCAGCAGTAACACCAGCCTCCAGGACCTCCCCCGCAGCAGCAGAGGCCTCAAAGGGGACATGCACCTCCCCAGCGGGCCCAGGGCAGATTTTATGTCGTTCAGCAGGACCCTCAGTCATCAGGAGCAGTCGTCGATGATTCATGTGACTTGGCCCCTACACCATCTTGCTAGATTGCTTATGGATGATGCGTCTTAAAAATTAGAGCTTGAGATTCATGTACGTCATCCCCGTCTTTTGATGTTTGATGTATGTTGTACTGTGTTTTGATCATACATGATGTTATGTTTCCTATCCTCTTATGAGTTACGTTTAGTTGCGATGGTAGTGTAAATTTCGAGGACGAAATTTTTATTAGGTGGGGAGAGCTGTAAGACCCGTATCTTAGTTCGTACTGTTCTGATGAATCCTGTGATCATTTCCGTCGAAGTCCGGCAATCTGCGACTGATAATCGATGTTGCGATTGATCGTAAGTCGTATCCTTTAGATTCGAGTCAGTTTAATCCGAGACCTGTATCATTGCGAATCAGCGAATAAATCATGTACAACCATTATGGATGAAGAATTGTTATGGTTAAGGGAATAATCATGGTTATAAGCCCATTTCTAAACAATTCTTACAAAAGAACTTACATCTAACTCATTATGGATGAAGATTTATTCGCCGATTTAGTTAAGGGAATAATCATGGTTGTACATGATGGATGTACATGATTATAAGCCATTATGGATGAATAATCATGGTTAAGGGAATAATCATCCGGACTTACATTATGGATGAAGAATTGTTTAGAAACGGGCTTATAATCATGTATAACCATTAGGTTTCACAAAACCCTTAGATCAGCAGGGCCTATAGTTAAAACAAATGTTTGAAAGTGCCCTAGTTTGTCAATTAGCGTGAGTGTTGAGTCAGCAAGACAAGTGAGCCCCATAGGAAGATTATTCAAGCGTCTGCCTCAACAGGATGTGTGCCCGAACTCATAAAAGGTAAACTTAGCCTCACATCACATGTCCCAAAACACCAAGTATATAAAACCCTTAAATATGGATAGAACAACTTAGGGTTTAAGGTGAGAAACTATTTTGTAAAATCAGGAAAATCTCTAAAGTTTTCTGCCTTTGTCGATTTATCGATAAGTGGTTCAATGAAATCGAAATCTATTATTGATGTCCTCAAAACTCACTCGATATTATCAAAATGAGGACTTCAGATGTCCAGTAACCACAATGAACCCTGGACTGAATTATCGATGAATCGATGACACGTTCGATATCATCGACTTTTGAATCTTGAGTTCATCGAGACAGCTCGATAAAATCGACTTCTGGTTAGTTGTGTCCAGAAAGCAGTTAAGGAAAATCATTTAATTTTCGATATCTCGAAGAGATCCTCGATATCATCGAAATTCAAACCTCGATGATATCAACTGACCTTCGATGATATCGGATTTGGACACAAATCTAACTAGTAAGCCTTTAGGTAAATTCACTTAAGTATCGAGGAGCTCTTGAGGATATCGATATTCAAATATCTATCATATCGAGACTATGTCAATGTCATCGAAATAGGACATAAACTATCTAGCAAGCTTATAGGAAAATTCCTTGAAAATATCGATGAATCGAAACTGGTATCGATATTATCGACATTCAAATTCAGATGATATCGAGGGATACTCGATCATATCAAATACATGTTAAAGTTTCAAAGGCAAGTCTGCTCTAATGTTTTCAAATGTCGAGGAATCAAATCCTTCTTCGATGAAATCGAAGTTTGAAATCCGATGACATTGAAGATTGTTCGATATCCTCGACCAGTTGGCAAAAAGGTTCAAAAGTGTTTGACATATTGAGTTCGTCTCATCGAGCAGCAATTCGATGTTGTCGAGAGTATACGCTCGATGATATTGAAGCCTGCTCGATGATATCGAACTTTGTCAAAAATATGACTGTTTTATTTCTGTTGAAAATTTTTGCCTATTTAAAGAGAGCTTGCCTTTGGTTGTTTTTAGAGAAAATAAATAGAGCTTTTGAGTGTTTAATCCAGATAATATACCCTAAGCCTTTTCCCTCTTAGGAGTTCATCCTCCAATCCACCCTCATCATTAATATTCAATATAGTGGATTGGGGAATGAACTTTCACATTCAAGGATCCTCCAGCTACCACCTTAATGGCAAATTATTAAGTTGGGATACCTTGAATGCATAGATGATTGGAATCACTCTGTTTCTAAAATAGGAAAACATTAATAGAGTAGGATTCCAACATAACCTTGACCCAACCCGTCGCTATACATTGGAGCATCATTTGTGTTGCGGTTCAAAAGAGCTGAAGATTTTTTATCATCAAAGGAGGAGATCTTCATCAACGTACTAAATGGGGCTCATCTGCTTATCTATGAGTCATTAGAGTCTAGAGACCCTGCTAAACATTCCTTGTGTAGGATTGGGTCACAGTGCAATTCTCACCCCTTTCAAGTCCTCATAAGAGGCCTCCGACGGGAGAGTACGTGGGGGTGCTGTGTGTTACCCTTGCTCTGTGGAGAGCATAAACTTAGGTCCTCGTGTAGGTCCTTGACCTATGTAGTCTAAAATCTAAGTGTTGTGTGTTGACCTTTGCTCTTGTGTAAAGCATAAACTGTTAGGTTCCTTGTGTGGATCCTTGACCTAAGTGGTCTAAAATCTGGGTGTTATGTGTTGACCCTTGCTCCTGTGTGGGGCATAAACTTGTGTCTCATGGAGACATATTAGGTACCTTATGTAAGTCCTAGAGTCAGCCTTGTGTAGGTTATACTGGTTTGAGGTGAACCTAATTTGAAACCTCCATTAGTGAGATCCAGTACACTCAAGGGTTGAGTGCGTCCGTTGGAAGTGGAGTAGACACGTAGTCGAACCACTATAAAAACAACTGTGTTTAGGATTGCTATTTACTTTACTGCTATTGTGAATTCTCTGAATGTTCTCATAATGCATGTTTACATGATTACCTAGAACTAATTAGAATCACATCTCACACACAGTCACATCCATCATGAACTATGTTATACATCTTGTTTATGTTTTGAATAGTCTTATGATTGGATCCTCTATTTGGCTTGGAAGCCATTAGAGCTACATTGAAGCAATCCTGCTATCTGCATATTAGTTTAAGATAGGGTTGATAGGTTTTAAATTGTCATAAAATTTTAAAAAGTCCTATTCACCCCCCCTTTAGGACATCTTGGCGTATTCCCACTTCGACTAAAGTGGTCATTACCGCAATTTCAATATTCACTTAATATAACCCACCTAAGACGGTATCCCCCTCATACTTTGGGCAAACCCTAATATGGGCCATTAGAAATCAAATGGCTGGAGTAGATTTTCCACAAACATCATTGTGGGGCCCATCTTAACCATGCAGGTGTACCAAAGGGTGTGTAACGGCATTGCACTAGAAAGCAAAAGACTCCTTGACCTGTTAAAACAGGAAGGAAAACCTTCCTTCTTTCAAACCCATCTCCCGCCGCATCTGGAAGAACGGACATTGTCCGTTGGGATGTATTGTGGCCCACCATGACAATCCATCAAGGAAATTTGGACCGTCCATCACGTGCAGACCCCACCTCTGATCCGAACCTAGAAGTCCAACAGGACTGGGAGATATCGTACACGCCAAATCGGCGTCTCCTTGCCAATGCAATAGCGTCCGAGGAGATCGCAATGTGCAATCTTTCCTCCCTCTTGCGCACTATTACACGAATCCTTTACCATATCTGGACCGTCCAAACTCTAGCAAAGGAGATCTCGATTCTCCCTAAGATGACCGAAAAGAAGAAAGAGAAGTAAAGATACAGCAGTTCATCGTTTCTCACGCAAGATAACCGCCCCTTGCGAAGAAAACAGACGCGATGTCCTCATGCGTAGGAAACCCAAAGACGTTTTCTGGGTCAAATCTAAGTCGTCCGAATCAAGGAGAGGGGAGTTCTGATCGACCCCACTTCGTTTGAAAGAAAGAAGGACAAACAAAAGTTTGCGGAATCCTATGAATCCACACGCGATCGTATTCGCTGCGCTGTGAAACAATGCCAGAAATCTCAGGATTTTCGTAACTGCAGGGAACACACCACGGGGTTTCTGATCCATGAAGGATCTGAGCTGTCCATTCCCCGCTAGATGAAGATCCGATCCCCCTTAAGTTGTCCAAAAGAGAAGAAGAAAAACAGAGAATGCGGCAACTGCCAATCTCTAACGCAAGTTTGCCACACGATGCAGAAAGTTTGGAAAGATCAGTGGGAGATGAATCTGTCATCCATGTAAAATTCGTCTTTTTGACTGAATGAAGAATGCGGATGTATGCGTAATGGGTTAAAGGAAGATTAGGGCCGACCATCTGTCAATCTTTTTATCTGGAGACCTCTTGCAACGGTCCAGATAAATACAGGCACGCACACACCGACAATGTGATCTTTGTGCGAAAGCAGGGTTGCATAGGAGGAAAACTCCCTCTACTGAAACTCTCCTTTCTGCAGGTCGAGGGCTTATAAAAGCCCAGTATAGTGGGAGGAGAGGCACCATTCAACACCTGTAAGAAAAGAAAAGGAAAAAGAAAGAGAAAGAGAAGGAAAAGAAAGGAGAGGAAAGGAAAAGAAAAAGAAAGAGAAAAATAGAGAAAGAAAGAAAAGAAAAGAAAAGAAAAGAAAAGAAAAGAGGGAGAAAGAAAAGAAAAGAAAAGAAAAGTGAGAAAGAGAAACGTGAGAGAGAGAGAGAGAGCTTCGGCCAACAGCAGCAGTGAAGAATCACCTCAACAAAAGAGAAGGAAAAGAGAGCCGCAGCACACGATCTCTGAGTCAAGACACCAACCCAAGTAGGCCAGAATCCGTCCTTCCTTCTTTTCAGATTTCTCCTCCCTTTCTTTCCTTTCAACGGGTCAAACCAGAACATCCAATACCAAGTCGACTCGACCAGGAAGACTCAGATGAAGACTTGAGTCAAATCGAGTCAAGATTAACCACAGGAATTCCCTAAATTCATACCGACAATTAAGGAGAGTCATAATAAAATCTAACCGTTCAGACTAATTAAATGCCAGGTTAAATTCTCAATCCTTCAACACATACTCACATTTGAGGAAGAAATGAATAAATAACGTGAGGGTCTTATCCTTTAGGCTTACTTGATTTAAGTTGATATGTTGTATCTTGCCTTTTACATACTATATTTTCATGTTACTAAGATTTCCTCTCTGCGATTGTTTAATTTACCATCAACACTTATTTACCTTTTTGGGAACTATGATTTAGTTTACATTTTCTATTAATGCAAGTGATGTGTTAAAAGGTATCACAACTAGTGAATCAAATATTGTATCACGGACATAATGTGTTACAGGTAGCAGCCCTCTTGGTCGACACGTAATTTCATGGGTTGGTTGGCGTTGTGCACAATTGATGTAAATAAATCATCATGCATATTACATCACTTCTCGGGATTGGTCATCACAAATAGTTACTCCATGAACACATCGTGTTACATAAATCCCCCAATCGCATTTTTATGTCACCGTGAGATGCTCGCAAAAATCCACGTTAACATGGGACACGCCGGCGAATATCCATAGTATGAGAATGCGGGTTGAGACGGATATTATGAACTATTTTTCACATTGTGACAGTGATCACTATGTATGATGAGTCGTACACACTTTGCTAGGCATACATTCATGTAGATTGCTTGCACGTACTGATACCTCTCATAGTAGTGGAGTACGTGACGTATCAGAACCCTTACATTACTTTTATAAATCTCTTGAATTATTGTTAATCCTAAAGGATAGCCAACACTATGAATAGGGTATTGACCCTCTCCAACTGTATAGATGATGCAGGTGATGTACAAATTGAAGACCTAGAAGACCATCTCCCTATGGAAGACAATACTGAAAGAATACGAAGATAGTTTTATGATTTAGTTTTATACTTCTGCTACAAACTCAATAAATATAATAATCTTCCATTGAGAAGGTATTTGATTATTTAGTGAATTTTGTTACTATTATGAAATAATCAATACGGTTGATTTTACTCTCGTGAATGATTACCATCGTGAATGTATCTGGATGTGATCTAAAAAAAATAGGGTGCGAATTTTAAAGTATCCAGTTTATACATTATTAACACCCAGTTTTCTCGAACACGAGTACAAACTCTGGCCGTGAAAATTCGAGATGTTATAGCCCTACACAAATGGCTCACCCAAACATTCAACATCATGTCAGTGTTGCTCTACAGAGGTTCTTCGTGAGAGTTAGGGATTGCCTTATGCAAGGCACAATACCTCAACACAAACCTCGAAGTCATCCAACAGTAATTCCCAAATGGCCGATTCCAAATCCCAACAATAGCCTCAAAAGCCCTGCCCATTGGCTGCCCAAATACTTAAGATCGGCGTGGACCGCACTGTACATAGTGGACAAATGAGAAGAGTCACTTCGTCAAATGGGCATACTCCTAGGAATCACGAGCCTAGTCACGACCCGGCAACTTCTCAACAACTACGTTAAGGTTGCAACGAAAACCTTGAACTTGAGTAAATGAGATGTCTGCAAATGGTTGCACAGAAGACTCTACGCCTCGAACGAAGGAAACAAACCATCTGTCCCAGGGTTCCGCAACTTTCTGATTAGTTAACCAGGATATAGGAACGTCTCTTACAGAGATAGAGGGTTATGACTAGAAGCCAACAAGATCAACAGAAAGTAGTCCACAAGACAAATCGACCAATAAGAAAAAATTTCCTCCCACAACAAATAATGATTTAACAAGAAAAACAGGCGCAAATCAACGAGCCCGCTAGTCATCAAACAAGTAAATCTCAGAGTATCCCATCGAAGATACATCATCATCAAATCTGAAGTCAAGAGCAAAACAGATGGCTTAGAAGTGTAAGCCTTCGGCCATTTGCTCGACATAACTCACAGAATCAAGAAGAATGGCCATAAATAAGCGGTCAAACTCTAGGGAATATAACCTGTGTAATGAGAATGATAACCATTCATGGCCGACTATCATGGGTTGGGCCACTATTATCAAGGCATACAAGCATAAAAGGAGGATAACAAAAATAAAGTACGAGAATTCATGGAAACCATCATATTTAAAAATACAAAATGATTGATATATGAAGTATTTCGACTCAACAATAGACAAACCAAAGTCTTAGCTAGGATTTCACTTGACAACACCTATAATGGTCTACAGGTGTATCAACCTATTTTTAAACAATAGATAAATTTTTTGGCCAAAGGCTAGAATAAGTTTTTAAGCATGCATCCATGCCTGTTAGTGTTAGTGCTCATTTTGCACCCAGTTTGTCAATGACGTGAGTCATTGTGTCATGTAGTCGGTTGAGCCCTTGAAAAGCGAAGATTGAAGACAAAAGCAAAGATGGAGCATCAAGGAAGCATAACAAGTAAATGAGACGCCTTGGTGACCCTAACCCTTGACCCAAAACAACTCATAGACCTCTAAATGATCTAGACTTATTAGTAAAACCCTTTTTGATCGTCCCTTAAGCCATAAGAGTCTATACCTTGTCATCTTTAGTTTGACTTTAGAGGTTTTTATTGTCGAAACAACTACCAGAATTCAGCAACCTTCAGTCCCACCGAAGATGGCTTTGGTCCGATTGAAACTGGCCAAAATAGGACGGCCTCACATTTGGTTGGACTCGGTCTGACCGAAGTCAACCTCAGTTCGACCGAAAGTGGCCAAAACCGTCCAGTGGGTTTTCGGTCATAATTCAGTCTGACCGAACTGTAATTCAGTGTGACCGAAGATATTTCAGTGCGACCAAAATCGAGCCGTTTCTGCCCTTTTTTACCATTGGATCTCAAACTATTTATAAAGGGCACTCGGTTCTTGGTCCAAGTGATGGGTTTTTAGTATAATAAATAGTCAGGTAATTCAATATCCATATCCTTCATCCCTAGCCTCTATTCCTTTAAGTTTTAAGCAATCTCCTTTGAGATTACAACTCTAATGAGGATTCCAACCTCAACATTGAGATGTGCTTGAACTCTTTCATTTATTGGACTTAAGCAATCTTGGTATATGATTGTCCAAGTCTTTTAGGAGACCCATCTAATTAAATCCCATAGGATAAACAACTTCCTATTAGTTGTAGGAGATTTAACCAACTCCTATCGCCCTGGTCGCCTCGGAGGAGCATCATATGCAAGGTGGTTGATCATGGAGCTAAAGCATTGGTAAAGCGATAACAACATGATCGGGGAGTCGATTGAAGCACAGGAGAGCAAAGATCAAACAACCTAAGACGAAGCTACAAAAGGGACTCAATCCGATAAGTAAGTGTCATATGTAAGAGTCCAAGTTTGTACTCCTTCCTTGCGTAGGTTGGAGTGCAAGAGTTTATGTCCAAACTCACCTAAGTTCTTTTGTAGGACCTTGACTCTTCAATAGAGCCTAAATTCCATGGTTCTTACATAGGACCAAGGTTGTTGGTTAGCCTAAGGAGAAACCAACCAAAGCCCTTTTGTATGCCTCTAGCGCAAGAATACGTGTCAGGTTAGGGAGTAGGACCCTTGCTCTTGTGTAGGGCATAAATTGTCAGGTTCGAGAGTAAGACCCTTGCTTTTGTGTGAGGCATAAATCTTAGGTTCGGGAGAAGGACCTAGGCCTCTGTGTAGGACCTTGGTCTTAACAAATTCATTATAGGTGGAAGACTGGTAATGGCGCAGACATCCAAAATTGTGGAGCATATGGGCCCATAGCGAAAGTGAAAGACATTGGAAGACCGACTTTAAAAACAAATGGTTGAAGCCAACATTGTAGGGTACATGATAAAATCAAAGCGGGAAAGATGGATACAGTAAAAAAAAAATCCCTATTTCTCTCCAGCAACCCCTAAATTTGGCCTTTACCCAGTTCATTCAATAACCCAATCGGGGGATGATGTGACCAGAGTTTATATTTCAAAGATGAGGGATTCCATAAAGACTGGTTAAGGTGGTTAGCATCAAGAATGAGTCTCTCTTCTGGGTATATAGGAAAGTATGAAGAAAAGGGAGAAGGATCACTAGCAAAAGATGAATAGAATGTCAAACTAACTATGTACCCCTGGTTAAAAGAATCGGAAGATGAAAAGGATGAAGAAGGGGATTCTGGGGGAGAAAGAACGTCAAGGAGAATGTAATCTCTGAAACATATGATGATAG
Source organism: Magnolia changhungtana (assembly GCA_030180095.1). NCBI lineage: Eukaryota > Viridiplantae > Streptophyta > Magnoliopsida > Magnoliales > Magnoliaceae > Magnolia > Magnolia changhungtana. Next base: position 1,423,501 of record JASAUF010000325.1, on the reverse strand, counting down.
GGCCCACCATCTTAGGACCAAGTATCTTCATCGCATCAATAAGATGTAATATCATTCGAAGGGCACATGACTGATACACGCACAAGACGTATAGCCTTAACATTAGCAAGAAGTTTCCAAATACTTACCGATGCAAGTTTGTTCCATAAAAAGATCGATGTTTTGTCGGAGGTAACTAAAGATTAAAGCAACTAATGGAAAGTTCATCCGAAAATAGAAACAAATTATATAAGATGGCATCATACAACAAAGAATCCAAATTCTACTAGGACACTGCCGATGTGAAATTAGAGATTCACACAAAAACTTACACTACTTAAAAGCCTATAAAAGCTTGAGGAAAATGATCACCATGATACAATAAATTCTCTATGCTAGAGCTACTTATCCTCAATTTAGACAATTAGAGATATTCCACTTTTGTCCAACCACGTTACAACAAGTTTGGAATCCTAAGTTTAGATTCGCTACTGTCGAGCGTCATTGTTGCAATATGCACTAGGAATGTGATAAATATCCATGACCACCGTTGTCGGATCCTCGATCACTAATTCCTTACTTGGTAGATCACCAGTCATATCCTGTTGACGTCACGCCACGACCATTTGGTATTTTTCATGGCCATTTTGCCAACACAACCAGTTGCAGGTATTTATTTCTACTTATTGATTGCATTGTTCCTATTTTCCATATCAATAATATCGGTGATCTAGTCTTAATTTTAATCTTACTTATCTGTTATTGATCTTTTGAGAAACCTGAAAAGTTATAACTGGTGAAAGAAAAGGTCTTAACTCAAAGCAAAAACATCCCATTCTGAAGGACTAACCATCTCATTCTAAAATTGTCAATCAATGTAACAATTGATGGTTGAATAGTCAGTTCAACCTTTATTAATCTTCTTCAAAATTGGCAAGAATCGTATTTCCAAATACTTACACTATATTAGCACTATTTCTTCATGATCCAATTTATGTTGAAATTTGTCATTTTTGAAAAAATAAATTAAATTTTCAAAATTTCAGGAATTTGCCACCAAAACTATTTTTGGAAACTTCAAATGGAAACGTGTGGTGTGTGCTTTTGTCTCACATTGAAAATGATAGAGAAGTTTTGGGGTTTATATGTGGATGTGTGTGTACTATTCTTACTTGGAATTTTGGAGATTGAGATGCAACTAATGGAAAGTTCATCCGAAAATAGAAGCAAATTATATAAGATGGCATCATACAACAAAGAATCCAAATTCTACTAGGACACAGCCGATGTGAAATTAGAGATTCACTCTTCAATTTTTAAAATGAAGGATCTTTGACCACCTCTATAAAAGTATATTAAAAAACATAGTGGAGGAAAAGCTCTAGGCCATCACCACATACAATAAATATCTTAAAAATTAAATAGATAGCCTTACTTATTCTCAATTTAGCTTAAATTAATTCTTCAATAAATAAGATATTCCACTTTTATAAGGACAACCTTACACCATAATAAATAAGGGCTTGGAATCCTAAGTTTAAATTCGCTATTGTCGAGAACTCATTGTTAGAAATATGCAATAGGAATGTGATAAATATCCATGAAATTGTCGATCTACGTTATTACAATAATCCCTTACTTGGTAGATCACATTCACATCATATCCATTCCACAAAATTGAATGATAAATGTCAAATTTAAGCATTCACAACCAAAGAGTATTTTTCATGGTACATTTTGCCTTTCAACACATACCGAATGCTACTCCACTTTATTTCTTCTTGTTGATTGCATTGTTCCTATTTTCCAAATCAATAAAATTGGTGATCTAGTCTTAATTTTAATCTTAAACCCACACTTTTATTTTCTTTCCTCGAGAAACCACACAAATTGAAAAGTTATCCCAAACAAAAACCAAAGAAAAGGTCTTAACTCAAAGCAAAATACATCCCTCTTGTATTCTCTGAAGAACCAATTAACGTTCCCATATGGAAGTTCAAAAACTCACTTGTCAATCAACGTTCTAATTGATGGTTAATAGTTTAATCAACCTTTATTAGTCTTGATTCCGTGAAGAAGGAATTAAGAATTTTCCTTTTTCTAATCAATTGAATCGAATATAACTCTTAAAATTATCTAACAAATAGATTTGTGCACTATATATTTAAACATATGCTTGATCTCGAGTTTAACCACATTTGTGTTAAAAACTGAAATTTGTCATTTTTGAAAAAATAAATTAAATTTTCAAAATTTTGGGAATTTGCCGCCAAAACTATTTTTAGAAATTTCAAATGGAAACGTGCGATGTGTGCTTTTGTCTCACATTGAAAATGATAGGAGAAGTTTTAGTGTTCATATGTAGATGTGTGTGTACTATTCTTACTTGGAGTTTTCGAGATTGAGACGCTCGGGTTGTGTGTTCGCATGCAGCTAGTCTTAGAAAAGACCAAAATCATGTATTAGAATTCTAATGAATTATATATCCAAAGTGACCTACCCTAAGGTCAATCTAAGGTTTATCATACAGGTGTGAGGTATGGACATTGAACACTTTATTTGCTTAGACTTTGATCATTACAAAGCTTGAGTCTGTGTTGATTATATTGTTTCTCATATGCTTTGTATGTAATGTCATATGTATATGAAACTTCCATCACTTGAACTTGAACCTTGAAACTCATCTTCAATATCTTCTAATGTAGCTTGAACTCTCATGAAGCTTGAAGAATTTTCTCTAGACTTCAATTTTTAAAATGAAGGATCTTTGATCAAGATATAAACACAAGACATGAATACACACGATATTTGACAAACAACAAGGAATAAAATAACACTAGTACAGGGTTATGCATTGTGCTAGTCTCATTATATTGAGAAAATATTAAACAAGTTTAACCACTTGAAAATCAAAGAGGCAAAACCCCCATTTGATCCAAGTATCAAATTGAAAGAAAACAGTGGAAGAACGGTTGCACAACTGGAGTATGCTAGTGTTATAGGTAGTCTTATGTATGCAATGCAATGGACAAGACCGGATATAACATACACTATGAGTAAACTAAGTAAGTTTACTAGTAATTCAAGTGTTGAACATTAAAAGGTTACAAGTAGAGTTCTAGGTTATCTAAAAGAAACCAAATAACTAGAGCTATTTTACTCAGAATTTTCAGCGGTGTTGGAAGGATATACCGATGCAAGTTGGATATCGAGTGCAGGAGACAATAAGTTTACTACAGGGTGGATATTCACCTTAGGAGGTATAACTGTATCTTGGGGATCCAAGAAACAAACTTGCATAATGCACTCAATAATGGAATACGAGTCCATAACTTTGGCTGCGACATGCAAAGAGGCTGAGTGGTTAAGGGATCTTCTATTAGAAATCACATTCTATGTGAAGTCTATGCCAGCTGTTTCATTTCATTGTGATAGTGAAGCCACTCTAGTGAGAGCCTACAGTGACACCTATAAAGGAAAATCCAGACACATAAGTTTGAGACATGATTATATAAGACAATTGATTCAGGATTGAATTATTGCGATCTCATTTGTGAAGTAAAGTAATAACTTAGCTGGTCCCTTTACTAAACCTTTGACGAGAAAGGTAGTAAGGACGACATCTATAGGAATGGAGTTGAAACTCTTTAATTAAAGTTCCACCATTGATAGAAATTCAACCCAAACTTAGAAAATATCTAAATATTGGGTTCAATGGGTAACAACAAATCACTGATAAGTGGAAAGTTTCAACATAAATCTAAATAACTTCATCCAGGATGAAAGTGTTGGCCATTATAAAAGAGGGTTGAGTTTTAGAACTCTTAATGAAATCCAGTCAAATAGGACAAGTGTTTCAAGTAACGGAAATACTAGAAGGATTTCACCTATGTGAACATAGAAGTGGTGCCGCCTCTCATGAAAGTTAGAGTTATCACAGGACCGTTCATGAAACAGGATAAGCACATAACCATTAAAAGTATTAAGCGAATAATATGAAGGAACACATAACGCAGGAGCTATTATGTGTGTAGTATTTTCAGTTATATCATTAAGGAATAACTGGTTCAATGTTGTGGCAACCAGAAATTTTGAAATAACTTTAAAATACTTATACTAAGGAAAGATTCAAATCGCAAGATATCTTTCTCTATGCATAATAACTATTCTTCTATCTCTAGCAGATATTTTTTATTGTTTTAAAAACGAGTGGGAGATTATTGAATTTTGTGATTTTTGAAAAAATAATTCAATTTTTCGAGAATTTGTTGCCAAAACGATTTTCAAAAATTTCAAATGGAAAAGTGCGGTGTGTGCTTTTGTTCCACATCGAAAATGATAAGAGAAGTTTTGGAGTTTATATGTGGATGTGTGTGTAGTATTCTTACTTGGAGTTTTGGAGATTGAGACGCTCGGGTTGCGTGTTCTAGTGCGTAGCACTGGAACATACGCACTAATGCACGCTCACGGGCTCGGGCACGGGCGAAGGCATGAGCAGCGTGGCTGTAGTGGCGCTAGTTGGCGCACTTTGCACTAACAGTCAGATCTTTAATCTGAAACAATCAGCCGTTTCTAAAAATGACTAGCTGCCTTGAAAGCCACAACAATCCAAAAACGGATGGGCCATGATGATCCAACCGTCAGATCTTTCAATCCGACGACCAGAAACGGCTAGAATTAATGATCAACGGTCAGAAACATTTTTCAAATGTTCTGAACCATTAATGGCCACCTGGCAACGGTCCACTCCCTAGTGCCTATATAAACTGGCCATTCCGTTCCAAATTCAATCATCTCGAACAAAAATCTCTCCCTTCCATCAGATTCTCCAGATAGCATCTCATTTAGAATACTGTTAAAACACATCCACTGTTTAATTCTGTCAGACGATCTGTTGCGTTGAATTGTTCCTAAGTGGACCCATCGTGATTGTTGAACACTGGATCCAAACAGGCTTGTCTTATCCTGGAAGCAATTCACCTGTAACCCATCAGCAATTGATAAGGGGTGAATCACGCTTTAAGATAGCGTATCATTTTCCGTGATTCAACCTAGTGAAACGAAACAATTGAAATATTTTATTTCTTTTTTTTATTTTTTCAGTATATCCGACACATTTTTTCTAACATTGTGTGGCCAGGCGTCTGAATTGAACAGCAACGGCCATAAAAGCTTTGGATCATGCTAGTAGTTGCAACTTAGTTTAACCTTACGAACAGTTTGAATAGCATATAAACATCATGCTGGATCCAGTTCACCAGCAGCTTTCCATTGTTGCTGTTTCCTTTCATGTGGCCCACCTGCCTTTTGAATATGCCTACATTTTGGGCTCCAGATCTATTGTCAGATTGCAAAACTTATGGACAGTGGATTTCTCATTGACGTCGCAATGGCCCCACGTACCTTCCCCACACTGTCCCGCCCCCCTTGCACTCATTTGTAGGGTGATCCGTGGACTACTACATACATTTCTAGTTCCTTACCCAACAAAACTAGAACAACTATACCGTCAGAGAGCCAACATACAGAGCCAATGGACCGATTCTGATTTTTCTTTTTTTTGCATATTTTCATTAGAACAGTCCACTTCCATAGATTTGATGGTTATGATTATCTAATGAAAGTGTTTCGTAAGAATAGCTAGCCATCCAAGATGGTGTCCAACTCATAGATTTTTGAAAATAATGGTTCTGACTTCTTTTCATCCGCTCAATTTAGTCCATTTATTTCTTACATCCTATTGGTTGGGTGGTTAGGATTTCTCTCTTATACTTAGATTCTTGTGTCCAGCTTAAATTATCACTTCGATGGTAGACAAAACAGGGGCCTATGGAATCTCTAACGTATGATCTCATGCCGATCCGTACATCCATACGATTGTACAGCTCGATACATTCGTGAATGATTCGTTAGGCAAAAACCGATTTGAAAACTGAGTCGATGGGTTAAGGGCGATTATTTCTTGTGACCAGGCCAACAAGGAGATTCTGTAGAGGGAGCTGCCGTCGGATGTTCGTGAGAAATCTACCCTGCTCATCTATTTTGCCTGCTCATGTCAGGACAAGAACAAAAAAATTTGAGAAAGATCCAAAACTAAAGTGGCCCACGAAAAAGGAAATGGGGATTGAACACCCACTATTGAAACATTCACGGGGTGGCACAAAGGATCAGGCTAATATTTATGTTTTTTAGTTCATACATGTGGGAATGACCTTATGAACGGTTTGGATGGCATATTAAATATGACAATGGCCGTGCAAGTCAGGCTAGCACAGTCCTTATTTCTTTGGTCACCAAATTTCAAGTCAGTTAACATGATTGTTAGTCAAAGAAGTAAAACCTGAGTGTTGGAGGGCTCTAAATGCATATAAATTTTTGTTAAACCCTTATTGGGTCCTCTATATCAACGGGTAGGGTCGCACGTCCCCCATCCATGCCTTATTTTCTTCTCTGATACACTTGTTTTCACCCTCCCTAACTGTTAACACAGAAAGAAGAGGGAAGAAAAGAGGAGATTTGAACCATGACATGATTACCGATTGCCATGTTTGCCATATGATGAGTGATAAAAGATCTCCATCCTCTCTATTTGTGGTTGTAGGATTCCGATGTTTCAGTATCAGCTTCCTGATTCAGTCCAATGTGATCCAATCTACAGTCAGTGGCCCAACAGTCTCATCAAAGTGGTACATTGATGCAACTCTAATGTTGACAGCAAGATAGCATGTCTAATGGCTATGAGAACCATCTCCTGATAGACTTCCCGCTCCCTGGCATGTAAAACAGCAGTTGCATATTCTACAATAGTGTGCCAGTATTCGACATCAATCATCCCCGTCTCACAAACTGGTGGTTACACTATTCTGTTTTACACATTTAGGGAGTGTTTGGATCACAAGTTACTTGAGATGAGATAAGCTACTTATGCCATAAACAGCTTATCACACGGTTTCTACTTATTAAGTAGATAATTATGTTTGGTAAACAACATACTTATCTTATCAGCCAAAAGGTAGAAAAGCATGTTTGGCCCTTCAAATCTGTTTGATCGCCCTCACATCCACCGTCCATCATTTGGGGCCAACCTTTGATGTGGACATTCAACATTAGGGCCGACTTTTTATGTGCACCGTTCATCATGTAGGACCCATCTTTGATGTTGGTCATTCATCATGCAGGGCCCACCATCAATGTTATTATCCATCACGTAAGGGCCGACCTTCAATATCCACCACCCATCATGTAAAACCCACCTTTGATGTGGACCAACCATCATGCCAGGCCAACCTCTAATGTGGGTCATCCAACATGTAGAGTCCGCCTTGGATATGGGCCACTCATCATCAGTACCGACCTTTGATGTGGATCCTCCAGGGCCACCATTATTAATTGTCCATCATGTGAAGCCCAACTTTGATGTGGATTATCCATCACGTGTGCCCCACCTTCAATGTGGATTGCCTATCATGCAGGGCTAGCCTTAGATGTGGATCATTCATCATTAAGAGTCAGCCTTCGATGTGGGCCACCCCAGTATGGAGCCATCCATCATGTGGGGCCTAGCTTCAATGTCCACTGCCCCATCATGTGGACCCCACCTTTGAAGTGGGTCATCCATTATATCAACCCACATTGGATGTTGGCATTTTATCATTATGGGCAGACCTTTGATGTGGACCACTATATGTGGGCCCACATTAATATGGGATCATCCATCATGTGTAGCCCACCTTTTATGTAGACCATCCATGGTGTGAGCCCCACAATAATGTAGACAGTCCACCATGTGGGACCTCCTTTGATACTGAGGCTGAGAGACGGCCTCCTTAAACGTGGACCGTGTGAGGGAGAAATAAAAAAATTCATTAGTTGAAAAGCCTTTAAAAAACAACTTATTAAGATAAGTAGCATTTAGCTAATAAGTTAGCTTTATAATGATGCTTACCAAACTAACTTAAAACTAAATTGAGTGAAAAAAGTAACTTAGCTACTTTACATAAGTTAAAAAGTAACTTATTTGGTAGTATTAGTTTCGTAAGTGTAATACCGACAATTGATAGCAATTCTCAACTCAGTTGTTTTTACCATTTTGTTTTGTATTTATTTATTTTTATTTTTTTTAAACACACACTCACGCCATCGTGGGATTTCACCACCTATGGATACTCGAACCCTTGACCAGTTGTTGAAACTCCTAAGAGTTTACCACCCGAGCAAGAGTTAGGATCCAGTTCTTTTTACTGTTGGTTTGGCATCAGGATATGTAGAGAGAAATCAGCAACAAGTGGTACATCACCCACAAATCATGCTAGCAGTCTGGCAATAGATGGTTCACGAGACGAGGCAAAAATCTATAATAATAATAATTTAAAAAATAAAAATAATAATAAAAAATAAAAAAAACAACAACAACAACAACCAACAACAAGGTGTCCTAGATTATATCCCAATCCCGGCTTACTGCAATAATATATGTAAGCAATCGAGCCTTCAAATCTTCCGATGAACTGTGACTTGTTTATACCGTGTCTCATTTTGTATAGTGGATTGGCAACAAATAAAAGCTCTCAGTTGTATTATTTCAAAACTTTGATAACCTACCTCTTTTGCTTTGAATATGGACGATCACCATAACCTGTGTAGAATCAAAGGATCGAAATATCCAATCTGAGAGTTCCTTTTCTTTCTTTTTTTTTCGTTTTCCAGAATCCCTATCCAAGGTCAAAAAAACAGTTTGGGTTATTGAAAGAAAGAAATAAAATCCAGCATATATAGTCAGTCACAACGCATCTTATTGCAATGTCAGGATGCATTCTAAGAAACTTCTTTGTCAACAGACAAAATCAGAACTAGGAATGTCAATTCAAAGCAATTTAATGGCAGCCCACCAAATCAACAGTCATGACTCATGACCAGCATTAGATTCATAAATTCGCAAGGAAATTTATGTACAGAATGTAGATGCAATCTTTACCAAGCAATCACATAGCACCGTGGTGATTGTTTGCCAGGTAGCAACTCATCAGGCACATGTACGCTTCAACCCATATGGTCTAAATTGGGCACACACAAAAGCACTACTACTTTGATTGGCCAATTTTCTTTTAACAGCCCATTTGGTGACCGCTAATTGTAGATTCGTGATTACCTGACTGGTCTATTTTTTTCCTTCAATGGGCCCATTATTTGAAGTAATCATCCACCACAAGTACAGCAATGAGTTGATACCATCTAATTAATACACAACATTACAATCTGCTCCATTTGTACAGAGTGGAACAGTATTTCACCTTTATATTTGCTTCACAACTGCCCTCTGACCAATAATAAAAGCATCATGCTTTCTTTCATTTTTTCACTATTTTATGTGTTGAAGAATAGTGATCTATGCGAAACAGTGACAGGAGAGTTTTTGGTATGAAAATGGCAGCAGAAATAACAAAACATGCGATCTTATATATGGGTAGTGATGATTAGTGAATAGGTGCACCATCAGCCCCACCAACAATCACTCTGCTTACAGACTTGAAGGAATGTGGCTTTTTACATGGGATTTTCAGAAGTAAAATTTCATGAGCCACTACCCAACCTGTGTCGAGCAAGCAAGCCACGTTAAACAGGAAGAAAAAAAAAAGGTGCAAACCTGTACAGAATGTTATGTTGTGCGCTGACATGGGAGAGTAATGCATCCAGTGCTCTCAAAAAAGTAGATACTACATCAGCACTTTCATGAATCTCAATCTCGAATGTCGTCATCATCCCCCTCTTCAGGAGATTGGCATGCTCCACCCCCATCTCTTCTTCCTGCAAAATGAAGCTTTGCTAAATTCAAATGATGATGATGATGAACAGATAAAGAGAAGGAAAGGGAAGCTTCACTAGATTCTAACGGAAATCAGAAAGGAAAGCTTCAGTAAAGTCTATGGAAGTGTCACATACTCGCCCCCTTGTTTGAACATGTACACAGAGATGAGAATGAAATTGTCGATGTATCAGCAAAGACATTTCGAGAGATGTTGTGTTTCATGTACTTGTGCTTTGCTTAATAAAACTGTTTTTATTCACAACAGAAGGGGAAAAAAAAACAGTTACTTTCCAAAGCAAATTCCAGTTGGCAATCAAGTGCTTGTGCCCGATAGAACAAAAATGGCATTGACAGAAACAGTAGTCAGTCTACTTTGGAAGAGGCAGCAATGCATGAAATGATTAGCAAGGAAAAGAAAACGGTTTGCACATCTCGCAACTTGAAATGAACATAATTCAAAAAAAGAAAAGAGAGAGAGAGAGAGAGAGAGAGAGAGAGAGAGAGAGAAGAGAGAGAAACACACCTGTCAATTCAATATCAATGTTGCTTCTATGCATAGGATGCATTGCTCGAGATTGAAACGTGAATCCGCTTCCCCCAATATTTCGATGCTCATCATTTACTCTGATTGAGCTTCTTCCAGATGAATCTGAGCAGGGTCTGAAGCTGATAGGTGATACAGTTGCCCCAAGTACAGGAACAGGAGCCTCCACTCTTATGACAGGACTAGAATCCTTATTGCCATCAATCACAAATGAACCAGCAATTACCTGAGGCAATCACATGAAATAAGACTTCTCATGCATAAGGACCAATAGCAAGTCCAAAAATATATTCCAAATAGCAAAAATACCTGCACAGGACCTGCAGCTTTTAGAGGCCCTCCTACCCCACCCCCGACAATGCGCCCATCTGCACCCGACAGGCATACACTCAGCCCGCCAGTTCTCGAAGATGCTCCTCCAATTTCAGTATGCAGGTAAGATCCAGACAGTGAAAGAATCTCAAATCGTCCCTGGAATGAGAAGTGTAAAAACTTCTGAAATCATTAATGATGATATAAACAAATAATATAATGATGGTAAACAGTGGGAACTTTACATGACAAAAGCCACCATTAGTTAAGATGAATCATGCCTTCTGATCTCAAGGATCTAACCAGTGCACTGAAGTCATCTACACACACACACACACACACAGAGGTACAGACTTTTACATGACAATAGCCACCATCAGTTAAGATGAATCACTTCTTCTAATCACAAGGATACAACATGGGAAATGTAGTCATCTCTACACGTGCGCCCACACAAACACACGCACGCATGGACGTGCGCACACACAGAGGTCTCAAGTCCTACCAATTGGGCTACAAGTTATGGTTCACCCAGTGGATAACTTCCAATTTTTTCCATGTGCATGCGACGTCCAACCTGTCCAATAGGTTGGCCACATCATAAGGATCACCTTGAGCAAAAAACCAGCTGCATCCACTTATCGAGTAGACCGCAGTTACATTTTTCTATTCATCAATAGCTAGACATTGTTTTCTATGGTGTGGCCCACCTGCTGAGTAGATATGGCTGGGGCCCCTACTCATGACTCAGTGGTAGACTCGCAAGGGTTTCAACACACAGGTCATGGGTTCGAGTACCCACTGTGGTGTGTGTGGGTGTGAGAGTGCGTGTGCGTGTGTAAAACAAATGAGTAGATATGGCCAGTTTTTCCACTAGGTGATCCTCATGGTGGGACCAACCTATTCGAAGGGTTAGATGTCGCATGGACTTGACAGGTTGGAGGTTATCCGCTAGGTGGACAGTAACTTGCAGTCCAACCAGTTGGACTTGAGACCTCATATCTGGCTTCAATATGTGAGGAAGAATAAATTACCCAATAAATTACATACTAGGTTAAATTTTAAATCTGAAAATACATGAATAGAAGTTAGACGATTAAAGCTACAGAAAAAAAAAAAAAAAAAAAAAAAAAAAAGAGTGAGCAAGACTAGGTGACCGAGGAAAAACATAAATCCCACAACCAGCACTCGACATAAAGCATACATTACCCCACAGCCAATCCAAACACACTTCTTGCAACATATTTACAAAATGCATCCCTAAAAGCCTTCAAGGTCAAGCATGACGATTGAAAGTCAAGGTCCTGTAATATAGAGAAAGTGACACCATATGATCCAAAGCTTGCTACAGAACTGAGATAAGTAGAATCCCGTCATGTGCAATATCAAAATGACTGTTCTGTGAAAAAAAAAATCTGCTGAAACTATATTATTTTGTACAATGTGAATGGGTTTGCTATGCTAGTCATTTTATTTTTTATTTTTTGACCTAATGACCTTCTAGAATGAGAGATAGCCATGTCATTCATTTTCCCAAATTACCAATTTCTCCAAGAACTCCAAAAGACTCCAACATGTAGTTTCTTTGGTTACTGACAAATGACAAGTATGAGCCTCTTGACTAACACAACAGCTCCAGTTAGGAACAAGCGTTCAAAATTGTGATTCATAGAGAATGGAGAGGAGGCATGACGTAAATGTACCTATCAAGGTCCAATGATTGGAACATAGAAGCCTTAATTCATGAATCATGCCTCATGTACAGGACGCCTCAGAAGAGGTATGTATGCCAAGAGGCACCAGAGACTGCACAGACATGCTCACGTTTGACCACCTACCTGCATAGGCACATGGCAGTTGAACACAAGCAGGAACATGCACAACATAATATGTGACAAACCATCTGTGGCACAGCAAACATCCTTAACAGAGTATAAAACATCAGCGGCATATCAAGAGGGACAGGGGACAACCAGCAACTGTAAAGAAAAACAAGATCAGCACTGGCAACGATAAAGGAGGAATCTTTTAAGCTTGCTGAGGATTTATTTTTCTCTGTTTAAATCTCTTGCTCAGCTTCAAAACTTCTCAGCAAATAAAAGCATGAGTACAAGAATGACCTTAGAAGGTATGTACCTCATATGTCACATTGCCCCCCAACATTGCCGGCTGGCGGAGAGATGCATTAGATATTGAACCAGATGCTGAGAGAATACAAACTGCACGTTTGCGTTGTTGCATGAACGACATAATCTTCTGCGCCACATCCTATTGAATGAATGCCAAAATATTAGGAAGTAATATGAGACATAAAGGTACATGCATCACAAAACTAGAATCTTTCATGCCACCAGAGTAAGAAACGTGAAAGGGTATAGAATTATTTTTTTATTTTTATTTTTTTTTAAAAGGACATGAAATAGAATGATATGATGGACTTCATTGAGACAACAAACAGTACAAGAAAATGAGATATATCTAAAACTCACGATGGTAAAATGTGAACAGAAAATTGAAATCAATTGCGTGAAAAGATTCTATCGTAATCAAGAATGACTTTCAAAGTTAGTTCCTGATGGAACATATTTGGGCTTCTGAACATGCTAATAGTAACGGCTGTAATGGCCGTTATGTAACGGTAACAGTCATAACCATTACACATTACGGGGTCAAAACGGCCGTGATGGCCATTACATAAAAAAAACAGGCTGTAAAGGCCCTGTAATGGTCCCGTAACGGTCTGTAACGGCCCTATAACGGATTGTAACGGCCCCGTAACGGTCCCCTAACAGTCCTGTAACAGTTTTTTCATAAAATAAAAAAGGGCTGTAATGGCCGTTGCGGCCTGTATCATAACGGTAATGGTGGTGGCCGTTAAGGCCACCGTTACCATTTTGGAACACCTACTGTAAAACTGTCCCTATAACAGGGACTAGCAGAAAACATTTTTAAGACAGTCATAATGTGTTTCAATCAGAGTTGAAACATGTTTCTACTTCTTTTGAAAAAGGGTCTGTATCTAGGAAAGAAATGGTTCTATATGATAGAATGGTTTATTTCAATGCTGAAAATCATTTTGACCTAAAACTAATTCTTCATCATCATATGATAGAATGGGTTTCTTTGAATGCCAATACTTGTTTTGACTAAAAAAATTGCCGTCACTGTTGCCGCCTAAAAAATTGTTGCAACTGTTGCTGCCACGTTAGTGTCATCGTCATCACCAGCCTCATCATCATCTAGCACCATCATCATCGTAGTACTAGTAGCTTATCCCAGATACTTGGGGTCAGCACTACAAATCGTGTATCGCCCATCTAGGGCCCTATCTTCAGTAAGTGAAAAAGCCACCATATATATTCTCATTCTTTTAGGTCTTCCTCTTATCCTCCTTTCAGGCCCTTCAACCCTAGAAAAAGGTTTGCTTCCTCATGATGGCTGTCTCCAATTTTCTTAGCGCATGGCAAAACCATCTCAATTGACTCTCAATCATTTTCTGCAATTGGGATCTATCTCCAGGTTGGTTCAAATGACTTCAGTCTTAATTCTACCCTTCTAGTCTTCCCACATCCATCTCACAACATCCTCATCTCTGCAACTTTCACCCCCCATCCATGTTGCCTGTTAATTCCCCAATGTTCTGCCCCACGTAGGATAGCCAGTTTAGTTATTGTCTTATAAAGTTTTACCCTAAGTTTCATTTGTATGTTGTGATTCATGTTCATAGTAACGGTATCCTTACACATACTGTTGACAGGGGATACGGATACATGTACCGATATCGTTGATGCCATGTAATGTATTGTTGACTGAGGGAAACATTGAGAAAACAAGGGGGGGAAAGGTGAAATTTTTTAGTGAAACTTCAAGAGATGCTAAAATACACATTTTTACATTAGGAATCCAAAAATTGCAAAAACAAACCATACATAATAAATTTCCATTTAATAGGGGCTGTTATCGTAAAAAATTGGAACAATAGTAACCAAAATGAGTTCTTTTCATACCAATAATATCATTAGGAACACAATAATCACCTAAAGATGTTTTTAGATAAAAGAAAAAACCATACATCCATACATCCGTACATACATACATCTACATCCACGCATACATACATACATCTACACAAGTCTATCCATACATACATACATTAATACATCCATCCATCCATGCGTGCATGCATATACTGATACATCCATGCATGCATGCATAAACACATCCATCCATACATACGTACATTAATAAATCCATCAATCCACCCATGTTACATAAACTAATACTTCCATCCATCCATGCATACATACACTAACACATCTATCCATCCATGCATACATGTATATACACATACATGTTTCATCCATCCATCCATCCAACCATCCACACACACACACACTAATAGATCCATCCATCCATGCATATCGAGTGGTAGCAGAGAGGCATTATGTGACCATTTACACACTTGAGGTTTGCTGCTTTCTCGTATCGAGTGGTATCGATAATAATATCATTGATACAAGGGAGAGGTCATACAGGAAATCGGGTGATACTATAGAGATCAGTGTTTTAAATAGCGGTAGCGTGATGCGTAGCGCTTAGCCCTCTATAGCGCATAGCGTAAATACGTAGAGTGTAGCGTAAGCTACACGATACTTCTATTTTTAAATTTAAAAATAGGACAAATATAATAAATAGTGAAAAAAAAAAAGGGAAAAAATATAAAAATGCCTAAAAGATGATTTATTTTATCAATTATAAGCATGTTAAAAAAAGTTATTAGTTATCATTTATCAAAAGTCAATCCACATATATAAGCCAAATCAAATAATTATCACATCAATAACTTTCTAAGAAAACCACTTTAATTAATAGTGTTTAATTGAAACCACAAGTCACAATTATGAAAAGAAAGAAAAATCTCATTGGTTAAAATTATCAAGTACAATACAAGTGTCACATTCCTCAACATTAAAAACAAAGAAAACCCGAAAAAATAGTAAAAAACTAAAATAGTAAAAAAAAATACATTGTAGCTTACGCTATGGACACTACTCGCTACATAGCTGTAGTGTACGCTACGACCCCTGTAGCGTACGCTACAGGGGATTTACGCTATTTGGGACGCTACGTAGGGCTATGGCCACGCTACGCTATATAGCGTACGCTACCACTACGCTACGGGCGCTATTTGAAACACTGATAGAGATACACACCGGTATCGATATATCACCAATATCTAAAAAAAAAAAAAATCCATTTCACATGGATTTCAGTATCGCCCAGCCACCCACACTAATAATATCGCGATAATATCAGTATTATCGCCGATATCTACAACACTGGTTGTGATCATACAACACTCCAGAGTGCATCTCCACTCCTTGCACCCTTGTTAATTCTATTGAAGGCATCCTCCTCGATCTCTTCATTATTTTGATTAACAGACCCATTATAACAGAAGACAACTTTGAGGGATCTCATGGCCTTCAATTTCAACTAAAAGCCTCACATCGATGAACATTTCTACCAAAGTTGCATTCTAGAAATTGCCTTTGTTCCACTCATTTTCAACCTATAGATTCCCAAGCCTTACTCCAAACCTTGCATTGGTCCCTTTCTAATATCATTCAACAAGTCGGCAGCAAAAATCTACCAAGGGCCCTCATCTTGGAATAGTAGTTGACTCATCAGTAAAGAATACAAAAGGAAATGGCTTAATATAACCCTTGATGAAGGGCCACCACTACAACACATCCATATCACTAGAGCATTGTCTTTATGGATGTCAATATATCTTTTCAAGACCACTCACCTTTCACCCATCACATCCAAGTCCTTATCTACACCTACCCCTACCCCGTTCCTCGCGTTATCCTTTCCCATAAATAACAATTTATAGCCCTTAAATCCTATAAATTAAAAAAAAAAAAAAAAAAAAAAAAAACACCTTATGGCCCTTGCCAATCTATGTAGCTCTCTCCTTTATCTCTTAAGAGCATGTTATATAATACAGTCTTTATTGCACCCATCAACTCCATACTCTTACCTTAAAAATCACCCACATTCCAAGAGGCAAACAAATCCCCCACATTCTAGGTGGTAAGGTTAACTTTCCTCATCCAAACTTGCTCTTCACCCACACGCCTGATTTGGTGTGGGAACCTCTGCCGATTTTCCATCATAATTAGGCAACATCACTTCCAATCGCTTCAAGAGAATGCCCTAGTGCACCATTGCACACTTTCCACCATAGCTGAGCATTTTCATAACAAGTCACTTCTGAGAAATGCCCTAACCCGCTCTTACAACATTTTCCACCCTTTACAAATTATGGTATGTCACATCTAGGGAACATCATAGCCATGGTACTCCGTAACGGTAATGGTGGCTGTAATGGCTACCACTGTTACCATTACGATACAGGCCATAACAATTGTTATGGCTTCTTTTAAAAAATTCTTTAAAAATAATAATAATAATAATAATAATAATTTATATCGGCCCCGTAATGGCCACCATGGCTGTTAGAACCAGTGTTTTAAATAGCGGTAGTGATCGTGGCCTGCCACTTTATATAATGTAGCGTAATACGTGCGTGTAGCGTAAGCTACACGATACTTCTATTTTTTTAATTTAAAAGTAGGATAAATATAATAAATAGTGAAAAAAAAGGAAAGAAATTATAAAAATGCCTAAAAGATGATTCATTTTATCAATTCTAAGCATGTTCAAAAAAGTTATTAGTTATCATTTATCAAAAGCCAATCCACATATATAAGCCAATCAAATAATTATCACATCAACAACTTTCTACAAACCACTTTAATTAATAATGTCTAATTGAAACCACAAGTCACAATTATGAAAAGAAATAAAAATCCCATAGGTTAAAAGTATCAAGTATAATATAAGTGTCACATTCCTCAACATTAAAAACAAAGAAAATGTGAAAAAAATAATAAAAAAAATAAAATAGTAAAAAAATATATTGTAGCTTTACGCTATAACGCTACGCCAGCTACGTAGCTATAGCGTGCGCTACGACCCAGTTATATTTGGGACGCTACGTAGCGCTACGGCCACGCTACGCATTTTTGCTACGGGCGCTATTTGAAACACTGGTTAGAACCTTGTAATGCATAACAATGGCCACCATTACCCTTACATAACAGCCGTTACATAACCATTTTTGTATACCATGATCGTAGCACACCCTTGGTCCCTTTCCACAACCATTTTTGCATACCATGATCGTAGCACACCCTTGGTCCCTTTCCACAACCATTTTTGCATACCATGATCGTAGCACACCCTTGGTCCCTTTCCACCACAATCGGGTTTACAAAATGTGGTGCAACACTTCCAACAAATGTTTGAGTTTGACCAAGAACTAAAACATTAGTCTTTCTCAGGGTAGCTTCACAAAAGTTTGATGATCAATTCTTAATGAGCCCAATTGGGTTGGGTAGGTTTGAGGACCCAACTTGTTTATGAAATGGGTCAGAAGTTTGGACATAGACCCAAACCATTAAAATTCAGGTCAGGTCTAGGAAGAAAACCAACCCATTTATTTAATGGATCAAGCTTGGATATAAAAGGACCCAGACCCATTTATCTCATGGGTTGGGTTTGTGTTAGGTATATAAATTAGAAGTGAGTTTTCATGTGTACCAAGTTTAAATCAAATGTGATTCAAGAGCACATGATTCCAACTCCTATCTTATCTTAGACAAGCTTGAGAAGAACTTGAGAAGAAATCCAAGTATAATTTATCTTCTTCCTTTTTTTTTGTGAAGATTGCAGAAATATTATTAAAACACCAAAGAGCGAAAACAAAATCAAAGAAGAAACAGAAAAACAAAGGAACAAAACAAAGCAAAAGAAATAAAACAAAGTTAAAACTAAAACCCAAAACCAAAACCAAAACAGAAAGACCTAGCTTGGCTATACAACTCGAAACAAAGACAAAATCCCAAAACAGACCGATGCTAGCAGGGTAAGGCTTGAGAGTCCTAGGCCGGGAGGCAAGACGATCGGTCCATAACACCTCAAGATATCAGAGCCAGCACTATGGAAGGGGGACGAGGAATTCTGGAAGGTTCGGCCGTTACACTCTCCCAATCTCCCAGAAGACAGCCATGTGGGCAGGCCCTAGGAGGCTTTAGAGATAGCAATGTACATGCCACAAGGGGCAATGTACAGCAAGCCTAAAACTTATATATTCACGTTGGCCCACACCTAAGTTTTTGAATGGCTTGAGTTTTGGTGTGTCACACATAGTGATCATGCCTCCCTAATGTCACCCATTGTTTCCTTTGGTGTGAACTAGGAGTGCTACTTGGGCTGGTTGGAGAGGGTTGTAACCCAACGTTGAGAGGAGTCAGCCCAAGGCCCAACCCAACCTAAGCTACCCAACCAAAGGTACTAAAACTCAAGCCTAACACATTTCTTGTTCATTCAGGTTAACACCAACTACTAAAGTAACTAAACTAACATGTAAAATCAAACATCTAACCATTAAATAACATCATCAAAGTAACACTTGTAACTACCAAAAAAAAACAAAAACATTAGCATAATAACGCCTACCATCACTACTCATAAACAAGTAAAATTAAACAAATAGATAAAAGACTCACTAATGTTTAGAGAGATTATTCAAAAGATGTTATTTGATCACATACCCTATTTTACATGCATGGAAATTTCTGAACATGAACCCTATATAACATTGAGTCCACGACATGGACAGTTCCAATCATGAACCCTATTTTCCACACAAGCCATGATTAAACATTTATATAATATATATTAATCATAAATGATGTATATGTACTACACAAGGTCAGGTTCGAGATGGAACAGGTTGCCAGGGCCTCAACCCAAGCCCAACCTAACCTAAAGTTCGGGTTGGGCCAATGAAGTTTGGGTTGACCTAAACCCAAGTTGCATCTCTAGTGTGACCCACCTAAGTTATGGATGATGTTGGGATCTAGGCCAAACATGGGATACCTAATCTAATGGACAGGTTGGATGGCACTCGCACATCATTGTGGACTCCACACAACTCAGAACGTATGGTAATTACCATACATTCGAACGTACCTGATTTAAAGACTCGGCTGACTACTCGAATTCCCTATATTAATTAACTACTTGTCAGGTCTGGGCTGGGTCCATTTAGTTCTTGCCCAAATCGTATACATTAAAAACCAAGACCAAGTCAGGTTGATCTAAGACTTGAGAGGACCCAAGCCCAACCACTTAGTAATTTGGATCGAACTTTTGGACCTGGACCCACTTATTGTTCATTCAGGTCCAATGACCCTTTGGGTCGACCCGAACCATTGGCATTCCTACCAACAGCCCACCTAATATCAACCCTTAATTACTGGGACGGCTCTCCTTGCACACACCCTTGTCCTGCTCAAGGGTGTGAGTTAATTACCCTTTTCATTACTAATATTATTGACAAGTAAGAACTTGGTTTTGACTTTGTTTGGGAAGAATTTCAACTTTTCGATACATTTTATTTATAACAGGCATGGTTTCATTTATGATAGAGACGGATCATTTTTCATATTTGTATATTTCTTCCACCAAATGAATCTTAGCATCTTGCAACACACATAAAATAATCAAAAGCTCAATCTAGTCTTCAGGCACTTAGAACAACCCGCAATGCTTGCACCAAATGGTGGTTTAGGCACAATAGACCACTCCCGATGTAACCCCTCCCAGGTTATGTTTGCCTTCATCAAACAACATTGGTTTGGTTTCAACAAATCACATTGAACTTATTATCTTCCCCGATTTAGCATGGATTTCAAAAGGCTTTGTTTTTCTTCCCCACCATTGCAATCAAATCCCATGGGTCATGCACTTCCTTCCAAGCCCTTAAATAATAATTCCTAAACTTTGAGGGCACAAAAGTTAGTATTGCACATCTTATGGATGCCTTCAAAGGGAAACTGGATTTGAACACTGGTGCGGCCTGTTAAGGTAATGGAAGTTTTTTTTTTTTGGTTTTTTTTTTTTAATCTGAATTCATCAAATTCAGCCCGTGATGTCACTTTATAGAACCTGTTATAGTACGCAAAATACTATAGAGATCTGTATTTATTAAGATTCTAAAAGACGTAAGAGGATTTTAGAGAACCAATGGACTACATATTCACACTACATTATTAACAAGAATGCCACAATGGCACAACTTATTCCTAACACTCCCTCCCAAGGTGATCATCTTTGGTGATGATACGGTCAACTTGCTCTTAAGTCACTGGGAAATGGTTTTTTGGTAGAGCTTTGGTGAAAATCTTAGCAAGTGGATGGTACACCGTACAAAGCAACTAAAAGAATCTTCACATTTTCTACAGAAGCTTTCTTGTAGACGACGATAATCAATTTCAACATGTTTAATACGTTCATGAAGGACAGAAATGGATGTATTATAATTTATAAGTAGCCAAACCGTATCATTATCAACTTATCGTGTAATGTATCACACCCTTTGGATACGGATACATATTGATTATCGCATGGGATATATCAGCTGAATTGCATAATGTATCGTTGTTGTTGGGAAACATGGGGTAACATTGGGAAATTAGTCGAATTTTTCAATGAAACTTCACAGTTTATTAAAAAAAGATATCAATACACACTTAGAAATCAAAATATCACAAAAAACAAGTGCAAATAATAGGTTTCCTTTGTTTAGGGTCCTAATCAATGCACTATCCGACTGAATTGATGCAAATATATTCAAAGTCAATTCTTACAATTTACAAATGTAAGAAAACATGTATGGAAATACAAGCAATACATTCAAAAGCAAAAGAATAAGTATAAAACTAAAAATATACATGTGCATGATGTGTGGTTGTGGCTTAGACCTGCATAGAACTGCGCATACGTTAGGAATGGAAGTTTGAAAAAAAAAAAAAAAAAACTCTGAAATGGGGCCAATTAACCGTTGATCAAGTGGAATTTTGAAAAAATATTTTTTATATTTTTAATTAAGATTATTTTGTTTTCAAAAAATCCCCAACTTACCAAGAATCACTAGATCAGGTTACATACATGTTGAATTTCATACTAGGATTGCAACCGATTTAGGAAATTTTAGAAATTTTTTGAATTTATCCCAATTTTCCACAAATCGGCCAATCTTCCCCAAAATCCCAAAATTATTGCATGTGATGATGATTTCATCAAACACTCCTAAATACTGTGAAATGAGAGCTAATTGACTGCTGATCAAAGTGGAATTTTGAATATATATATATATATATATATATAGATTTTTTAATTAATTTTTTTCCAAAAAATCTCCAAATTACCAAGATTCACTAAATCAAGTTACATACATGCTTGATTTCGTGTTTGGACAGTAAATTGGAATGGATTTGGGAGAAATTTCGATTTTCTCCAATTTTCTGCAAATCGACCCATCTCTCCCAAATCCATTATTTTGCATGCATAACATGAAGAATCATGAATTGCTGATCATTTGACATTAATTTCACATTATTTTACAGGACAAAAAAAAAAACAAAAAAAAAACAAAACAAACAAAACAAAAACAAAAAGAATCGCAACTTGAAAATGCTCCCCGGATTGAAAACGGCCCCAAATTGGCTTGGATCTTGATTCCGATTCGAAATTTGTGTTTTTTTTTAAAGGGATTCAAGAGTAAGGGTTAAAATCCACAATAGATCTAATTAAAAGTGGAGAGGAATCAAGAAATTTATATTTAGAATGGGTTTTTTTTTTTCAAATTTTCTGAAGAAAGCCTTGAACTACCCACATTTCTGTGCAATATTCAGTCAATATCCACCGATATCGTCAATATCAAGAATTTTATAAAAGGGATTGGTCGTGATATTTTGCGATATCATGTGATATCTTCTACAATACGAAGAATTTCTGATGCTATCTTGGGGTTTCATATCGCCTAGTTGGGAATTGGGATACACTACATCGGGGGATATATAGGCCGATATCACCAATACTGAAAACATTGTATGTCGCAATGATGTTATTGCAAAATGGACACTGGATAAGAAAGGGTTTCGGTGTTATAGTTCGAAAACGCGGTAGGACTTAAACTTCATAAAACACGAACTAATGTACACCCCTCCTCCCCCCCCCCCCTGTGTGTGTGTGTGTTTTCTTCCTCTAGGATTAGATCTAAATATACAAGGAGTTAGGCTTCATAGGATGCACCAACTAATGTACATACACCTCAAACCTACAGACTTTCATATGCACCCTATTGCATCAAAAGTCTATAATATATCCTATTCATGCACCTAAATTAACAGTCTCTATACTATCTATGGCCATCTACCCTTGATCAAATACCCATGCAAATCAATGGGTGGACCACAAGATCTTAACCACGAGATAACCATCACGCGCAACTAAATCCTTTTAACAGTTAAAACAAAAGAGCAACAGTTGAAAACATTTAAAACCATTTTTTGTATCGGACCCAACTTGATGGATGGTCCGATAACCAAGATCACCAAGATCTAAGCCATAGAAGTGTCCTAAGCAACCAGTGGATCCTTGATCATATGGACCTCAACCATATCCTAATGCATGCACCCAACCAAAACCACATGAGGCACTGCATAGACTTCGTGAGGGTCAAAGCACATTACACTAGGAACTTGAATTCCACATGTGTCCTCAAGCCTAAGGATTAGTCGAAGCTAGTACATACACAGTCTGATCTAGTCCAACCATGATGGGACTCCCGGTCTAGAGATTTGAACAATCCCCCAATGCAAGCAGCCAACAATCTAATAACAAGATCTCATATCCATGGAATACTTACACTCCCATGCGGAGTAGGGCAAAGGTAACAACTCATCGTTGAGCTCAATGGTAGAGACCTTCCATCCCGACTTGTCATTGGTCCCCTCCATACGATGACCACCTACTAACACTAGCTGCCCAAGCCTTCCTTAAATGGTCATAGTAATTCTAGGTATGAGATCCATGGCCCACAACTCTCCCTTGGCCCGTGGTATATGTATCCACTGTACCAAAGAAAATTAGAAGAACCCCTCTCTTTTAACCTATCTGAGTACATGTACTATTCAAAGTACACTCATGCATTAATAACGGAAATAATAACATGTCCACACAGGACCTATGGTCATCATGATCAACGGTCAAGATCATCATTGGCTTTTCCGGGCATAACACTAACATTGAGGTCACTAAGTAAAAGGAACACCCATGTAGTGTTAGCTACAATGGGCCAGAATGACAAGTTGCTTCTTGGTGAAGTGAGCATTTGATCAAGAAAGGTACAAGATTCGGTAGTCAATTGACTATTGTCAATTGTCAAGATTTCCACCCAGTTAGCTATAAGCATCAACTATAAATGCAGAATAAGGGTGAATGTAACTTCCATGATTAACAACACCCTCCAGACAGTGAGCAGTGAAAAAAAAAATGAACTACAGTAGGAGCATTCATGAATCTGCACACTTACTGTCCACATACAAGATGTTGATGAGCCAAAACAATAGAGCTCCAAAAAATTTGCAAAAATCAGATGGATCAGAGTATGGATCCCCACTATAGAGGCTAAGTTTGGTTCCAATGCAAACAAGCATTCTAATAGACATCTATCATCTTAGAATATGGAAGGTCCAAAGCATATTTGGTCTAGGCTAGAAATTCCATGATTGTCCTGAGCAACTTCTATTCCCAAAAAATAATGCATGACAACAATTCCTTCATAGCAAACTCAGAATCAAGAGTGGAGATGGAAGGATGTTATCAGAGTAATTGTCCCCATCAAGTACAACGCTATCAATGTACAACAGAAGAACAAATAACCAAACTAGAGGAATAGGTAAACATAAAAAAATTAGCCTGACTACATGAAATACCACATTGCAAGAGAAGTGTACTAAAAACAATGAACTAGGCATGGGCCAATTTTAAACCATACATAGCTTTACACAACCAACAAACAAAGTCAAGACATCTGTCAGGAAATAAGCACATTTCCAACCTGCAATCTGTCCACTTCTTCAGGTCGTGACTGGACCATTAAACCTGTCCAAATCTGTCAAAATTTCCCCCCAAAATTTGGCCCCAACCAAAACAGCCAACCCATCACCCAGTTTGATGCCCAAGCATGGGGAGACATATGTTAGCCCTAAAATGGCTGGAGAAGGACAACAGAGCAAGGAGCCGAAGATGTTGCAATAGCTATCAGAAAAGATGGATGCTTGGCTGGTTCAGGTGACTGCTAAAAAGACTCAAGGTTAAATATTTGGAACCCAGTGGAAGGGACACGGAAGAATCAATATGATGATAATCAATGGACATGGCTGTGTGAATATTCATCTCCAAGAAGGCAATAATGGCATTTTTGAAGTTGGGATCTTTCTACAAGTATGAAGAAGATTCAACTTGATGAAACTTTACTCTCCATTGCAGAAAATATTCGGAAGTGTGTGGTGCAAGTGCAACATTATTTGAGTAGAAAATTGACATATGCTTCTTGGTAGACAATGGATTAGATGGTGAGGAGTCGAACACTTAACACTCTCATGAAGGATCGGAAAAACATCACCATGAAAAATCCCATGCCTTAGAAGACAAGGATGTCAATAAAGCCTTTAGAAGAAGTAGCAGCATTGTTCAACATATTGGCAAAATTATCAGTATTGCCACCCTAGCGATACAGAAACCCCCGGAAAACCCAAAATTTCTACATATCGGCGATAATATCATGTATACCGCCAATATATCAACACCATGATATCATTGCCCACTATTGTAGTATAAATACTCTCATTTGTCAGTGATGCGAGACGACAAGGATACGCTATGGAAAAGGTGCGCAAAATAGAGGGAAATGAAGAAAAAATTCATGTCTATTTATTTTATTTTATTTTTATTATTATTTTGAGAAATTGTGTCTTGGGTAGATTTTGACCAATCCTTTTCATTTTTTCAATTCCAAGATTGGATTTAGGGCAGATTCAACACCTGAGAGTAAAAGTGGGCCGAAACTTCAAATGTGAAAATTTTCAAAAATATCAATTTTTTTCTTAAGACTTTAGCATTGAATTTCAACTCAAATCCATGTCTATGCATGAAAATTTCAACATCTAGGTGTGGAAATCGGGGGACATTTGAGGAAATCCTATTTTCCTCTATTTTCTCCCCTAAAATTGGTAACTGAGGAGTGCAATATGTTGATGAGAGTTGGTCAATCTATCGATCCAACCAAACTTTTCAATATTGAAAATTTTAAATTATTTAAAATTACGAAAATGAAATTAAAAAATCCTTTTTATTTGAAAAAATATTTTGTTTCATGAAATACTTATTAGTTTTTTTCTTTCTTTTTATGTATGGATGTTCATAAGTAACAAAAAATTTTGCTTACTTTTAAAATTGTCATTTCATAATTATTTTTTACTTTTTAAATCATTGTTCAAAATATTGATGATATTATCGATAATATTGTTGACATTATTGGTATTGCGGCGATACAAAAACTGCCAGAAAATACAGTTTTCCCATATATCGGAGATACGAAATAGTATAGTATAGTATAGAACAAAGGCATTCTGGGCCGACTACTACGACTACATGCGCATCTAGTGCAGTGGCTAGGAAGCAAGCTACCTTGACCATGCATATCGTTTTTGTATCGATATCTTCAAATTATAATCAAAACTACAAAATTACGGAAAAATAAAATAAACAAACAAGTAGAAAAGCCTATTTTTAAGGGTTTTTTTTTTAGAAACATGTTGTGAGGTGGATTTCGACCACAACTTCTTTTTGGCTCGAAGCTTGAATTTTGGGGGATTCAATGCAACAAGTGTGAAAGTGGGTCGGAACTTTGAAGGTGAGAAATTTTCCTAAATACCAATTTTTTTTCTTAAGATTTTAACATGAACGTTTTTTTTTTTTTTTTTTTTGGGGGGGGGGGGGGGGGGTTGGGGGGTGGATTGGAAATTTTCCATTTTCTCCCCTAAAATTAGTAACCATGTCTGAGTATTGAAATTTCCACATATTGATGAAAGTTGGCTGATCTATTGATTCACGCAAACTTTCCAATTTTTGTGAAAAAATAATTATTATTTATTTAGCACAATTTGCTTGTTGTAGTAGCACGATACTATAGTAGGGTCACTGTAGCGGTATTGTAGACACACTACCAGTGTTCAAATTGTCGGCGAAATGTCGATAATATCGACGATATTATCAGTGTCGCCAGCCCTGCGACACCGAAAACCCCTTTTTTTGTTTCTCTCCTAGTTGTCGGCGAAATATCGACGATTTTTTTGATATAGGCGATATTATCGGGGCTGTGTGAATAAATCGGAAGAAAAATCGAAATATCGAGGCTGAAATTGCGTGAATACGTAAAAATCGGGGAAAAAATTGAGAGTGATTTACGTACCTGGTTAATCGGAAATCGGAACAGGAGGATCTTCTCGAATCTCGATCGACAAAGCTGGTAGGGATTTGAAATCTCCCGCAGAACCCTTCGCATCTCACCGTCTTCCCGCAAAACCCTCTGTAGGGGTTTTTTTTTTTTGGTTTTTCCCTCCAGCGAAAAACCCTCTCGTAGCAAAAAACCAGTTTTTGTGGGAAATCGGTTACCGAGTACGCTCTTATCGTACTGACTAAACTCAATTGGGCCCACCTTGGATGTATGTGGTCTATCTACTCCGTCCATCTGTTTTTCCATCCACTTTAAGGTATTGAGCCCAAAATTGAAGCAAATCCAAAGATCAAGTGGATCATACCACCATGATGTATGTATTTTATCCATTCTATTCTTCCATTTTTAAGGATCATTTTAGGGCTTTATCCCAAAATCGAGAGGGATACGAATCTCAGGTGGACCACACCACAAGAAAATAATAGTGATTGGATATCCACCATTTAAATCCTCCTAAGGGCCACTGTACTGTTTATTTGACATCCAATCTGTTAATTAGGCCATACAGGCCCAGATGAAGGGAAAAAACAAAGATCAGCTTGATCCAAAACTTTTATGGCCCCCAAAAAGTTTTTAATGGTCTAAGTTCATTCAACACTGCTTCCTGTAATGTGGTCCAATTGAGATTAGTATATACCTCATTTTTTTTATCATACCATAAAACGATTTATAAAAATAGATAGATGACATGGATGAAACACATAAATCTTGGTGGGGCCTACAGAGCACTGACCACCAGCCATCCGCCAGTGGCAGTAGCCAATCTGTTTCAGCGGGTGGGCGCGCGGATCAGGTACCACCCGGTCCGTTCGAAGCTCGGTACAGGGGGAGGATCTAAGGGCCACCGAGGGGCCACCGTGATGTATAAATCTTATCCACACCATTCATACATTTTTAGAGATCATTTTAGGGGCTGAGGCCAAAATTAAAGTATATCGAAAGCTCAAGTAGACCATGCCACAGGAAACAGTGGAAGTATTGATTTCCACTGTTGAAACCTTTCTGAGGCTCCCAATGATGTTTATTTTTCATCCAAACTGTTAATAACATCAAAAAGATATGGATGAAAGGAAAACACAAATATCATCTTTATGTAAAACTTACGTAGCCACCAAGAACTTTTCAACGGTAGAATTCAATTCACACTGTTTCCGATGGTGTGTTCCATTTGAGATTTGGATATTCTTAATATTTGGTTTAAAGATATAAATTTATATGATAAAACGGATGGACGGCGTTGATACCGTGCATGAATGACGGTGGGCCCCACAGAGTTTATTCAGTACCCCTTGCGTACTAAGTTACTCGGTACGCAATCCGCTTCCGAAGTGGACTGGCTGGTGTAACACAAACCAGTGTGTTGACGTCACCAAGTTCTATGGGTCCCATCATGAGGTATGAGTTATATCCAAACCGTCCTTCCACTTGGTGAGCTCTTCGTAAGTCTTGATCTTAAAAATAAGACAGATCCAAAAATCAAGTGGACCACACTGTAAAAAGCAGTGAAGGATTGAACACCCTGCCATTGATACCTTTTTTGGGTTCACATAAATTTTGATGTGGGAGAGTTTTGGTGCATGAAGCATCGGTGCTGAGGCCCATCATATAAACAGTTTGGATCACCGAATCATGGGACACCATAGAATTACAAACTGAAAGAAAAATAAAATAAAATCTGAAAATTGGTCAAGAGTACAAATTCAATGGGCAAAATCAAACAGTTAAGATCAACTGGATCTATGCACTTCCATCCGTAATTTGTGTACATTAAGGAGCTCAAATGGCACTATATGTACCAGCATGGCAAATTGAGATGAGATCCAATCCATCCATCATGTGGTCCACTTGAGCTTTGGACATCCTTTTGCCCCTATTAAATGGAAACTTATCATTTAATGCATTCTTTTTGTAATTTTTTTATTCCTCAATATGTAAATATGTGTATTCAGGCATGTCCTGAACATCCTTTTGGCCCCTATTAAATGGAAACTTATCATTTAATGCATTCTTTTTGTAATTTTTTTATTCCTCAATATGTAAATATGTGTATTCAAGCATGTCCTGAAGTTTCACCGAAAAATTCCACCATTTTCTCCATGTTTCCACTATTTCCCTGCATTTCCGAGTTATCGGCGATATTATCGGCGATATTATCGACGATAACGATATTATATCTTTATCTCTGCCCAGCGAAACTTGTAGCGATACCGACAACTCGAACACTGCACATTACAACACGTGGTAAGGAATCAAAAGAAGAGAAGAAAAAGAGGAGAAGAGATGAGATGAGAAAAGAAGAGAAAAGCCCTCATTAAGTTAGACGTCCCCCTCCCATTTTATAACTAAACAAATCCAAAATGACAATAATATCCTTTTAAGTAACAAAAGTAAAAATACCAACATATCTAATCAACATTAAAATATATATAACACAAGAATAAGAGCTAGGTGGGCCTAGATGGGCCATATCCACTTCCATTAACACTTCCCATCAAGTGGAGCATGGATGTTGTTGGTGCGAAGCTTGGAGAATATGTGTGTTAATTGAGTATGACCAGGATCCTTAGTGACACATCAGCAAGTTGATCCTGAAACCGGATATACAGCGTAAAGATTTCACCACTAGAGACCTCACACATGAAGTGACTGTCAACTTCTATATGTTTAGTTCTCTCATGATAGATTGGATTATGTGCAATATGGTATGTCGCCTGATTATCACAAAGGTAGATACACTGCAAATCCCATCTCCTGTAACAATTTCTTGATCCACATTAACTCACACATAGTATGAGCCATTGTTATATATTCTACTTCAACGCTTGATCGGGCCACAACACTGCTTTTTACTCTTCCACGTAGCTAGATTTCCCACTACAAACATGCAGTACCCAATAATATATAACTTATCTACTAAAGAAGTTGCGCAGCCTACATCAGAGTATCCTATGATCTGAAGATGACTGTTCCATTTGTACAAAATTCCTTGACATGGTACTTTTTTAACATACTGCAAAATTCGAATAATTGCATCCATGTAAGGTACCCTCAGAGATTTTGCGTGGAAATATGTTGCCGAGGATCCGCAAGGAAAAAGGTTGTAGAAATCATATGTTTTGTTAATTTTGTGGTCAAAGATGTACTGGAGACATGACTCACCTAAAGAATCACTTGGCTGGAACCCACAACGGGATAAAGTCATGCTCAAAGGTGACAGCAAAAGCAAAGGACTGTCAAAAAGGTCTAACAGAGTACTATAATGAAAAAGATTTTTTTTTTTTTAAGTTGTTTCATGATATAGGGAGGGGGGAATCGACATATTAATTATGGTTCTGGTAGTGGTAGCATGGGTAATGATGTGTTTGTGATTGGCAATGGATCTTCTGGAACTAGTAACCAATCGGCGGTGAGCGCAAGAGGTCACATAGACCAATTTGTTAGCAGTGAACAATGACAGGCCACATTGAATTCACGGTGGAAGATGGAAGAGAGAAAAGAAGTGTGTAGAGCAATCGGAAGATTTTTTTTTAGAAATGCTTTGTCATTCGACCTTTGTAATAGCCTATACTTTTCAGGTATGTGTGAGGCTATTGGAAAGTTTGGGCAGGGAATCAAGGATTGAAGTCACCATCGATGCATGAGATGAGAACATGAATACTGAAGGAGGAGGTTGGTAATATTGATACTTTGATGAAAGCATACAAGGATTCATGGAAAAATTATGGGTGCTCAATAAGGTCCGATGGTTGAACAAGATGGAAAAAATAAAAGCATCATCAACTTCTTAATAAATAGTTCGGCCGGAACGATGTTTTATAAATCTATTGATGCTTTGGATTTAATAAAAGATGGAAATTTGTTGTTTAAATATCTTGATGATATTGTGAAAGAAATCAGAGAAGAAAATGTGGTTCAAGTTATCATAGATAACCATTCAAGCTATGCGAACGCCAATAAAAAATTAATGGATAAAAGAAGAAAGATCTATTGGACTCCATGTGCTACACACTATATGTAACGCCCCAGATTTTTGCCAACCTGGAGTTAGATGTCCTTAGGCAAGGGGTTGATCCTAACCCCTAATTAACCTCTCAAACCTCAAATCCTTTAGAAATTAGACAAGTTTAACTAAGTGTTAAACTAGATTAGCTGTGAAATCCGCTTGAATCACTTTAAAAACGATTTGCAAGACCCAAAACTTGTAGAATCATCGACGCTAGGTTACCCTAAAATCTAGGATCAATCTCATTACCAAGTTGCTCTCGGGAGCACATTGAAACTCCGTAGCGGATCTGGACCGTACGTCGAAAGTCAGATTACTACGAAATTATATAATCAAGACCGCCTTGCTGAGCTTGGCAACCACCTCGGAAATCAAGTCCAAATAGTGTCCCGAAGTAATTTGCTTGAGCCCGGAGTGAAGTGTGTGAGAAAACGTGGTTTCCTTTAGAAATTAATTTGAATCTAAGACTTGTCATTTGCAGGCCGAATCTAAGCAATCAGACCGTCAGAGTCTGACCCAAATACATCCTCGGATCAGGAGAAATTTCATACACAAGTCAGTGTACTTGTGGCCCTGATCGAGTTTCGGTGACCGTTGAACTGAAACTGGTCCGCCACGTATGATCTAGGAACCCGACTGGAACGAAACCTTAACTCGACCTAGATCCAAAATCAGTGAGCTTAAGTCCGACCTTTGGCTCAAGGGAGGGCTCCGAAAATGCTCCGTTGAGTCGAAACAGACTAGTTTTGGACATAACCTAAGTATACCTTGGCCCTGGGGCCATTTCCATCAGTTTTGGGCCTATATAAGGGCCTTAAGCCCTCACTCTCTCATCCCATACGAATTTGGGAAACCTTAAGAGAGAGAATAAAGAAAAGAGAGAGAAAGAGAGAGAGAAGTGGGGATTCTTCCTGGGATTCTTCCCTACTAATCCACCTGCTGAAACACCACTCCCATGTAGTTCTTCCGGTGTTTCCAACGCCGTATTTGAGTAAGAAATCCTAACCCTAACCTGTTTTAGAGATTCAAATAGAACAGTTGATAGAATAACTAACCTATTCCCTGTTATAGGTTGTTCTGGTGCCGTAGACAAAAGCTAAGTGTTTAAACTGATTTCGTTACGCTTCTACGGCGTAAGGTGCGGACTATAGACGCTTAGGTTATGGTTTTCAATGCTTTCAATGTTAGATAATGATAGATTCATGATCTGGATGCTATTGCACATGTACAAAGTGCTGTCCGTTTCATTTTTCAGTTATACGTTAATTATGTTGAATATACTGTATTCCATGTATTTATAGAAAATACCGTATACGTATAAAATTTGAAATTGTGTTGGCCATGATTAACTGCTGTATATGTATGCTAGACTTACTAGTATTAACTTCTGGGTGAACGGATTTGCCCTAAGGCATGTTATATCAACATACGTTGTGTATGTTATATTGTGTAGCCTATGTGTTTGTGAAAATGACTGAATGAGTATAGAATTCGCATTCGTGCTCGCCATGACCAACAGTCATGGATATATGATGGTTGTATAGGCGATAACCCTTAGCGAAAGGATTTGCCCTAAATCACGCCACGGCTAATGCACGTATATATGTCTAAGTGTGTAGCCCACGTGTTTGTGGAAATGATTGAATGAGTATGGAACCTGGATTCATGCATGCCATGATTATCCGTCGTGGGTATATGCGTGTGGTATACGGGGCAACTCCCTAGTGAAAGGATTTGGCCTACTACCTGTGTGATCAACATACGTCATGTATGTTGATGTACGTGTAGTCTAAGTGTTTGTTAAAATGATTGAATGAGTAAGTGGTTAGTAAATTAAAATTTATATGGGTGTTGAGCTATGATTCCCAACTCCCTTAACTATGTGTATGATTTCCTCCATGTACCGTATATTATAGCGTCTGTTTTATCTATGGAATGCGTATGTATGGATTTATGTTTAAGTTGTAGTCCATAAAATACAGAAACAAATCTGTGACGGGTGATGGGGGAGCGGTGTAA
Organism: Magnolia changhungtana; assembly: GCA_030180095.1. Lineage (NCBI taxonomy): Eukaryota > Viridiplantae > Streptophyta > Magnoliopsida > Magnoliales > Magnoliaceae > Magnolia > Magnolia changhungtana. The sequence goes on along the minus strand of JASAUF010000325.1, from coordinate 1,390,338 downwards.
GGATTCCGTGCAACAGCCCTGGCAGCCCTAAAGCGGACATTATTGGACCTTTGATTATATGATTTACAATCTTAATTCATAACTTCTTTAACTATCTTCTAGGATATTTTGTTGTAATTAAATGTGATTGGGGCTATTGTATAGTCCAGGCAATCGGCAACAGGCCTTGATGTTGTGGCTGAGGTCATTTCGCCACAAAAGGCACATTCGATGAATCCAAGTCGTACGATGGTTGTCGACAGTGATACCTTGTCGGTTACTTCAGCGTACGCTCGTACCAATCGAACTTGTCTAATAAACCGATGGGCCTATTGTGTGTTCACCATGTTTGGACGCTACTGCTTGAACCTAAGGTACCAAACTTACCAGTGAAACCCCATTAACCTTGGTACCTCGATCCGCTAAGACTCATGAGCCGGACATGGTGGTGTGGGACACTGTGGTCGAGCTGTCAGCCTACACTGGGGCGACGAGCCTCCCCGTAGTGACTAGTGAGCAACCAGACTCGTGAGCCAAATACGGTAGTATGGGACACTATTCGAGCTGTCGGCCTACACTGATCAGAAGACGCGTTGTGCATAAGCCTCGTGTGGGCCATTGCCAAACAAAACCACCACTGCGCACTCTGATACCTGTTGATTAGACAATATCTGAAGGGGTGTTACGATTGTGTCAGCCCCGGATGACGCGTTGGTGTAGTGACCTCGAGCATACTCTGAACCTGCATTGAGGCGACGAGCCTCTCCGTAGTAACTAGAGTATAACTAGGCCTGCATTGATAAGGCGATAAGCCCTTTGTAGTGACCTAGAACCGTATCATCGTATGAGATTTACTAGGACTGACGACCCTAGAATGGATCCTTGTTTGGGAAGTGATATAAGGGAGGTACCTTAGTTTCCCAATCCTGCTATATGAAAATGACTAATAAAGAACTTGGTAATCACGTTCATGCACCGCATACGTGTGCGTTTGGCGTTGATGGTCAAGCACTGAGGGAGTGTGGCATGCCGCGAACGTAAGGAGTCGCCGAGGGAGCGCAGGCGAGGGCATGCATCATACATACATACCATTCTTGCATGAACAAGAGTACTAAGGGATGTGTGATTTCCTGCTTTATCATTACTGCTTGATTGAATTGATAACATGTTAACCTGTGCTTTATTGTTCTACTGAGTTAGCTACTCACTCCCACGTTACGGGACGGTGTAGTACACACCAACCAGACCCTATTGTAGTTTCAGATGATGGCGACCCTCGTGAAGCAGAGCCTGACTTTTATGATGGTGAGGAGGAGTTCTCCTACATGCAATGATCTGGCGGGTCTATGTGGACCTGAAGTTGCGTACTGGGGCCACCGGGATATGGATAGTTAAACATTACACTTTATCATTTGATAAATTTTGAAATTTTACGTGTAATTATTGACCTGGCAACGCATACATGGTTTGGGGACTTGTACTGGTTTAGAAAGTTTTATATACTCATCTTGCGTATCACAACTGTCCCTGAATTATGTTTGCAGTTTTGGCTTAATCTCATTTATGTTTCATGTACTAATACAAACAACATATAAACATCACTTCATTTGTTGCATAAGTGATGCGTTGGAACTCGGGAGTTGAGTTTCTACTCGACCCCCGATTTTCAGGGCGTTACACTACATAGCTTTAAGGTTGGAGGATATTGAAAAAATGAAAATGCATTCTGAAACGCTCGAAAAGCCAAGAACAGTGACCAAGTTTATTTATGGGCATGAAATTGTCCTCAGCATGATGTGAAGCTTCACGAATAATAATGAGCTTACGGTCAACAATGACAGGCTTTACAATAGCGTACCTCACCCTTTGAAGTATTTACAAGCAAAAAAAAAAAAAGTGGTCTTCAAGCCATGTTTGCATCGGAGCAATGGCCTTCATGTTCTTAGGCTAAAAAACCAAAAGGAATAAGGGTATGGGCCATCATAATGTTTGATCCATAGTTTTGACCGTATGTTGCATTACGCATTAAGAGCACAATGCATTTGGTAAGTGTTCTAAAGAAATAGATTTAGAGGAGAAGTCGGCAATGGGTTTCATTTATGAATTGATGGACTTAGCAAGGGAGAAGATTACATTAAATTGCAATACTGTAGAGAAGAGATATGTTCCAATTTAGAAGAAGATAGATGAGAGATGGACTCCTCAACTTCAGTGTCCTCTACATGCAACAGGGTACTACTTAAATCCTCATATAAGGTACTTGGATAAGTTCTTAACACACCTTGAGATTAAAAGGTGGGGGGGTTGTTGGAGTGCATGGATAGGATGACCTGCGACATGAATGAGTGTACCAATGTTAATATTCAGTTGGATGAATATGACTTTAAAAGAGGGGATTTTAGCTCTCTTGTAGCTATTAATACTATGATGAAGCGTTCCCCGGGTAATTTCTATTTTCACGATGAAGGTTAAAGGATGCAATTAATACTATGATGAAGCATACTCCATGATGTTAGGTCATATCGAGTGATGATGATAATGAGACATTATCCCCATCTGATGGTGGCGATGGGGATGATGACACTGGTGACAACAATGACAAGGCTGATGGCAGTAGCAAACTAGCAATGACAATGGCCATGACAAGGATGGAAGTCAAACAAGCGAAGGAGGAAGCACTAGGGGTAGAGGCAATGATGGTGGGGCTTACACTACACGTGCAGAGTCAGCAATCAATTAGCCAGTTCACTGAGGAGACATACTTTGACCATGTCACTCAAGATCGAGACTATGGATTTCATCCATTATCCTCCAGTGAGCAAGAGAACCAAGCCAGCACTTCGTGCGTCGTAAGAGTAAGAAGAAGGTTATGCGTAGCCAGGAGTCTCTTACATGGAGCACATCGTACATAGATATTAGTTCAAAGCAAGGGAACTCCACTTCTATCCCACCTTATGCACATGGAGGGTACTAAGGGCATGGTTATGGGTATGGCAATTAGTCACAAGCATCTAGTTATGAGTATGGGCAACCATACGAGAACACTTACAATTATGGTTCAAAGGAGGACATTCAGGCTACTCATATGATTAGAGATAGGTCTATCGAGGAGTTAGAGTCGGTCTATTTCCTACGGACTCTACTTAGCCACAGTCAGTTACTATTATGTAGTACCCATGTCTAGGTGTACTTATACAATTCGAGGAGTATGAGTACTAAAGATACTTGAGAAAGTACCAGCATTAGTATGATAGTCCATGACTAGGGAACAGTATTGTAGGGGGCGAAAATGATGACCTTGTGCCATCTCATAACTTCATGTGGGTTTGAGGAATAGTTGGATATGTATGTTTTTCATTTCCCTTAGTTCTTTTATCTCTTATTTTTTATTACCTACTAGTTTTTCTTATGTCTTACTTATTTTTTTATTACCTGCATTTGTTTGACATGAATTCATTTTGGTTATCATTGCACTGGTTTTTTACAACAACACATGGTTTAGGACTCCATTAAATGGAAACTTATTATGTATAGGTTTTTTTTTTTTTTTTTTGCAATATTTTAATTACTAAATATGTAAATGTGTCCTTTAGCATCTCCTGAAGTTCCACTAAAAATTGCCACATTTTCCTCCATTTTCCCCAAGTGTTTCCCTTAGCCAGCAATATTTTTCCAAGTATCGACAATGTCAATATATGTTTCCACATCCCCGACCATCGATACACGTAACAATATTGATACACGGAAAACTAGTATGGATGGATGTATGATGTATGTTTGTGTGGATGAGTGCATTGATGGAAGGATGTATGCGTGTATGCATGAATGGATGGATGGATGTAATGTATGTGTGCATGTATGGATGGATGGAGCATGGATCATGTATGTATGTATGTACACATGTATGTAATGTATGTGTGTATGCATGTGTGGTATTTGAATGATATAAACTTCTTATTATCATTCCATTTGCTTTTTACGACAGCACATGGTTTAGGCCCCTATTAAATGGAAACTTATTATGTATGATTATTTTTTTCGCAATATTTTGATTGCTAAATATGTAAACACGTGGCTTTTAACCTCTCCTGAAATTTCACGGAAAAATTCCACCTTTGCTCCCTGTTTCCCTTAGTCAATGATATTTTCTCGTGTACCAGCAATAACATTGGCAATATTAATACATGATTCCATATTCCCAATCATCGATATATGTAACAATTGACACCCCGAACACTCAGTAGAAGAGACATTGATGGACAATCTGTAAGGTTGTTAGAAGAAGTACAAGAGACATCAACGGACTATCCAAAAGACATGACTTCAGATGAACCTAAGGGTTAGATCCATTCAATCGTTCAGCTTGCATGGCCCGAGTGCATCTCTGGAATGGCCCTGGATAAATCATAACAGTTTTTTAACTAATAAATCAGTCAATAATACCATCATTAACCATGCTGAAAAATGATCATACATCAGAATTGCAAGATCCTTATTATATTTTAAAAGAAACATTAGATACCAAACTTTAAGCAAATTCTAGGATTAGATATTACTTGCATATGTATTCCACTTGAATTTAGACAATGGAGATGTATGCTGCTTAAAGAGAAACGAAACTATGATTTCAAAGACAACTCGAGGGTGCGCACTTCTCCAGCCGCAACTGTAATGACGTGTGGTGTAAATCCATGCCCTGCACTCCCTGCATTAAACAACTACAGAATTTAACCTCCCTATATATTTTGAACTCCAAAAAAAAAAAAAAAAAAAAAAAAAAAAAAAAAAAAAAAAAAAAAAAAAAAAAAAGAAAGAAAGAAAGAAAGAAGAAGAAGATAATAGAGTATCAAACTTTCAATTATAGTAAATAAAACACACTAACAAGAAGCAATAGTTACAAGAATATGGTAAATAGTGGTTCTGTATAATACATATATGTTTATACAATACAATGGCACATCAAACTCAAAATATGCATGGTTGGTAGACTCATAAAATTCAAGCCTGAAAGTGCCATCTTTTCTTTAATTAGCTAATAACATGAGCTGACTACTGATAAAAACTTGAACCGCCATACAGGAAATCACAAAACAGAAATACATACGCACACCTTCATCAATAGAAAAATCTGACAGCTACTTACCTCTATGTTTCAAGATGTTGCATTAATGGAAATAGTCTTCGTAAGTCATTAACTGTTGTTAACATTTTACTAAAATTCACCTTATCAGCTTGAATCATGTTTTTGTGATAATATTCCACATGTAGTTATCAGTAACTACATTTCATTAAGGCCAGGGGGCAATCCTTGCAGCCCAAGGTTCAAAATTCTTGAGGACCTAGACCGAGACATGTGATGGAGTAAATCCCTCAAGTCAAACAGGAATGTGGTGGTGACCCAGCCTTGTAAGGAACATGGCATTCATCTTAGAGAGTTGGCTTGGTGGCTCCATTGAAAAGGATACGCCAGCACCTAATGGTCTTGTTTTGACAAAATGAGTAAATATATAATTTGAACTTGGACAGGACTATGTCAGGCCGAGTATACTGAAGGTTTTGATGAAACCGAGTCTATTGACCACCTCATCTCATGTTTCAGTCAACTCAAGCTGCATTTCAGTAAACATCTACATGTAGATATCACAAAGTTAATTACACTGGATGTATAAATCTATTATAAAGTACATTGAATAAACAACTTGTGCAATAACTTGAATTTTTCATATCATAATTAATTACAAACAACTGATATTCTTTCGTGGAGATGCACAGCAAGAAACTGTTATGACTTGAATTTCCCTGTAGAGAGGTCTATTTGCCAGTATGAAGCCAGTGTTAAGTGTCCTAGAAGAGCAGACTTCAATTCTTTTATGGTAGTAGAAGAATTGTGTGAATCTGCATACCATAAGGGGGGGGGGGGGGGGGATGTGTGTGTTATTGTGAACTGACTATTCAGCTTGAAGCATATGGAGCCCATTTGTGACCTGTCATATCAAGGGGTTTGTCTTTTCCACATAATTGGTTCTTTGATGTCAGGGAAAAAATAATAATCTATAGCGTCTCATTTCCTAATCCTATAACCCTTCTTCCCTCAGAATCTTGTACACATCAGAAGCATTGAAGCTAGCATCAGGACCAGAGGTGAGCCTCTGCAGATCTTCAATAATTTGCAGAAAGCTAAACTTGAAAAGGGGTTGACATAGAACAGAAACAGAAAACTTACACATAGAAGAAGAAGATGGTAGGTTGAAGTATGGGGGGTGGAAGTGAAAAAAAAAAAGGTGATAGATGTAGCAAAGGGGCATAGCACACCCATATGAAAACCCGGCACAACTGAAACTTCATTCATAAAAGTGTCTTTATATGTATAGATACTTTTTCTGAATCAAAAGAAACCTAGTCTAATTTAAACTAGTCGCATGGTAGCAGGTCTTTAAACCAGTAGGCCAAGAAGGATTGGGTATAAGGGATATTAGAACGATGGATAAGGCACTTTTGGGAAAGTAACGGTGGAGATTGGGGAATGATGAAGCATCTCTAATTACAGATGTCCCGGCGGCCAAATATGGGGAGATGAGGAGCAGTTGGGACGTCATGCAAGCTTCCTTGAAGAAAGAGTCATTGATATGGAGGGCTGTTTCCTCAATCCAATTGCTGTGCCAAAGCAATTATCATTTACAGTTGGGGTCGGAGATTCGATAATATGGTATGACGTAAAGGCCGTTACGGGGCCGTAAAGACCATTACGTAAAGGTAACGATAGCAACCATTACACGTTACGGGATCATAAAGGCCATAATGGCCGTTATGGAAAAAAAAAAGACCCGAAAGGGCCATTACAACCCTATAACGGCCTAGTAACGGTCCATTATAGGGCCGATACAAGTTTTTTAGATTTTTCCTCAATAAAAGAGAGAGAGAGAGAGAGAGAGAGAGAGAGAGAGAGAGAGAGACCGTAACAGCCATTATGGCCCCCGTAATGGCCGTTACGCCCCATATCGTAAAGGTAACGGTGGTGGCTGTTACGGCCACCATAACCGTTACAGAATACCTTGTTCGATAAGCTTCTGGGCTGATATATGGTGTGAGAGACTCCATTGTGAGATAGATATCAAGTTCTCTATGTGTTGGCATCTTTTTTCTTTTCTTTTCCTTTCTTTTTTTTTTTTTTTTTTTCTTTGAAAGGTTACACATTGGCATCTGATAAGGACACAAAATTTGAAGTTTATTACCAAAGAAAAAGTCAGAAAAGTATTAACAAAGTCAGTTTCAGGCCACTTCTTCAAACAGATTTGGAGGATGAGGAAATTCAATCCTGTCCAGGATGTTGATCAGTCTGCAGAAGACATACATCCCAGCTGCAGCTAAGGATGGAATTTAGACTAAGGATGTGGATGGGTATTTTTTGGTGAGACTTTTGAAGGGTAAACGCATCCGCCTCGGGTTGAACTCAAGTCTATTTGGAAAGCCCATGTCCATCTTAAAGTAAGGGCTTTCACATGGACAGCGTGCTTGGAGAAACCCTTCATGGCTGATATCCTTAAAATTAGAGGAATGACGATGGCAAACAGATGCATTATAATGTAAGATGGAAGAAGAGTCAGTGAAAATCACCTTTTGACTGCTTGCTCTGTTTCATGGGAAATTTAGCAGCAGGTGTGCTGAAAATTTGGTCTAAGGTGGGTGTTGTCAAGGACGGTGGAGAGTTTTAAGGGAATGGTCAGCGTGGGGATGGGATCGTGCAAGGAAAGAATCATAGAAAATGGCTGGACTTGCGACCTTCTGGAGCATATGGCTGGAGAGGAACAATAATCAAAGATTGAGGTCACAAATAAAATTACAAGGAATATCGTGGACTGGAGTAGGGCTGATCCAGAGCTAAAGAAAATTCCCCGAGCATTATTTGATATTAACTGGGTTGAAAATCTGCATTGGAAGCCAAGGATAGATGCCTTCGGATAGGTGATCTCCTCCCCCTAAAGGTCACTTTAAAGGTAATCCAATGGATGCTCGTTTGGTAATCCAGACAGCATTGTGGTGGGTGGTCATATTTGGAATGATGATGGAGTCATCATTGTGGAATTCAATGACCCAATTGTATTCAAGTCTCCAATTTCACTAAATTTGTTGCAGCCTTCCAAGTGACAAAGATGCTGATTGCTAACAATCTACTGCTGGCTGAGATAGAAGGGGATTCCAGGAATGCGAATGGACTTGGAGGGTTGAAGAGATGATTGTTGAGATCGGCAATCTTTACAAAGGTAGCCAACATTATTTGAGCATATTGGAAGAGAAGCAAAAGAGATTACTGATGTTCATGCCAAGGTGGGTGCTAAAGGCCAAGACTGAGGGTGATTGATCACAAACCTATTTAATGTTTCTCATAGCAATTCCATCTTGTCAATTGAGGGCCCAGATATTGTTGCAACATTGCTGTCGCAGTTGTATTTTAGTTGTTTTCTTTTTTTCTTAAATAAAATCTTATTCTGAATCTTCAAAACAAAAACAAAAACAAAACAAAAAAATTCCAATGCAAACCATACATTAACTCTAATCCCTACCATTTATTTTAATAAAATATTAATCATGGTTAAGATATTCCTAAATCTGGTTACCAATGCCCTATGTGTCAACGTCATCTTGTCAGCCGATATCTCGATGACGTTATGTCAGCAAGAGGATACCATCATGGAATACAAAAAAAAAAAAAAAAACATCATATCGACGATAATATCATAAATACATATCGATATATGATATATCGCAATATCTGTGATATTTTTGACAATATTTGCAAAATTTCCCAAGATATCTGTGACATTTCCCTCTTGTATGTTCGGATTGGTGGAAATGAAACGTAATTTTCCAAATTATTCCACCAATCCAAATAAGCCCCAAAGAACTTAATGAAATTGGGGTTTCTTTATTTTTATTTTTTTTATTTTATTTTATTTTTTTGAGAGATGGCAAATCACTTTATGAGAAAGCTCACGAAAAGTGAGCAAAAAATACAATGCCAAGAACACAACCAAAAAGCAGCCTATACGACCAAAGCATGCTTTGCCCAATCCACTAAAAGGCAAATTGGGTTTTCTTTATTAATCTACTCTATTTCACATCTCATCTCCTTTGTAATTTTAATAATGGAAGTGACTTTAATCACTTACAACTCGATTTTTATGTCTTCTACCTTGGAAGATTTTGTTTTCTTGATGGACCATCCGACACTCCACATTCTATCCCTTTTATTTGCAGGCAGTTTGATCCATGGGATCCTACCATCAATACCTTGTACTCTACCCTTGTTACACCCAATATTTTAAATATTGTTATCACATAAAGTATTGCACCCTTGGGATACGGATAAATGTTGGTTATCGCATGGGTTATATCCGTTGTATCGTGTAATGTATCGTTGTTGTTGGGAAACATGTGAACATTGGGAAACTGGTCGAATTTTTCAATGAAACTTCAGGATTTGTTGAAAATGACATCAATACACACTTAAAAATCAAAACATTACAAAAAAACATATACATAATAGGGGTTTCCTTTGTAAGGGTCCTAAAATATGTGCTTTACAACTGAACCAATGCAAGTATATTCAAATTTTATTCATATAATTTATAAACGTAAGAAGACATATATGGAAACACAAGCAATACATTCAAAAGCAAAAGAAGAATCACTAGATCAGGTTACATGTTTAATTTTGTGTTTGAAAATAAAGATTGCAACTGATTTGTGAGAAATTGAGAAATTTTGATTTTTCTCAATTTTCCGCAAGATGACCCATCTCTCCCAAATCTCGAAATCGAAGTTCCAAATCCATGATTTTTCATGGAAAACATGAAGAATCACAGATTTGTAACCATTTGACACTGGTTTAACATGATTTACAACAAAAACATGGATCGAAAATTGAAAATGCTCACTGGATCGAATAGGTGGGACATATCGGCACTACCTATGCATTTCATATTGCACAGGTGGGATACAAGATATATCGTGGGATATATCGTCTGACATCGTCGATATTTAAAACACTGGTTACACCAAGACTCATAAGAAGATGCCACTAGAACTTATCACAACAACACTCCTCTTTGTGTTACCTTAGTTGTATTGTTTGGCTCTATTGCTTGTATTCTATGACATTTGAATGGTATGAACTCAATTTGGATGTAATTGCATCAATTATGACCAAAAGCAATCATGAGAGGAGGCGATCATCGGCATGATAGTGAGACTTCGAAGGACAACATCAACGTCAAGGAGACAATCACACTCAACATCGAGAGTTTATTCGAGATTTACAGTGTGTGAAAGATCTTTACAGCGAGAGGTACACGAGAAGGTGTACCAGGAAGCGACATCAACGAAGGCGCGGGTAGGGAAGGAGAGAGGGGAGTGGATCTCAACAAGATAGGTGAGTAAGAGAAACGGGGAGAGGGAACAATAGTTAGGAGTGTGAAGCAAGGAAAGGGAGTGGATGGGGAAAGGAAAGAGGAGTTAGACACGTGATTAGGGGGAGGGAAGATCGGGTATAGGATACAAGGGAAGGAAAGGGGGAAGATGCATCAACAGAAGAGAAAGGGAAAAGGCTAGTAGAAGAGGATTTGCAAGAGTTAGGGGACGGGGAACCGACGGACAAGACTAAGAGGGGAGAGTAAGTGGCATGACGGCGGGTAGAAGGAGTGACGATGCAGAAGCAGAGAGATGGCGACTCTTCTAGGCCTTTGGCAGATTTCCCCACTCTGTGTGGAGAACGATCCGAAGGGTTGGATGGAGACCAATTTCACGAGGGTGTTTAGGAGGGTAATGCAGGGGCATTTTCACACCGGGCTCAAGTGGGGTGGCCTGTGGGATGCGAAAGCACACTCGAGGTGGGCGGCCCGCAAAACCCATGTGATTTGGGGCCCGTGTGAGGCGGGTGGCTCGTGTGAGGCAGAACCCATGGATTTGGGGTCCACGAGGAAGGTTTCGCCGAGGACCTACCCCATAGATGTGGGGCCTAGGCTATGAGACAAAGGGATTAATTCATCATGCTCTATCAATTCGAGCTTTTAGAGAAAGTGGTTAATTGTCATGCATTAAATTGGTACCAGAGCGAGAAGTCCCGTGTTCGAGACTCCTCACTGGGGGTAATTAATGCAGGGGCATTTTCACATCAGGCTTAAGTGGGGTGGCATGTGGGATGCAGGGGCACACTCGGGGTGGGCGGCCCGTAGAACCCATGCAATTTGGAGCCCGTGTGAGGTGGGTGGCTCGTGTGAGGCGGAACCCATGGATTTGGGGCTCACGAGGAGAGTTCGACTAAGAACCTAACCCATGGATGTGGGGCCTGGGCTATGAGATAAAGGGATTAATTCGCTATGCTCTATCAGTTCGAGCTTTTAGAGCAAGTGGTTATTATCCTACATTAAAGGGTAGGGTCGGTGAAGGAGGTTGTGGTCCCTCGGTAGAGGGGTTCATCGAAGATTCGAGTTTTTGCCTTCGTTAGATGGAGAATTAGGAGGTTTCACAGGTGCTAGTAGCAACAAATTGAAGAAGCTTCGATGGTAGGAAACTCTCGATCCAAAGGGCTCAATATGGCCCAGAGGTAATTAATCAAGTTGCGGCCAAAAAGGAGGAAAGGAGAACCAAGACACTAAAAGGGAAGAGAGAGAGAGAGAGAGAGAGAGAGAGAGAGGAAAAGAAGGGAGCAAAATGGAAGGGGATGACCAGGCAAGTAACAAGCTTGTGGGGTAATCTTATTCAGATGCGGTGGCTAAGTGGGTTGTAGAGGCAAAGCTTTCAGTAGAGCACGAGCCATCAAGAAAAGAGAAGAAATCGAAGGGCTAAGGTGGACCTAGAAGGAGACACCAATGGAGAGCCCGATGGTGAGGGTTTATCCATTTATGGCGTCCCATGCCTGGGATTCTCTGCAGTGAAGTTCGATGGCCCAGGTAAGAAATGGCGTCTTGGTCGTCCGGGTGCTTGAGGTAGGAGAGAAGGATTCTATCATCAAATCCCTTTCAACGACGAAGATGTGGATTTCCATTGGCCCAAGGATTTAATTGGAGAGGAATCTTATAGTTGGAACCTACTTCAAGGATGATCCAGTGGAGCAGCTATGGAGATCGATAAACAAATTGCCACTCGGTTGGGAGGAGATATGGCTTCAAATCTAGGATCTACTCGTTGAATTGTGGTTCATGGAGGTAATAGTAGTGATTGGGTCATGCATAGGAGAAGCGCAAATGGTCCATCCAACTTCTGAAAGATGGGAGGAAATTGAAAAGGCTCGAATCTGCATGAAAATGAAAAATTGTCTTGATTCCGGATTGGATCTCCATCACAATGGGGGAAGTATGGGTTTCAGTGAGTGGTGGAGGACTCAGAAGCGAGGAAGAGCGGTCACAAGGAAAAACTCCGGCCACTGACTGTAGAAGCAATAGAGCAAGGGCTGGTGAAGTTGAAGGAGTACAAACTCCACACTCCAACGGCACACCGATGTCAAATGAGGAAGGGATACAAAGGGAGGTGTTGGAGATAGAACAGATCTAGATTGTTGCAGGATCCGACACGACAGTGATTATCAACCACAACTCGCCAAGAGGTAAGGATCAATGTTGTCGAATCGCATATGTGATCATGTGAGATTGCATATCCCTATACGCATATGCAATCGTGCAATCGCATATGCAGCCGCATATTTTTTTATTTTTATTTTTTTAAATATATATGTATAATAGGGAAATTTTCAAAAAAAATATAAGAAAGTAAGAAAAACTTTTCTAAGTTAATAGATAACTAATTTTACATATTTAAAATACATATGAGAGAGATAAAATCAATTAAACAATGAATTAAACATCAAGTCATTAACATTTAACAATATAGTCAACAAGAAGTAACAACAAAATCAACAAACTATTTATTTATTATTGTAGGAAATCAACAAGCTATCTTCCTTGAAACTTGAAAGTACTTGAATCTTGATCTTCCAACTTCCAAGAGAAAGGGAATGTAGGGGAGGGAGGGAGGGAGGGGGAGGAGGAGAGAGAGAGAGAGAGAAGATCACTTGGAAGTAGGAAATATAAGAGAGAGAGAGAGAGAGAGAGAGATTAAGACCACTTGTAATTAAGAAATGTAAGAGAAAAAGAGAGTAAATGTTTTTTTCTATAAAAATTCATGTGCGACTGCATATGTGATTTACAAATGGATATGCGCATATGCAGTCGCACATGACACTGGTAAGGATCAAGAAAAATAATGGATCATGGATGCGATGAAATGCATGGGGAGGAAGGTCTATCCTTCGGCACAAGTGAGGAAGACTGTGGTGCTATTTCAATTCGTAGAGGATCAAAGCAAACAAAGGAGCCAAACAGTGAATCAAAGGAAAATCCACATATCTCCAAAAGGCTACAAGGAGCTAGTAAGCCTCATCTCTAAGGTAAACTACGATTTTAGTGGTATCTCACGAGGGATGAGGAATGGAAGAAGGAGAAGATCAATGCCCCAATGAAAATCCTTAGCTGGAATTTCAGGGGGCTAGGTAATTGAGAGAAAAGATTGAAGATCGAAGATATATGTCAAAGATCAAAAGTCCAACTAATTTATTTTCAAGAGACAAAGCTTCAAGGCATTGATGTGCCCACCTTACCATTTCCTCATACACATCCTTAAGGGTCGTTTGGCGGGGGTTTGAGGGCATTTCAAATCCCCTGGCATGTTTGGCACCATAAAGTAACTAAGGGTTTCAAATCCCCTCAAAGAGGGGGTTTGAAATCCAAGGTGAAAGATTGGATTACATCTAAAATCCTTCCAAGAATTGCATGTGTAACATGTGTGCCACTAGACTATTAATATATTGGGCACATGGCCCACTAATGATATCCCAAAACAATTAGATTATCAATTGCATCACTATAATTACTTTAATATGATGATCAGTGTATTAAATAGCGTGGTAGCGTAGCGTACAAAAAACGCTATGTAGCGTATAAAATAGCGTAAAAAAAAAAAAAAAAAAAAAAAATTGGTAAAAAAAAAAAAAACGTACCTTTTTTTTTTTTTTTCTTTTCTTCTTCTTCTTCTTATTCTTCTTCTTCCTCTTCTTCTTCTTCTCACCTACTTTCTTTTAGCCATTTTGTTGTAAACTACGGCCCGGCCTCCTCCTCCTCCTCCTCCTCTCCTCCTCTCTCTCTCTCTCTCTCTCTCTCTCTCTCTCTCTCTCTCTCTCTCTCTCTCTCTCTCTCTCTCTTTTTCCCTCCTTTCTTTTCGGTTTCCCTCTCCCGTTTTTTTCTTTTGAAATCGGAAGCGGTTTGACCGGTGTAGTATAGTCATTGTAAGTACGTGTCAAGCTAAGACGAGCGCTGACACTCCTTGAGCTCCGAGTTGTACGAACGGTTCAAAGGAGATCAAAGTTACATGGGCTCCACAGCGATGTATTTATTATATCTACACCATTCATCTATGTTTAAATATCATTTTAGAGCATTAGCCAAAAAATGAATCGTATCTAAAGATCGTCTGGACCACACCAAAAATAGCAGCGAGATGATGATTTTTCACCGTTAAAAAATTCGTAGGCCCACCATAACGTTTATTTTCCATCCAATCTGTTCAAAAGGTCAAAAAGACCTGAATGAAGAGTCAAAACAAATTTCATATTGATCCAGAAGTTCTGTGATCCCAAAAAGGGTTTCAATGGTAGACGTTCAATCCCCCACTGCTTTTTGCAGTGTGGTCCACTTGATAATTAGATCTGTATTATTTTTCGTGTCAAGCCTTAAGACGAGCTCTTCAAATGAATAGACGGTTTAGATATAACACATACCTCATGATCAGACCCACAGGACTTTCTTGCGTCAAATGAATGTATTGGTAGGCGTTACACAAACGTTGCAAAATTTTAATAAAATGTATACATGCCACATGGGCCCCACCATACTATATGTATTTTATCCATGCCGTCCATCCATTTTGCCACATCATTTTAGATTATGATTCAAAAAATTAGTAAGATCCAAATCTCAAGTGGACCACAACATAGGAAACAGTGGTTATAAAATGCTCACCATTAAAAATTTCTTAGGGTCCACTGTAATGTTTATTTTCCATCTAACCTGTTAATAGGGTCACACTAACGTGGATGAAGGGAAAACATACATGTCAGCTTGATCTAAAACTTTTGTAGCCCCGATAAATTTTTAATGATAGTCGTTTAATTATCATTGTTTCCTATGGTGCGGTCCACCTGAGCTTTGGATCTGCCTCATTTTTGGGCTCATGCCCTAAAATTATTTGGCAAAATGGATGGACGGTGTGAATATAACACATTCATCACGAGTCGGGTCCGAAAAACTTTGACACTCGTGTGCTACATTTCACAATCTGAGTCCTACCTAATTCGGGCCCTTAAAAAATTGTACATGAGACATGTATTAACTTAAAATTTACCAATTAAATTATGGATTGTAATTGCTAACTCAAAATGCCAAAATATTTTGTTTTTTTCTTATTATTTAATATTTATCATATATATATATATATATAATATTTTTTTAATTAAAAAATAGAAGTATTGTGTAGCTTACGCTACACGCTACGCTATTTCGCTACATGCTACGAAGGGTTGAACGCTACGCAATACGCTACCGCTATTTAAAACACTGATGATGATCTAGCCGTCCAAACATTGTCCATGTAAATCAACAGTTAAAAATCATTGGTTAGTCACTCAGATGTGATCTTGTGCTTGTGGCCCATCTGAGACTTGGAATTTCATCATTTTCGAGCAAAGTATATATTTCAACGGGCTTATTACAACCATTGTGTCAAAAATTACATACGTACACTAATTAGAGATATTAAAATTGATTTAGTAATTAAATTCAAACCCCTGTAAATATACTATGCATAGGTACTTTTGGATTACAAGTGATTCTGAATTCAGGGTGCCAAACACAAAATCCAGGAGATTCCAAATCCAATGGGTTCCAAATCCAAGCTTGCAAACAAGCCCTTATTCATGTCAATATATCCTCTTGGAACTCATGTCTTTTCCAACACCTACAGATTAACTCTCTAGGGATCCCTAAAGCGAGCTTTGTCTAAGTCGATAAAAACCATGTGGAGATCCTTCCTTCTCTCCCTATAGTTCTCCATCAATTGTCTTAGTAGGAATTTCTCATAAATAATTTAAAGTCAAATTCTTCGAAAAATTCGCAAAAAATGCCACTATTAGCTATGAAACTCCAAATATATATTGGTCATTCCACATTGGATGGTGTGTGTGTGTGGGTGCGTGTGTTTTCCTATGGCAAAATTACTCAAAAACTGGTTTTTGAGCCCATCCTCCTAAAACACATAATTCACTATTTCAATCCATATGGTGTATGCCTTTTCCCTATTCAGTTTGTAAATGACTCGAGGCTTTCCAGAATCCAACCCTACATCTAGAAATGATGCAATCATGGCTATTAAAGCCCCATCCAAAATCTGTACACCTATCAAAAAACACCCTATTACTTTGAAATCAATACCCCTAGAACCTTCCAAAACCTAGATGCAAAAACTAACAAAAGATGACATAAAACCAAATGCACGCACCAACAATGAAAGATCTCCAACTCCGACAACAAAACTTCAGCCACAATTTATAAGATGACATGAGAGCATCTCGAAATTTTGAAGAATCAATTTTACAATATGCACTTGCAGTTGCACCCAATCCGGAAAAAAAAAAAAAAAAAAAAAAAAAAAAAAAAAAAAAGGTATTGTTTGCTAATTGCAGATAAAATATGGACAAATCCGTCCTCCCATCTAAAAGACAGCTCAACATGCCACTACCCATGCTTCTTGAATAAGCCTATTCAAGCCTTCAGCCACAATCAAGACGAGGAATCGAGATATGGAAACTCCATTTCTAAGGTCACTCGAGCTTTCGAAAAGCCTCACATGGTGCCATCCAACAAAATTGAGAAATGGTCAAACAAGAAACAACCTTTGATCCAACCAATCCACCACTCAACAAAACCAAGGTGTTTCATTACGTTTACGGTAACCGTAACAAGCGTAACGGCCACCGCCATTATCATTACAACACAGGCTGTAGCGGCCATTACGGCCCCCATAACAGCCATTTTGGCCCCATAACGCATAATGGTTACCACTGTTACCATCACCAGTTGCGTAACCGTTTTGGCATACCATGACCAAAGCCCTTTCTTTTCATCAAATAGAACAAAAAGGACCATTTGTCATGGTTGAAAGCCTTCTCTATATCCAAGAGAAGTTGAAACTCCACTTGGAAGTGAGTTGACCCTAAGCCAAGTAAAGGAGAAGGGTTGATATCAAGTGGGCAGCCCTACAACTTCCAAGCAATCATGATCAAAATCCATAAAGCCAACCCTAAATCATTTGGACAACGCTACAATGATGAATGGACAGAGTTTCCATAAGGCTGCCATTGACTCCTCGCAATATGCTTGATTTAATCAATATCCTTCCCTAATATGAGTTGTGGTGAACGCTGGCTGTGGTCATGCTTCAAGAGTGGGACCTTAGTTGCGATAACCTTCTAAGCAAAGTTAGTAAATGAACATGCTAGGAATAATGCTCAGCTTTCGCAACCCACGCATTTGCACTACGATTTGAAATAGATACTTCCCTGCTCATGTACCTAAAGCCATCTCAGATAATGCTTTCTAAGCATGACAACAATCCATACATGATTTAGACAGTATTTACCTAACTGGGTGGTTTTATAAATCAAATATATATTCATCCAAACAACTTCTTTATAGCCATCGGTGGACATCCATCAAAAGCAGTTGTGATGACTTAAATTCCCAAATTAAGTGGTGTATTTGCCCAGTTTAAGAATAATGCCGCATATCTTCCAACTCCTTAAGTGTGATCCCCGTATCAACCTTACCTTACAAGTGTTGCTGTAAAAGCTTATTAGGAATGAGTTTCAGGATCCTGAATATGCTGCTGCTCCCACTCGCACTCTATGCAACCAAGAGTGTGAACACAACCCTTTACACGATGTATAGAACATCTTCACCTTTTTGGGGTTATTTCACTCATATGCATATTCACTTTTTTAGATGCATTGCAAGAAACTAACGTGATATGAGTGCCCATACTGGATCATACTCCGCGGTGTAAAATGATGTATGATGTCCCTGTTTATGGTGGAGGAATCATGTGAAACTACTAAACACAAAGTGTGCATATTGTCATGGGTGAGCCATTGTCCTCTAAGTGCATGGAGCAAATATGTTGATCCATCATACCATGGGTTTGTTTTGTCAGTATAAGTGGTTAATTGAAGCAATACAAATTCTTTAATGTAGCTAAATAGGTAACCATCAATCAAAAGCTAAGGTTGCTCAAAATGTTGTTCAGAAGATTTTCGAGTTAAAAAACCATGTCTAACACCCAAGTCCTAATTCCCTTAATCAAAACAAAATCATGTTTACTTTAATGAAACATTAATCACTCATCATGATCATCATCAAATTATGTCCTCCGAATGCATTTCCATCATCATCGAAGTCATCTCCCTCCTCGATATATTGTTCTTCTTCCTCTATTTCCCCAAAATCAATCTCCTCTTCTTCAAATTGCTTGCAAGAAGTCCAACGATGATCTTAACACAATACTACAGTATAAAAAAAAAATTAAAATAATAATAATATTAATCAGGAAGAAAAATATCTCAAAAGTTTATTGAAAATGTAAGCAATTTGAGAGAAGATTTCAAACTTTGATTTTAAAAGTGCGGAGAAAAACTGTTGAAAGATGGCTTAGAAGCGTGGTTTGAAAAATTGTTCGATACAACTCGGTGTTGTCCAAGCCATATCAGTTTCCATTTGAAAAGAAGATTTAAAAGGTAGAAAATGAAGATTTTTGGATTCTATGGGACGCACCACTGTCACATGAGCATTACCATCTCTTCCTGCATGAGGAACTACAACAAAATCATGAAATTGTGACTTCCTTGCTATTGCATAAAGTTCCAACTTCTTGGTTTGGAAGCAGTTTATCCACACACACACATGCACGCACACACACACACACACACACACACACACACAAAGGCAAGGCAATGCTCATGTGGAAGTCCTGGCCTCCTGGGCACATAATATAACGATTATTTGTAAATATTGAGTTTCAAATCTCTCCACCCCAAATGTAGCCTAAGCATTTTCTCATAAGAAAGAAAGCCCCCAATGCCCATTTTAATTGCCCTTGTGGGATCCATCGCTGTGTTTATAGTCTTCTCAATCACTGACAAAGTTCACTGCTCCCTAGTATTTTAAAAATGATAAATGATGATAATAAAAAAGGAAATAATGGTTTCCACAAAAATGTCAACCACACTCAAAACCAAGTAACCAACCAAGGACATACCTCTAAGGCAGTCCAAGGCAAAATCCAAGCAGCCAGAGATGTATACAAGCTGCAGTCAAGCAGCAAAGTGCAATACTCCTAATGTTGTCAAAAAGAAAACCAGCGACATAAAGATTGCGTACAACAGCACAGGCATTTAAAGAAATCAGCAATGCATTACATAGCAAAGAGTCTATGACATAAGCAGCTGCCTGCAAGTGAGACCGTAATGCACAAAGAAGAAAATTGCAACACGAAACAACGGACGTGTAGAAATACGAAAAGAAGCTTATTCTTCTAATCTTCTTATTCCATGCATCCAAGGACGAAAAGAAAAGACAAGTAGAGCGATGGTGGTGTTTTACGGTCATCTCACCAAGAGCATCCAACTGAGCCTTCTTGTTGGAGGATGAGGACAATGACGAAGACGGCTCCTTCTTATGGGGAGTGGGAGTGGAAGGGGAAATTGCAGAGGAAGACGATATGGGAAGAGAAGAAGGAGCGGCAGTGGTGGTGGCAGGGGCCTTCTTCATGGCCGTCGATGCGGGTGAGGACATCTCGGTAGCTGCCCCACCTGGGCCGTATTTCCGCGGGCGGCCCCTCTTCCTCTTGACGGAGTCGGTGAGAGCGGGAGAGGGTGCGACAGAGGCGCGTGGAGTGACGGAGTGAGGGAAGACGAGAGGGGCGGGTTCGGAAGCGGAGTAATGGGAATTGGGATTGGAGAAGATACTGCCATTTGTGGCGGAATTGCTAGTGCTGCTTTGGTGATGGTGGTGGTGGTGTTGGTGGTGTTGGTAGTAAGAGCTGAGGCCACCGTCGTTGCCCTCCATGAGCTGGAGCTGGAGCTGGCGCTACCGCTAACGCTACTGCTTCTGCTTCAAATGGAGCATGGAAGAGCTGAGATGTGTGGGTTAGGTTTTTTAGTCTTTTCTTTTTTTTCTTTTTTTCTTTTTTATTCTCCTTCCCTCCCAGAAAAATTATTTTTTATTAGTGTTTTTCATTTTGAGAGATACTCCAGTGATCTCACAGCACCATTGAGTTATAGTGCTCCTAGCTGTTTTGGAACACATAAACAGTCCCATCGATTGATCTAGACTGTCCATCAGTTCAGATACACATTTTATGGATGATATTGCAAATATTACACCGATCTGATTATCTTGATGATCTGGTCAATGGCATTAGATACGAACAGTCAAGATCATTTGCATAAAATAGGTCTAAACAATAATCTGATCCATCTATTTAATACTTCTCATCATGTTTTGCTTGTGATTATAATGAATTGCTTCTGTTAGGCAATTCTAACCATCTCATCCGTTGGTTAGAAAAGGGACAGTTAAAAATAATCAGGCCAAATCTAGAATGGAATTGACCAACCGATCTCTCTTTTATCTTTTGCATGTTGCCCCTTCAAATTTGTTTTACACTTCATGGATAGTTTAGATCGATTTACTGAACGATCCACATTATCCGATGCAGCCAGGAGCAATGTAACTTAATAGTGCTTTGACAGTATCGGAGCATTCCTCTTTTATTTATATATAGAGGTTCGGTCATTTATTCCCAGCACCTCCAGCAGGACTATCGGTTGTAGCCGGACGTTGTGGGCCCCACGAAAGCTTTGCATCAGATCTACTCAGTCCATTTGATGAGACATTTTATTTTAGTCCAAAGTGAAAATAATTAGCTTAAAAGGAAAGCTAGGTGGGCCACGCCACAAGGAACGGTTGGAGGGAACCCACGGCTGATTGAAGCCTTACCCACTGTTTTTGGACCCATCGTGTTGTTTGTTGCCATCTAATCCATTCATCAGACTTGAAAAGGTAGGATAAAGGTACATACCCAAACGTTAGGACAATACCACCTGAATTTTAAAGTCTTGGGCATGATTTTATATTGTTCCCTAATCTTTGTCCTACTTAAGTTTTGTATCGGCATGATTTTTTTCTACGGTGAGAATGAGTGGGAGAACACAATGTACGGTGTGGATTGGATGAAAAGTTTAGTTGTACACCACAGATGGCCGGTACTACCACAAGTTGTCAGTTGTATTTGTACGGGTATCATGTGAGCGCGCGTATAAAACAAATGAGAGACGCAGGGGAGATGACAAGGTACAGCGGGTGGAACCGAAAAATAGTAACGCCGTCTCTCAACAGAATATGTGACAAGGTTATATAATAATCTGGACCGTCAAAATAGTTTATTTTTCTTCGGATGTAAAATTAATAAAAATTTAGACGGATCTGATTATCCTAGACATGTGTTATCAAAGAAACAGTATAAAGAGGAAATTATTGATGATCGTAATAATAGTCTTACAGAGTGGATAAAATTGATGGCTAGGGTTGTCACGTAAGCGGTCTGTGTGAATTTGGGCCATTGGAGATAGATCCCGGTATATAGACGGTCTAGATCGATAAGTCTGCTAAGTCTAGGGAGATGGGTCTAACTTGTTTCGGTTCAACAAGCTCTATCGTATCTCTCGAGCTACTCGTGCAAGTACAGTAAGGGACTGTAATTGCGCTGCACGTGCCACGCTGCACGGGTTTCAAATCCGGATTATTCTCAGCCGGGATTATCAAGATGCCCACTCATTGGACATCAGCATGAAACCAGAAATGGAGTGTCGAAAATTACTGAACAAATCGAGCATCCTCGTATGGTCTTCGAGATACCATTCTCAGTGTATCAAATAAATAGTGTGAACTGTTTGATGAACGGATCGGATCTCACACACGTGTGCCAAGTTGGCAGGTGTGGACGCGAATAGCATTTGGATTTAACTCGGGCGTGGAGCGTTAACGGGGTTTATCGGGAGCTGATCCCACGCCTCTCGAGATCGGATTAGGTGAGGCCCCGGCCTCACCCTCGACTGTGCGGCCTTACCGTGGGGACCACCTCGATGTATGTATCATGTATCCATGCCGTCAATCCGTTTTTACAGGTAATTTTATGTTAACTTGTCAAAAATGAAGCAGGTCTAATTATCAGGTGTACCATACCATAAAAAACAGTGGCGATTTACCATTAATGGGCCAAAATAGTTTTGGATCAAGATGATATTTGTTTTTTCCCTTCAACCAGATTTATGTGATTTTATCAATAGATTGGATGATAAATAAACACTACGGAAATGTTAAGGAGCACCCTAAGAAGTTTTTAATGGTAGAATGGTCTTTCACCGTTATTTCTTATGGCATGGTAAACCTGGACTGTTTCATTTTTGGAATAATGAACTAAAAAAATCTAAAAAAATAGATGGACAGTGTCGATACTTAATACATATATCAAAGTGGGCCACACGATAAGGGTTGCACCGTCTTAGGTAAGGCTGGGTTCCCACCTAATTCGCTCACGACTCTCGAGCCGCGGGAATATCGGGTTCCGCCTGCATGAATTGCCTCCGCTCCAAGGGAATCGGATTGTGTACTGAGTAACTCAGTACCATAAGGGGTACTAAGTTAATGTGGTGGTATTCTATTAGCCTTGAAATGTGGGGCCGGCTTCACTCCTCTAAATGGCAGAGCAAACGGCGTTAGCCTGTTTCTCTCTTCATAAATAGAAACGTAAAGGGATCTATTGGTCATCTTCCCCAGTGGAAATCGTATTGCACAGTGCATATTATCATACTGAGTAAACTTAGTTGAGCCCACCTTAAATGTATGTAGTCTATCCACATCGTCCATTTGTTTTTACAGCAAATTTAAGGTGTTGAGAGCTGGAAATTTAAATATTTCCAAAGATCAAGTGGATCATATTACAGGAAACAGTACGAGTAATGATTTCCACCGTTGAAACCTTACTAGGCCCCTTGCTAGGCCCTATAGTGATTTTTAATTGTCATCCAACCTGTTTATATTATCATAAAGACATGAAAGAAGGGAAAACACATATGTAAGCTTGATCCAAACACATATGTTTCAAGCATTGATCCAAAACTTTGGTGTGGTCCATTTGAACTTTATACATGATTAATTTTTAGTCTCAAGTGTTTAAATTATTCAAAATTCACACTTGTTGGATAGGATTTCACTAAATTTACTCAGCACACATTTGAACTTTATACATGATTAATTTTTAGTCTCAAGTGTTTAAATTATATAGTAAAATAGATAAACGGAGTGGATAGGATAGTGAACATCACTAAATTTACTCAAAGACGCTTTGAACTTTATACATGATTAATTTTTAGTCTCAAGTGTTTAAATTATATAGTAAAATAGATGAACGGAGTGGATAGGATAGTGAACATCACTAAATTTACTCAGCACGCTACGCATACTGAGTTATCCGATAAAAAAAAAAAAAAAAAAAAAGAAACAAAACAACGACCTCTGGCTCTCTCGCATTGAGTTCTCTGTCTCCTCTCGAGATCGACCTCCCTCTGTCTCATATCTGCATTGACCTATTTCTCATCTCTCTTCTAGCTCCCTTAACAATAGTGGCACAAGAAGGCGGCGGTAGTGACTTGTAACAGCTAAGGGGTATGCTCTTCTTTCTCTTTTCTCTTTATATGATAATTAGGGATTATGGATTTTGCTCCCTTTCGTTAATAGTTTTATGAGAGATTAGGGATGAATGTTTGAAATTGAAAATCGATAGGGGATTTTTCAAATCCCTAATACATGATTTGAGATTCTTCAAATTTTTAATTCCTAATTATCATTTTTATATTAGAAATTGAAAATTCATAATAGGGGATTTTTCAAATCCCTAATCTATAACTTGAGATTCTTTAAATTCCTAATTAGCATTTATATATGAGAAATTAATTTTCATATTTTGAATGTCTGCCCTAATTTTCATAAAACCCTAATCCATAATTTTCCTAATAGATTAAAAGTTTAGATTTAGTACATATATGTACAGATGCATGAAAGTATTAATTTTTATAAGTATTTAGAAATGAATTTTGAGGTTTTAAATATGAATTCTATGTGTAGAAATTTCTCAATTCTTAAACCTTAAAAGCAATTGGTTATTTAATTTGGAATATGACCATTAGATGATTATGATTATCAAATTTTTAAATATGTTTTTTATTAGCTTTAAAAAAAAAGATTAATTGATTTAATTTTTTTTGTTCATGTACATAGATAGAAAATAGATGATTTTTTACATGAATGACTCTAAGTGATTTAGAAACTTTACTGGATTTAATTTTAATATTTATGTTCTAAAATTTTGGAGAGTGTTAGTATTGGAATGGTTTTGTTTTGGATTATATATTTCATAGTCATAACTATTCAAATATACTATGGAATTATTAGCTTGATGTAAGTTGATCTCTATCCATTATTTCAAATAAAGCTTTGGTAGAATTTTGAAAATATCTGAAAATATGTTTCTTTTTTATTTAATTGGAAAGACCTCTTTCTTAGCTATGTAGTACAATTCCATAACTTTAAGGAATTTCGCTATGAGTTAACTCTAGAGACACATTTGAGTTTTATTTATCTAATTGAGTTGCTTATGTTTCTGTGCATAACTATAACCGTTATTGTTATATTCCATATGCATATTTTACATTATGAAATAAACTGTTTGTAGGGTTTGTACGCCTTTTATTTTTTAAGGTCAATTGTTGAAATGGATGATAATATATTGGAGAGCCAAGCATGTTCTCAACTATATCGAAGGTTAGAATTTGATACTGAAATAAATGTTCAAAATGCAAGCCAATGCAAGGAAGATGTAAGGCAAGATGTACTATTCAACACAGGTGATATGTTAGATGAAATACCAAAACTAAGAATGGAGTTTTCTTCTTAAGAAAGTGCATACAATTTTTATAATAGCTATGCTAAAAATATAGGGTTCGATGCTCGAAGGGGGTGGATACAAAAATCAGATGAAGATGTCATAGTTTGCAGACAATTTTGTTGTTCTAAAGAAGGACGAAAACGTGAAAAGAAACAAACCGATCTTGTGAAGTCTACCCGTTTGATTACAAGAACGAATTGTAAAGCAAGCATGATAATTAAGCTTCATAAGAATGGAAAATACAGTGTGAATAAGTTTGTAGTAGAGCATAACTATGAGGTTGTTACACCAACGAAAGTGCACATGTTAAGGTTACACAGAAGCTTGACTGATGATCAAAAAGTTGACATAGATATAATAAATGATTCAGGAATAACACCACGAGTAGGGGTCGAATATTTTAGTAGACAAGCTGGAGGTCGAGAGAATATGGGTTTCACGCCGATTGATTACAAGAACTACTTACAGAGAAAGTGAATAAAAACGATGGAAAAGGGTGATGCAGGAGTTATTTTAGAATACTTTCGACAAAAGCAAATTGATATCCGTCTTTCTTTTATGGTATACAAGTTGATAAAGATGATCAAATGACGAACATGCTCTGGGCAGAGAGAAGGTCAACAGTGGACTACGGTGTTTTTGGGAATGTCATTTGCTTTGATACTACCTATAGAATAAATAGCTCTGGATGACCTTTTGTTTCATTTATTGGAGTAAATCATCATAAGCAGACTATAATATTTAGTGTGGCCTTACTATAGGATGAAACAATTGAATCTTTCAAGCGGTTGTTTCAACCATTTTTAAGTGCGACGTCTGGAAAACAACCAATGACAATACTAACAAACCAAGATGCTACAATGGCCAATGCGATATCTTCAGTGATGCCAGAAACATATCATCGTCTATCTATATGGCATATATACCAAAATGCTGCAAAACACCTTAGCAATATATTTAATGGTTCAAAAAGATTTAGTTTCAATTTTAGTAAGTTTGTATATGATTATGAGGAAGAGGAAGAGTTTCTAACTGCATGGAATAACTTGCTCGAGAAATATGATTTAGTGCAGAACAAGTGGCTACAAAATTTATTTAAAGAAAGAGAGAAATGGGCTATGGTTTATGGAAGAAATACATTTTGTGCTGACATGAAGAGCACGCAACGAAGTGAGAGCATGAATGACGTATTGAAAAAATATTTGAACTCTAAATACAATCTCTTACGTTTCTTCACTCATTACGAACGGGTAGTGACTGAACAACGATACAAGGAATCTAAAGCTGATTTCAATATGAGACGTCAATATGAGACAGATTACCCCGATATTATTTGCTGATGTTATTATGTTAAAGGAAGCAGCAAAAGTGTACACTCCAGAAATATTTGAAATATTTCAAGATGAGTATAAGAAGTGGCTAAGTCATGCAATCTTTAAATGTGGTGAGTTTTGAACGATTGTCGAGTTTCGAGTTGTTTCTAAAGGTAAAATAGAAGGACGTACCATTAGTTTGACTCATTAGATAGTACAATGAGATGTAGCTGTAAGAAATTTGAATTTGTGGGGATCTTATGTAGTCATGCATTGAAAGTTTTAAATTATTATAATATAGACGTGCTTCATCCTCGTTATATTCTGAAGAGATGATAAAGAGATGTAAAGGAGGTTATGCTAAAGATTATACTGGGTTAACAATACAAGGTGACCGCAATGTTACTTCAGGTAAATGGTACAATCACTTGTGTCACAAGCTTTTGAAAGTTGCGGCAATTGCTAGGGAACACGAAGAAGTCTTCAAAGTGGCTGATAAATATGCAGATATATATCATGATCAAGTGATTGAATGTATGAAAATAATTAATGAACTTCCATTAATGTCTGCTGAAGTTGTTGAAGAAAGTGAAGATGATGAACCTACACGCCATTTACTGACCAAAAGTATAGATACCAAACATGCATACTCTGAGTCAACAGAAAGTTTACATACTGAAGGTGCACCCTTTAATTCGACCGAAAGTGTACATACTGAAAGCACATGCTCTGAGCCAATTGAAATTGAAAACACCGGAAGTGGACGCCCTGGGCCAATTGAAAAACAAGTTACTTTTGTTGATAGTTTGGGTTTACAAATTGTAAGAGGGATTAAAGTAAAGCCCAAAGTTCGGGGCAACCACCGTGCGTTTAAAAATCCACTAGATAAAGTACGGAAAAAAAGATCTTTACCTGAAACTAGTCAACCACAAGCAAGTCAAATGTTGATGACGATGGGAAACAACCATGCACCATGCATCATTTCAACATTCACATTATATGGTGATGAGATACCTTTCTAACCCTAATGGATCTATCAATGCATCAGTGGCTCAGTGTAGGTACCAACTACCTAATGCTAGCATGTTCCAACAAAATCTTTCAACGTCGAATGTCAGGTAAAAGTGAAAGTTAATTTAGTAAACTTGTAATATTTCCTATTGTTATCTTAAAAAGGAAAAAAAAAAAAAAAGAAAAAAAAAGAACTTTTAATATTACATATAAAATTTATATAATTTCTACTTATTGGAGTTATCATTATTGTCTTGTTACTCTTTTAGAGTTCAAATATTACCAGAATGAGTTGTTCCGAGTCCCAACCAAGTATTAACTTCTACCAACAAATTCCGTCAAGCACCCTACATGATTTATCTACGAGAAGTGTCTTGCCTAGCTAGGTAAAAAGGATCATTTGTTTTTGGCATATTATTTAATATACTTTTTGAATTTATGAATGATAAAAAATCATACTAATTGATATGTGAATTTTCATATGCAGCCATCATTACCACCATATGATAACAATCAATCATTGGGGTGTGAAGATCACCACCAACGTTTGAGTAATTAGTATTTCTTTTTCTTAAAGGTAAGCATGTTTTCTAAGTAATATTTTATGTTGATAGTACAAATTTTGGTATAATTCAATTTGTCTGATGTAATCCAATTTTTATCTTGGATGCAGGTGGAGATGTAACTATTGTGAGGGGTGGGCCAACTCTTTTTTTCAAGTCTTCCCGATTGGCAATAAGATTTCGAAGTGCGGTTAATCTTTATAATCAAACAACGGGGACTGCAAAGTGATTTATTTACTTATCTATTATTATTATTTTTAGAATTTTGAAAAATCTTTGTGAAGAAATATTGATTGAAAAGCATGAAAGGGGTTGCAAGGTTTCCATCTTTATTCAGTAAGCATAGATAAGGACATCAAAAAACATTTAAAATGCAATGTTTTATGTTGTTAATGCGAATATGCTAAAATTGAATTTTCTTGAGAGGATTCAACTTTCAGTCCATACTTGCATTTGTTCTTCGACACGTAAATTATCGAAAAAATGTACGGTGAAACAAAATTGTTGAGTGCATTTTTGTTTCCAGTTTATGTTGAGATGATTTTCACTGGGCATAGCATGAAAAAGTTTGAAATGTTTTCAGTCAGTACAATCATTGAAATGTTAAAAGCCTCAGTTATTCCAATTTAGGCAGGCACCAATTAACCAAAATAGAAGGTGTATTGCATTTGTTATGAAAGTATTTACTAACAACACTAGACACACATCAACTCAGTACCCTTTAGCGTACTGAGCTACTCAGTACACAATCCGATTCCCTTGTGAGCATCATCCATCATTTTAAGGGCAATGAATACAGACAAAATCTAATTCAATTCCATTTTAAATCCACATTAAAGTCACATTTAATTCACATCATACCCATTGTTTGTGATCATATATTGATAGATATTCAAATCAAATAAGAGTAATTTATTCCCCTATTTACAATTACAACCACCTTAATTTCACTGATAAAAATTACAGCCAAAAGGTAGGGCGCAATGCATAACAAAAGCATCTTTCCAATGAAACTCTGATTACACAATCCACAGATACTATAAAATACAATTACAACCACCTTAATTTCACCGACGAAATTTTTTGAATGCTTGCTTGAATTACGGAATCATGTCGCCATTGGAAAGTTAACTTGATAAGCTAAAACTTGATTATTGTCAGTAACAAGCCTTTCGAGTCAAATATATGTAGAATGATGAAACCATGAAATCGTAGATTATAATAGCTACAAATATAATCTGTAGCAAAGATTTCTGTAGCAAAAAGTACCTACAGATATAGCTACGGTTTTCAAATTATCAGCTACGGTCAATATCCATAGCTATATCCTACATTAAATAATAAAAAAAAAAGTTGTAATCATTCATTCATCCATTCAATTACCACCTACATAATCATTCATTCATTTAATAACCACCTGCATAATCATTCATTCATTCAATTACAATCATTCATTCAATAATAAATGATTGTAATTGCATGAATGAATCACTAACTTAAGTTCAACTTGTGTTTTATCATTTAAAACTCATCCAAAATACATTAATTTTCAGAAGGAAAGCTACAGGCATTAGGGTATTTGGAAATGCTACAAAAGTTACCTTAGAAGTAAATCTGTTAATACCATGCCAACGACAACTCCTCCAGTCACTGGAATTAACAGTATCCTATGCCATGTATCAGCTAGTCTCTACAAATGGAGCCAAGCAGCCCCTTCATTTGGAGTAACTGCCCAGGCCCATTCATGTATTACATGAACCTAATTAAATTAAATAATGTATGTCAGCAACACATCAAGGATCATGACTTTGGGAAGCAATTATGAAATGACCTCAGACAATCATTAAAATAGAAATCATGCATGTTTGAATCAAATGCTCTAACAAATCAATATAGTAATTAGGTACTAAGATACTCTCTTAACTTCACTACTACCAGAGAGAAACCATGTATCACGAGAATATTCGAAGGAAATCAAAATCTAATATAAAATCACTGGGAGCATACATGATTTTCATATGTTTCCAGTACCAATCATATTGCCGGAATATGGTTTACTCAAATAATATGGTTTACCCAAACACAGATGATACACAGTGTATACTGACCACTTGACAAAAAATAGCAATCCAAGTCAGATGCTCAACTATAAAAAAAAAAAAAAAAAAAAGATTGGTGAACTACAATATACCTACTAAAAGCATGGAGTAAATGATGGTGCATGCTAACTTACTAACTGCTAAAAGAAAATTGCAAATATCACTCCCAACCTGAGAAGATTTTTAACTACTTTTGTGTTTTGTTTTTTTTTTGAGGGGGGGGGATAAAAGCTTGACATTCAGGCAAGTCCAAGTCACCACTAATTGATCTTACCAGCATAAAAAAATGAAGTTCCTTAACAAAGGATCATTAAAAAACATGGAGAATATGACACAACAAGAGATGTAAACCGGGTGGAGACTTGTAATAAGTAAAGCATATGCAGTTCATATAACACAGTACAATATTAAAGTAATTACCTGAAATAGCTTAAAATGCTTCGCAGCTCTAAGTACAGCTAACGAAGTTGGTGAATTACCCAAGATTGATGTGAGACTTTCCTCTGTAAATAAGAAATGTTTATCAACCAATGGTGCATTGAAAGTCTACTAGCTTAAGGAAACATGAAATCTAATCCTACCACATGGAGGTTATCAAACAGTGGTTGTCAATTGCCGCACTTAGGAAGTTGGCCCAAATTCCAAACTGTTCGAGTGCACAGTTTTCTCTAAACGGTGTAAAGAATTATTCCATTCAACACAATCCAGTTTTCATGATTGAAAAAATAGTTTGAAGTTGATTGCCACTTTGTTGCGAGAACTCAATCACCACCTTACATTTTCATAAACACACGCGTAAACACACACTCTCTCTAAATCCAATTCCAAAACATAACTAAAAAGGGAAAAATGAATACCTTAACAGCGAGTACAGGATCAGAAGAATCACGGCTATTAGCAAAAGATATGCACAAACCCTCAACATCAGAGAGAGTTTTCACTTTGGAGATTGCATCTTTTGATTTCATCCTTAACTTTATACTAAGGATAATCTGCAGGAATTGTATTCGAAATTAGTAACATAGAATGCAAAAATACTTTCAGCAGTAATAGAGAGTTTACAAAGTCTAAAATAACCCAAACAGCCTGCCAACAGCCAAAGTGTGGTTCATATAGTAGTTCGGGTTTTCAATGGGCAGGGTGAGATCAAGGCTAAAAAAAAGACCCGACCCAACAATTTTGAAGCACAAGTCCAAACCAACCAAGATCCAGTCCTTTAACAGCCTTATAAGCAGTAGAGATGTAATAGGATATTAAAATGGACCCAAGAATAAGAAATGAGTTTTCCACCTTGTGGACATAGGAAATAGGAAGAACTCTATATGATGTTATGTCATCCAAAGTAAGAGTTTAAGCTTTTGCAATTGTCACATCCAAGGACAGGGATGTAGTAGTGACACTATAATAACAGTGAAACATGCCATCAATTAAAGGGATAAACTATATGCAGCCAACCAGTGATATGTTGTCCTCTCTCTAAGGAAGCACTTGAACTATGTGCAAGAATATGAGAACTCCACAGGGCACATGATAAAGCATAGCATGCACAAAACCCATGGTATTTGTTGACACATGTGATGGCACTCCTTTGAAATGTGCAAAATGCAGGTGGAGAAGAGATAAAGGTCATGATCAGGGAGGCCAACCCATTTCTGTGTCAAGTCCTGAAACTTAAAATAGTCCATTCATCAAATAGACCAATCAAAGGAGCAAATTGAGAAGCAGCCTAGCAGGCCACATTTAATGCACACATGCGGTCCATGGAACCCAACTGAAGAACAGGTACACGTATCCCATTCCATAGGATTGTCAGACTTGTGATCATACTCTTTCAAGAAACTTTAAAAAGTTTTCTTAATGTATTATGATATTATCTGTGTGTGTGTGATATTAAACAATCATTAACTACCATCCACCTTACCGCACAAAACTCAACAGACAGAATAGTTTCATTCCAATAGCTATTATATCCAAATTTCCAGAAAACAAATTCCAGGGTCAGCTACCATTCAAAACAGGGCATCCCGCATCCCCAAGTTTTAGGAAGTCAAGATCAATGCTGAGATTCATCTATCCTATCAAGGAACAGAGAAATAGATATTCTGGTTGAAACCGTCATCCCGAAATAAAACCTTTTGTTTACATTTACCTCCGAGGATGACAAAATGTTCCTAATTAGGGATTAAAAATTGAAAACCGCAATTGGATTTAAAAAAAGTCTCCAATTAAATTTACAAATACAAAATCTTAATTAGGGATTGGAAAAAAAAAAAAGCACATTTGATTAGGAATGTTATCTCTTAAAAAAAAACAAATAGGGAATCCCCTACTATGGATTAGGGATTGAAAAATGCTAATTAGAAATTTGAAGAATCTTGAGTTATGGATTAGGGATTTGAAAAATCCTCTGATATGAATTTTCAATTTCTAATATGAAAATGCTAATTAGGAATTATAAATTTGAAAAATCTCAAGTTATGGATTAGGGATTTGAAAAATTCCTTATTGCGGATTTCAATTTCAAACCCTAATCTCTAATCTCTCATCAAAGTTTTAACCGAAGGGAGCAAAATCCCTAATCCTAAATCAACATCACCATGTAAAGAGAGAAGAGAAAGAAGAACAAAATTCTTAATCCTAAATCAACATCACCATGTAGAGAAACGAGTTGATGCCGATCCGAGAAAGAGAGGGAGGTTGAACTCGAGAGGGAGAGGGAGAGCTCGACAGGAGAGACTGGCAAAGCTCGATCTCTCTCTGCTGCTTCTTCTTCTTCTTCTTTTCCTACACGGCTGGAGAGAATTTTTTTTTTCCACACAACGGGAGAGACGCAGGAGAGAGAAATGGGCTAACGTCGTTTGCTCTACCATTTGGAGGAGTGAAGTCGGCCCCACATCTCAGGGCCAATAGAATACCGCCACGTTAACTTAGTACCCCTTACGGTACTGAGTTACTCAGTACACAATTCGATTCCCGCTCCAAGCCAAAGGAAGTTCCTGTGGTCGGAAGCTATGTGGGCCATAGTTATGCCCGTGAGAAATCCACTCCGTCCATCAGTTGCTCAGGATCACAATAAGTTTGAAATCTAAAAATAAGGCATATCCAAAACTCAGGCTGGCAATATCACACTAAACTTAGGGGGATTGAGCGACCACCATCGGAAACTTTATGGAGGGGGTGGATTGCGTCCTACCCCCGTGATGGGCTCTGTGGGGTTCGCCATGATGTAATTGTTTTATCCACGCCGTTCATCGCTTTTCTCATATCATTTTAAGGTTTGATCCTAAAAATGAGGTAGGTCCACAAGTCCAATGGACCACACGAAAGGATGTTGTAGTCATAATGACACCCACAGTTCAAATCTTCCTAAGGGCCATCGTGATGTTTTTTTACCATCCAACCTATTTATAAGGTCATGAAGACGTGGATGAAGTGAAAACACAAATATCAGCTTGATTTGAAACTTCTGCAGCTCCCAAGCAATTTTTAATGGTGGGCATTCAATCCCGACTCTATGGTTCACTTAAGCTTTGAACTTGCCTCATTTTTTGAATAGTATCTTAAAATGATATGAGGAAAATGATGAATGGTGTGGATAAAATACTTACATCATGATGGGCCCCATAGAGCCCTGCTCGGACGGATTACCGTTTAGGTAGGGTAGGACGCAATCCGCGTCCCGGAGTGGTAGGCATTGTGTATTATGATATTATTTGTGCTCACATTTTATCTAATTGGTAATAACTCTATGAATGGTTTGGATGATATGTAACCCTATCGTCGGCCATAAAAAGGTTTCAATGGTGAAAGTTTTCTTTTTCTCTCTTTCGTATGGTGTGGGCTACTTGTCACGCCTCAAACTTGGAAACCGGGCTCACAAAATTCCCGATCACCACATCCGGCGCTGACAGCCTCCATAGTACTCCATTCTCGGCTCTCGGCACCCATACACTAGGTTTCGATCATGGGATCCTACAAGGAGGATTTCAAACATGATTTTGATTTTGTACAAGCATAACCACAAGCATGACCCACGAACAATAACCATAAGAACACCATCACAAAATCCACTATGATAAAAAACTTTTTGAGTATAATGCGTCTGAAGGAAAATACAAGATAATGCAAATAACAGAGACTTCAAAAACTCGACTGCACGCTCCTGCTGCTACTATGCTACGACTGCATCCTGATGTCACCTGCACGCATCTATTGTGCATAAGCTTATAAAAAGCATAGAGGGTGGTGTAAGTGTGTGCACAAGGTAAGTGTCAAGTATTCAATACAATGCCATAATCATACAATATCAGAGTAAGCAAAAATACTGACAAGTCCATAAGTCAATTAATATTAAAAAACGCAATATAGATCAGCTATATAAATGAGAGCAAAATATCAGATGCCGATGATACAATGTAATATACAATTCTTGATGAGTTTACAAATACCGTCAGACCTATCCAGACTATATAAATGCAGAAACACAGTAACCCAAAATGTCATATGCCTGCGGATGTAATGCAATATATAATGCGAATAAATGACTATACTGAAGAGTGAAGTCAGGATGATAGTACATAGTATCGCAGGCTATGAGATTCATCACAAGGGACTTCTATCCAAACTAGTCTCATACCTAATTTGGATAGTCAGACTTAATATGGTAAACTCCTGATCTCAGGTTAGTTACGCGCCCCAACTGAAATTCTGGCCATTGCGAAGGTACACGTAACAAATAGTTGCGCACCACCAACCCGAGTGGATAGTGAATGAAAGAATGAATGAGTATGTAACTCCTGCTCAACAAGTCCACATATCAGTACTGTTTATCTCTGGGATCATCACCGGGGTTTAGTACACTCCAAATGGTACTACCTCTCTCCCAGCCACACAGTCCAGGTGAGCGTAAAAAATCTTACTATCTACTTAGCCAATAGTCTGTCAATACCTATCCGGCACGCTGATAACGGACCCATTCACAAGCTGGTCAAACTCAGCCTAGTTATACACCCTACGCTCGGGCGAGTAAGGCCACACCCCCTCCCAATCGACCATAACTCAATGAGAGACGCGGCCTCCTGGTATTCGGCACTCGGGCCCTCATGTATCCACTTAATCTCGACGTTGGGGCGTCTCCTGGCCTCGGAGGTTTAGGGACTTTCACCCACGGACATCCAAAGTGTCTACACGCTCGAACCAAATATTTTCGTTGTCCCATCTAGCCATCCACGACATGCCTGTGGAAGTCATAGCCCTAATATCGCTAGGGCGTACAGTAATCACAATCACACAATGCAGGATGCATGAGTCATGTAGTCCAATCATGCATCAATCCTGTGCATACCGTGTGCTCATGTGGGATAACTCCACCTATCAGGGAGTCCCATAAACTATCTGACCAATGGCACATGCAATGGTCAATCACATCTCATAACAAACATGCAGATGATGCTTATGGGCATGTATTATGATGTTATGCTGTCACATACTCATAATCGACATCGATAATTGGCCTAACGAGGCCTGAGGGAAGGTCGCAATGTGGACATTTAACCATCATTGCTCATCAATGTGGACATTCAACCAACATTGCTCCTAAGGAGTGGCTAACATAGGGCCGAACATACAGTGGGCCCACGGCCTCATACAAGGGTCTAATATATATCATGAGGGGCCACACCCTATGGGCCTTAATTATATCACAATGTGCCATGTCCCATGGGCCTTAAATTCATCATAATGGGCCACACCACCTGGACTTGAATGTGTCTCAATGGGCCATAACTCATGGGCCTCAATACGTCACAATAGGTCACAACCCATGGGCCTCAAATACAAAATAGGTGGGCCCCATATATATTAAGTGGGCCAAATGGGGCAGTCCATGGTTTAGCAAAATAGACGGACAGCGTGGTTGAAACATATTCATCATGGTGTGTCCCACATGCCGATGGGTGGCGTGGTGAATACATATATCACGGCGGGTTCCCACACCACCTTGGACAGATGGACGGCCGGAGAACCACATACATTCAAGTGGGGTCCACGTCCTCAAGCGGAAGGACGGTTGGATATAACAATACATCATGGTGGCCTTACGCCACTTGTCCGATGGACAGGAGAATATAGAGTATGTACATCAAGGTGGGTCTCACCTGCCATGGATGGAGTAGATATACAACACATCATCAAGGTGGGTCCCAGGAATAGTCTGCCCAATGGTATATGCTATGATCAGTCACTCCTCACATCAGTCATACATATGATGCGTCTGATCATGAATCATGGATCTATACTAAACATGTTATGTGGTAATGGGCTCTGCTCATAATGAAGATGGGCCTAGATGGCCTACACACAATAAGTATGAGCCTATCAATGGGCCCTAGGGAGAGTCGTAACGTTTAACCAACATTATCCTTACAATGTGGACATCAAACCATCATTGCTCCCAAGGCACGGCCTGCTATGAATCACATATTGCAATGGGCCTTATGTACATCCTGTTAGGCCTCGTCCCAAGGGCCTCTAATACATTAAATGGCTTCATAACATGGGTCTCGTATATATATCAAGGTGGGCCTCAACAACGGTCCACAAATACATCGAGATGGGCCTAATCACATGGGCCTCATATGTATAAAAGTGGGCCTCAACAATGGGCCATGAATACATCAAATGGGCCACACCAATGGGCCCCATGTATATCAAATGGGCCACACCCAAATATAAGTGGTGATAACAATTTTCACCATTAAAATTCCCAAGGCCCACCATAACTTTTATTTCTCATCCAATCTGATCATAAGGTCCCAAGGGATTTCAATGGTAGCCGTTTAATCCACACAGTGCAGTTTGGTCCACATGATAAATAGATCGTCTTATTTTTGCCTCAAGCCTTAAATTTACCTTTGAAAATGGTTCGACAGTTTGGATGCAACACATGCATCATGGTGGGTCCCATAAGGGTGGACGACATAGATGAAGTACATATCTAATGGTGGGGTCCACACTAATAGAAGGTGTGGATTACAATACATACATCAGTGGGTCCCATGTGGGGCCCACCATAATGTTTATTTTCCACCCAGCTTGTTGACAAGGTCACACAGACATGGGGCCCACCGAAATGTTTATTTTCCACCAACCTGCTGATAAGGTCACGTGGACCTGGGGCCCACCGAAATGTTTATTTTCCACCCAATCCAATCATAAGGTTTTAAAGACCTGGATTAAGAGGGAAACAAATATCATAAAGGCCTAAACCCGGCAGCCCAAGGGTTTTTAATGGTGGACATTCAAACCCACTGTTTCTTATAATATGGTCCACCTGATCCTAGATCTGTCTCATATTTAGTCTCAAGCCTAAAAATGAGTTTGCCAAATGGTGGATGGTTTGGATGCAACACATGCATCATGGTGGGGGTCCACATGAAATATAGATTTGACTCACTCTTTAGCTCATGCCATAAAATGAGCTTTCAAGGTGGATGGACGGTTTGGATGCAGCACATGCATCATGGTGTGGGTCCACTAACCATCCAGCAGCCCAGCCAAATGGTTGGATGACAGTGATAAAACACATACATTTTGTGGGTTCCACCGCCCACGGTCAGTGGACGGTGTGAATAAAACACATACATCACTGTGGTCCCACGTGGGGCCCACCATAATGCTTATTTGTAATCCAACTCATTGGTAAGGTCACACGGACCTGGATGAAAAGGAAAAACAAATTTCATGGTGATCCAAAACTTCTGTGACACAGAAAAGGGTTTTAATGGCAGACGTTCAATCACGCTGTTTCCTATGATGTGGGCCACCCGAGCTGTGTATACGGCTGATTTTTGGTGGGGGCCCCACCGGCCCCACCAATGCATGGTATGGATGGTCAGGACACATCACGGTGGGGCCCACACATGGGACTATGGTCCCTGTCCGCCCGCCCAAATGCAGCAGCAGCAGGCGCTGCCTGCTTATATATTATTATTATTATTATTATTATTATTATTATTATTATTATTATTATTTTGAAAACATGTTTTTCTGTGGTAGGGCCCGCATCAACAAATCCCACCCTACCCATTGGTCTTTACTGCCCAAGACAGACCAACGAGCCCAATATTCGCTATATTTTGGCGCATCAAAACAACAGGGTGGATTTCAATGGTAGACACACTGTTTGCTATGCTATGACTTGCCTGAGAGTCAGATTAACCTCATTTTTTGGCTCAACGCCTAAAATAGGCCAAGAAATGGAATAGACGACATAAATTATATACATACATCGAGGTGAGGCCTACAAGAGCAGCCCATCCCAAGTATAGCTAGTTAGTACACACCCATGTCAGTTCGCACTTTACTGTTAGCCATACCCACGCCCACGGCAACACGTCCAGCGTCCAGAACGCTGGACGGTGTGGAATAACACAGTCACCATGGTGGGTCCCACATGCATGAGGCCCACCATGCATATATATATTAATATAATATTAATATAATATTATCATAATATAAATATAATATATTATATATACTATATAAATGATGGATCTCTCCTGAAATGCGGTGGGCCACACCGTCTGATGGATGGAGTAGATTTAACATAATTCGGTGGGGCCCACTACATTCTAGGGAGAGGAAAAGGAGAGAGAGATAGAGAGAGAGATACGATGAGATAGAGGGTCCCCGCCACTATGGGCCACTCTTGGTTAAATCACATACATCAAAATGGGTCCTACGAACAAGTGGGCCCTAAAATAAGAATTAATGGTAGATCACCCACCTCTAGGCCTTCTCCTTAGTCGCTTAGTCTTCTATGCACCTATGCTCAACGTTTAATGGTGGATGATGAAGTCTTGATGGTGAGGATGAGAGATGAGAGGGTGGGCCACACTTGTTGATTTGGTAAAGCTTGGGAGGGCTTGGACATTTGGAGCTTGGGAGAGTGTTTTTTTTTTTTGAGAAATGAGAGAGAGAGAGAAATGATATTTTAAAAGGGATGGGTGTTGTAAGGAAGGGAATGAGAAGGTATGGTTGTGGTTGAAAATTGTAAAAAGAGGGATGGTTAGGGGAGAGAGAGTTGACTTTGTGGAGAAAGAGGGATGGGTGCTTGTACTTAGGGTATCAGTTGTACTTGACTTGGGTGGTTGATTGATTGATAGACACATTGTAGAGATTCCCTTGAAATTCACAATGTGGTGCGTCTTTTCTCGAAATGAATGTGGGCCCACATCTTCTAGCCTGGGTATCAGTTCGGTGCGCGAGTCACGGTGTTGGAACCGCGGCAACGGCGCGGTCACTAAGGTATAGGTTTCGATTCGAGCTGACTTCGGTATGCGGGACTCGACTAAGGATTGGGTGCAAACGTTGGATACGGGTCGAGGATTGCCAAAATTCGACCGGAAGGACCGCGGAAGCCTATGAAATGGTATGAACTAGGATAAGGGTCTTACACTACCTGATTCGTGTATATGCATGATTTTTTATATTAATCCTATCGTGATATTGAGAAACCGATGGACAGAGTGGATTTGTCACGGGCATCTCTATGAACCTAGCATATTTTTTTACCATAAACTTCCTCCGACAAGGACTTGCGTGCATTCCAATTTGTTTGGTAGATACGTGACATACTTGGACGAGTGATGGAATGTCCATTCATGATGTCAGAACTCGGATTGTGTCATACCTTCGCTCGTCTCCGGCTCGAAACGAACTAGGACTCCAAGCGGCCACCGTCATGTATGGGTTTTATCCACAGTGTTCATTCATTTGTTCATATTATTTTAAAATATAGGGCTAAATTTAAGGCAAGATATAGGTAGACTATACAATGTGAATTACACTCTTACCAAAACTTCTCTAGGTCCACATAAGCTTTAAGTTGAGTTGATATTTGTGTTTTCCCAAAATCCATGTCCATATAACTCTATGAATAGGTTAGAGATGGATGAGGGTAGGATGCATTCCGCATTCATGATGCCAATAGTGGACGATCTTATTACAATTTGATCATTGGAGCAACAGATAGAATGTAGTTGTTTACACTGATTCGGCTACGTTGTATCTAGCAACTCATGACAGGGAGATCTTAATAATACA
Organism: Magnolia changhungtana; assembly: GCA_030180095.1. Classification (NCBI taxonomy): domain Eukaryota; kingdom Viridiplantae; phylum Streptophyta; class Magnoliopsida; order Magnoliales; family Magnoliaceae; genus Magnolia; species Magnolia changhungtana. Next base: position 1,350,108 of record JASAUF010000325.1, on the reverse strand, counting down.
AAAATGGAATATCTCTTCCACTGCTTAGAATCTAAAAGGTCGTGAGTAGCCTTTAAAAAATATGTTTAGCTAGTTACTCCTATGAGACAGTATCATGTACTCACTTACATTACAAATTTTACTACTCGTCATAATGGTCTTATGACCAATAATGGGTATCGACTGAAATATAATTGTCAATAGTGATAGATTCTGCTAGTGCACCATAGTGTTGCATGGAGGTCCTTATAGTCAAAACCGCTTAAGGAGCTATGAAGCAACATAACAACAATGCTAAGTTGGTTAAGTTTCATAGCATGCAACACATGTTCAAGCGAAGAAGGGAATAATGATCATCAACACATGGCATCGTGAGAAGAACTAACATCCACATAAAAAATGTAAGACATACACATAACCAATGACTAACCATGACAAACCACTTGGACATGTACCGTTGTAAGCCATAACTGTCTACGTGCCCAAATGATTATTTTCACATTAACAAATGTGAGGAGTGTTTACAAAAATATCTCTCCAATTATCACCTCATTTTTTTTATAAATAGGAGGAAGATCAAAGAGCTTCGGGTCCTCTCTAACCTAATACAACATAGTTCTACAACACAATGCTACTTATCTTATCTTGGTTTATCCTAGCTTATCTTAGTTTAGTTTAATCTAACATATCTGCACTATTACGCTGAACTGACTTTAGCCTGAGAGTATGTAATCTAGTCCATTTATGTTAATATGTTAGATTGACTTAGTGTATGAGTAGTTTAATTCTCTTTATCTACTAAGGAAGACATTTTCTTTTCTTTTTAGTGTAATTCTTTTCATCTACACCTAAGTCGTGAGACTAATGAAAACTTTAGGTCCAGAACCTCGCCATTACATCACAATCGTTGGATCATCGAGGATTATCTTTTGCAAGTTTTTATTTTCTTTTATTAATGCAATTTCATTCCTTTTAGTATCACATTGTGGTAATTGGTCAATTTCTGCTATCGATGTGAGAAAAAAGTTCTTTCGACTGAAAGGTAAAAATAACATATTGAAGGATGAATCCTCTCATTCATAAATTGCTTGATTTCTTTTACAGGAGGTTGAATAAATTATTAAATTGTTTGGTTCTCAATCATATATGACTGTTCATGATCTCTTTATCTATCTTGACACTTTGGGTCAAGGGCATTCAATTAGGATTAAGTCGTGTCAGGCTCTAACTTGCCCGATATCATAGATACATATTAACGACCAAATTTTAAACCAAATACCTTCTTTTACACACCAAATGAGACCCGTGTGTATTGCTTGATTCGATTCTACAACTCGAAGAAATGGTCTATTAGATTTTCTATTCATCTATAAGATAAGAATATGTCACATCTACATGAATAAATTCTTGCGAAGGTTGAACCTCAATTTATTGGTCCTCCAAATTCAGTTCATTTAGCAGTTGGATCATCCTCATTGACTAATACTTCTGAGAGTGCTATAGACGCTTTATACAATGTACAGGATAGCCTGCAATAGCTTTTTAGGTAATGAATGATCTAGACTAAATAATCATAGCTTCGAGCTGAACGAGCAAGGATACAGACCAAGAATTTCAATAGGTTTAGGGACCTTTTGTTCCTGAGGTTTCTCGATGGTCAACTTGCAGGCATAGATCCCTATTCTCAATCAAATCCTCTATAGGATTAACTAATACCTCCACAGCCTAGGGTCAATTGATTAGATCAATGTTAATTTGCCACATTAGATCGTCATCAAAAGAAATACCGGTAATGGCTGTGTTGGGGGCCTTGCACAAAACTTTAAGATCTAGCCTACCAAAACAAACCAGAATTATGGAATAATAAAGCAATGAAATAAATCAAAGCATAAACCACACGACACCAGAGAATTTTACGTGGAAAACCCTCAAAGAGGTAAAAACCACGGGACCTCGTCCAGATCAACAATCCACTATAAAACAGAACGTTACAACTGATCATAAGCATATACCGCTTGGATCAAACCTTCTTCACTCACGCAGGAGTGGATAAACAATAAGAGAACAAAAGAAAATGGAGAGATCTCACTGATCACGAGGACGTAAAAGCGCCGAGATATGGTAGATCACCTCTACGAGCAGAATTTCCCTACCACAAGCTTCTTCTCTCTCTCTTTTTTTTTCTCTCTCTCTCTCACCTTTTGAGAGCCCTAAGCCCTCTTAGAGTACCTTTAGGAAACCTTAGAAAATCCTGAAATCTACCACAATCCCGCATACACCCCTTTATATAAGAATAGAAAGAGGTAGAATCCAAATAGGAAATAAAATCTGTAAAATCTGCGTTTCCACAATTGCATTGCGAAACTCTTCAATGATATCGAAGGTCTCTCGATGACAGCTTCGATATCATCAAAGGTCTCTCGATGATATCGAAACAGGACAAAAACTGTCGCGACCAGCGGTGAAAAAATTCAACAATTATTGATGTCATCGAAAGTCTCTCGATGACAGCCTCGATATTATCTAAAGTCCATCGATGATATCGACAGAACCAAAAAACTATCCAGCGACTAGATGTAAAAAATCAAACAATTATCGATGATATCGAAACTGGTTCGATTTCATCGATTCCAGCAATGAGGAGAAAAATCTTCATCAGGCTGAGCATACGACCAATACAACTAAGTGGCACAAAAATGATAAAGTCATTATGGGACATTTTGTCCCAGGGATTTAACAGTATGAGAGGTAACCCCCGTGCCTTCGGTTCCTCCTGTAATTAACTCGGTTGCTCAGGAACATCAAACACTTGATCATATTCCTCAGATGGGTCGTGAATATTTAATCAATTTGATTCAAAGAGGTCATAAGACATCAGCAAGGTTAACACATACATTAACCGACTTACAGAAAGCCCATTCAGAATCTACAAATCGATAATGTAAGCTTCCATTTGAGTTTTTCATTTTTTCGCTTCTATCATGTCTAGTTATCCCTTGAAAACTAGTGGGCTTAATCTCTTGAATTTCTTAACTAGGTTTCTAACTTTATCGTGTTTTGTTAGTATGGGTTTCCTCGCTGTCACGGTCGGTTTGTTCATCTATAATAGCGGCTATATTTCCTATGACACAAATTACATCATTTAGGGTCTAGTTATCCTCCATGGTACCAAATGTTGATACGGTCATCATGATTTTTCTTATAGTATTGCCTTTGGCCATGATTTACGATTAGATAAACAAAGTGTTCAAGGTTCATAAGCTATAGTTTTTTAATTTATTTGTAATTAATAGGGAATACAAATTCTAATTCTAATTTGTTCAAGTGTTCAATGTTCAACCCTAGGTTCTCTTTATAATCTATGACCTGAAGCTCTGAACTAAGTCTATCACACCTTGAGCTTGACACCCGGGTACACTTGACTCTGAGATTGTACTAAATGTGGGACCTAGTATTCTATATTCAAAATCCATAAATTCTAAGAATTAAACATCAAGAACATTCAAATAATAATTTAAATAAAGAAAATTTCATCACATTGCCATTTCATAAAATAAAAGCTTATTCAAATTATACATAATATCATCCATACTTATAATAATAAGTTTAATACATAATTAAAATAAAATATATAACTCCTAGAAGACTAAAGCCAAATAAATGCTTCAATTCCTTCATCATGGGCTCCATCTTTAAAGTTAACAACTATATTTTGGATGAGCTAATAGCTGAGTGAGTAAACCTCTATATATCATTTTCAAAAACAAAAAGCGTAAACATTTGGAGAAAATTATAGAAAAATTATGAGTATGAGATAAAATATTAAATTTAATGCGTAAATGAGCAATAAGATGCATGTAGTGGTGACCACATTAATTAGCACAGTTTATTCAATTGAACACTAGGGCTACTTTATACTAGCTGACTTAACTCTTTAAAATACCTCATCTGACCTGCGTAGGTGGTCTGTTTGCACTCCAATGTGCTCTCCCACCTAGCCTTAATAAATGGTGGATCGATTTGTACGTTAGTTGATCAAACCACTACTCTACTTGGCTTGTGTGTGTGGTTTTTTGCACTCTAATGTCCTCACTCACTCGAACTAAATCAATAAAAGTTCTAAATGATACTAATTGAATTTTAGAGACTTTCAACCCAAAAGTTTTGATTACCTCATCTATTTACGCGTTAAGGACTTTTAATCTAGGAGACTCAATTGTCTTACCTATTTTTCTAGTACTTATATTTGGTTCACAAGTCTCATGAATGTGAAATATGATTTCCATTAAAATCATTATTTCAAACATTTCACGATCAATGCATTTTGATTGTCGAAAAGTCAATCCGATACCATGAATTTTCAAATCATTTAAGCGGTGCAAGTGATATACTACTAAAGAAATCAAGTGAATGCAAAATACTAAAGATTAAGAACAACACAACTTAAGCTTTCTTGAGCCACTATCCGTTAACCATCATACAATCCAAATCACGCCAATTTGTATATACAAGTATAGTTTTATTTGAGTAGTTTTTTTTTTCTCGCTCAAGTAGTTAGGTTCGAGTACACTTTGTGTACAAATCTATAACAAAATCTGTATAGAATTTACATTCTACACAAATGGTTGATTTGTACTCTCTTATACATTGATTCATGGTTATATTTAATCTTAAGACGAGTTAATCAAAGGGCAGTTCGTACATCACATTGCATGTTAAAGAGCATTAATGTATAAGATTTATATTATAAATAAAGGGGCATATGCACATAAAAAAATGGTCTAAATTTTTATGAGTTTTTCTTGCCATAAAATAGTCCACAAATGGACAAATTTAAGGTTGATCAGATGTTCATATATGGATAGGTTTAAAAACCAATAGTTCATCTGTTTTGAGATAGATTTATGTACTAGTCGTTGTTCTAGTTTTAACAATTTTTGTATATTAAGGTGTGCCAAAAGTAGGCAGTCTTGGCACACCAAATTTGGTCTTAATTTGGCTCGTTTTTGCACGTCAACAGTAGTCATAGTTAGGACGATTTGTGCATGCCAAAATTGATCAGTTTGGGCCTAATTATGTACGTTTAATCTAAACGGTATAGATTTACATGATATAAATATTAAAAGTATAGGACAAAATTGCATGATTTTATGGATGTTTAAAGGTGGTCCAAAATGGGTAGATTTTGACGTCTAATTAATGTATGTATTATACAAATTTTAGCACTCATTTAGGAGTCCAACATGGGTGAATTTAGGAACTCAAGTCATTGTCTAAATTCAGCATGTTCGGATGATATCTTACCGGTCCAAATTGGACAACGTTTGGGCATCTAATCCGTATCCAATATTGGGTAGATTTGACGCTCAAACAATGGTCCAAAATGAATAGATTTGGGTAAATAATAACGATAAAAAATGTGCTGATTTGGATGCCCAAACTATGGCTTGATTTGGACAAATTTAAACACCAATTGTATCCAAATTATGGCCTTACAAATTCATCAAATTTAGACATGATGAGTTGTCCCATCTTTAAGGTTTAATCATAGCCCAAAAACATCCATGCTTGGGTATAATAATTGTAATGACTCGATATTTTGGTGCATATGTATACATGTACATGCGTGTTTACTTGCATTCATCAAAGAATTCATGCATCCATCCATGCATACATACATCCATTAGGCTATACAAATAGTAATAATTGGTATGTGGCATTTTGTTTTAAGTAAACTCTTAATGTACTTGATTGTAATTATATTATTTTGGTGCATATATTTATATGTATACGTACGTACACTTGTACTTTCGACACCTATACTCATTAGGCTACCCAATTCAAACATAGTCGTAAGTAAATTAAATTTCGGGGATGAAATTTTTGTTAATGTGGGTGCAAATCGAGGAAATTTGGTTGCAACTGAGAGTTAATTTAAGTATCGTGTACACGAGTGCATATCTTAGTATATATCTTGAATTAAACCCATAATTTTCATAACACAACACTTAAATTGGTGCTCGCATACATATATTTAGACCCGTGCACACTTCTTGACAACCTTCAAGATTCAATACATGTCCGTGTACATGATCAAACATCTAACTAACCGTTGAAAATGTTACTCATCACAAGAGTTAGTCATCTGACAGTCCACTTCACTTTCAGACCGCCAGACCATAAGAAACCAACATTCATATCATCACATCCATTCATGTACATATCCATCCATAAACCTGACCCGTTAATCTTAATCACTACCCTTGTATAAGCTTATCAAGCTGTCAAGATCACGATCTAACGATCCTAAATTTGAATAAATTTATACAATCTCCCTCAAATTTATCCCAAGCTTTCTAGATAATCATTTGTCTGTTTGAATGTCGATCCCAACAATTGAGAATACTCAATTAACCCTAACTAAGATAACATATAGTTCAACTTTTATCAAGCTCTTCATTATTGTGAGTTTAAGACAAAGTCATTAACTCATCTTTTAGTAGGACCACAATTGAGAATACTCAATTAACCTTAACTAAGATAACATATGGTTCAACTTTTATTAAGCTCTTCATCATTGTGAGTTTAACACAGAGTCATTAACTCATCTTTTAGTAGGACCACACTCATACTCTTATGTTCTCAGTTCATCTCAATAGGAGTGAACCTGTGAATGGTATAGATGAGGTGTAAGCACTTTGGTAGGATTTAAAGGAGTTTTCAATAGTAGCCATTATCCTAAACACTTTTTGTGTCGTATGAACCATCTAAGCTTTGGATCTACTCTATTTTAAAGCCCGTGTCTTAACACAATCTAGCAAAACTAATGGATGGAGATGATCTTACATAAACAACATGGTGGAGCCCACTACTTAACTGTTTAAAATAAAAAGAATTAATGTGTGTTGCCATGCACACAAGCAGCCTCAACAACTAGGGAAGCTTGACACCTCTCCCCCTCACGTCTCTCTCCTTATCCTCTCACATTGATGTGGTGTGTCCTGAACCCACCCTGACCATCCACCGTCCAACAGCTGGACTAAGGGTGTACATCAAGTTGAACCGAGTCAAGCTGGCCTCAGCTTGACTCGGCTCGAACAGTGCTAACCTTGGCTCAAACTCGGCTCGACTCAGTCCTCAAGCCTGACTGGCTAGCTCGGCTCGGTTCGGTCAGTAGCTCGGGTCAGCTCGGGTCGAGTTCGAGCCAAGATCGAGCCGAGTTCACCTTTGAGGTATTTCCACAAACACCTTAACTGCAACTTCAAAATCCCACTATTTTACAAACAGAGGCAATGGTTTTACAGGTATATTTTCAAACACCTTCTAAATAACATAAAAACCAAAAAAAAAAAACAAAAAAAAGGTATTTATTTCATGTACATACCTTCCTTACCACCTTGCCACCAGCCAGCCAAACCTTCCTTACCACCAACCACATTTCGTCGAGTCATTTTATCAAACAGCTGGTGAGCAACATCAATGGCAAAGTAACTGGGTCATAGAACTAGTTTGATCAGAATTCGATTTGAGCTGGATTCGATCCGAGTCGAGTCGAGTTGGGGCTTGCTTGAACTCGGCTCGAACTCATTTTCGAGCTCAAAAAATCAACTCGACTCGGCTTCAACTCAGCTTCGAACTAAGTCGAATCGAGCTTTTTCGAGTCGAGTCGAGTCGAGCGAGCTAACTGAGCTAGCTCGGTTCGTGTACACCCCTAAGCAGGACCCACCATCAATCTAGATCACCCATTAGCCCCGAGATTAGTTAACATTCAGTCTCCACCGTTTTCATAACTTTTTTTTTTAATTTTTTCACCTCATTATTAAGTATGAAATATTATATACTTTTCCCTTATTATGTTTTGGTTTTACAAGCATAGATGCACTTAATTGATCTAATTACATATGTTTTTCTATGCGATATGATTTGAAGAGCTAAGATGAAAATGATGATTAGAGAAAAAATTTAATGCTCAAAGAATGACCAAGAGAAGATTAGACTTGAAAATTTAGAGGTGATTAATGAATATTTTAAGTGCCAAAGATGAAAGAAAACCAAGTGCAAAGGATAAAGAAAAGACTGACAAAAAAAAGAAGAAATAACATAATAAATAGAATGTTTGATGTCACCCAAGTTTAGTTTGGTTAGATTGAATGTGCACAAAATAGTCTAGCAACAAACTATGATTTCTATATATAATTTAGCTCGACTTTAGGTCCGATTGAAGCAAGGTTCGGTGCCATCGAAGGTCCCTTCGGTGTGACCTAAGGAAGACAAAGACTTCATATGCAAATCAAGGAAATTCGATTATAACCGAGAGTCTATTTGTTTTTCTTAGAAAAACTTTTTTAAAAAAAAGAGATTTATTTTTATATTAATAATATGATATTCTTATTTGCTCAGCTTTTTTAAAAAATTGTTGTAATTACTTACCATGCTTCTTAAAATGCAGTTTAAATTTTTTATTGCCTTGGTATGCCTCAATTTGACTTTAATATTTTCTGATTGTTAATTCTACTTTTTTTTTTTTTTTTTTTTTTTTTTTTTTTGCATTTAGATTTTATTTTGTTAAAATTTATTGCAAAATCTCGAGTTTATATATAATTTTATAGATTCTTAAATCATATAAATCATATTGCATGTTTATCTTTTTACGTAGAACTTTAATCAAGATCTAATAAATTATCATGTTGTATGTTTATTTTTTTACGTCATACATTAACCAAGATTTAATAGATTAGGTTGAATGTTTATTTATTTTTTACGTAAAATTTTAATCATGTACAGACAATTTACATTAATTGAAAATTTTGTTTTTAGTTTGATAAATTATGTACATCAAGTATTATGGATTGATCGAAGAATAACGGTCATTGAAGATTTTTAGAAATATTTGATTAATGAAATATTAAAATCATGCATCATTAAAATAATTATGAAACACTAGAAAATAGGTGTGGCGATCAAGTCCTCTGGATTGAAAATCCCCAAAGCGTAAATAGGCAGGGCGATTAAGACCCTTGGGTTGAAAGTCCCAAAAATCCAACCGGTACCTTTTGAAACATCTACCGTGCCCTTTGAGTGGGTGAGCATGTAAGGACTGCAAAATGTTCATGTTGTCAAGTTCGGTAGGGTAGTAGTTTGACCAGCTAATGTACAAATGGGTTTCTCACAACATGTCCTTTGGATGGGTGAGCATGTCACGCAAGAGGTTCCCATTACCATGATAGGTGTTGTATTGGCGCATGTGTTGGCCAACCGGTGTAAATTGACCCTAGTGTTAAAAATAATAAATCGCACTTGTTATTATGGAGTATAGCATATGTTGATTTCATTCATTCATTTTTCTTTGAATTTACATTGAAAAATCTTGTTTATTAATCTCCTCATCTGTTGCTTTACCTAAATATGTATTGTATCTTTTAGTACATTTTATTCAGATTATATGAGGTTATTTTTGAAACCTGTGTTGAGAATACTCACTGGGCTTCGCAGCTTACCCTGTTGGGATTTTAAAATTTCAGGATTGGGATCTCATGGAGGAGCTTAAAGAGATTTGCTTTTGTATTTAGATTTATTTTTTAGTTCATTAACATTTTCTAAATAAGTTGTAATGAACATTAAGTATAGTATGATTGCATAGCGATGACATGTGTTTGGTGATAATCTTGAACATGGATATTTTATTCTTCTCTAAATAAATGTTTGATTATTTAATTTTTCGATGGTTATATTTTATAAATGAGAATCATTTTGTCAATATATGTGTGGATTATGAAACGTAAACATACAAAACATAAGTCGTGCCTTCGGGTAAGGAATTGAGGTTGGCTGTACCCAGGTGTCGAATTTCGAAGCATGACAATTTCGTTCTGCCATTTATTTCATGCTTAATTGAAATGAGATTCTTCATAGTTTTATGAGCATTTGGTATTTCCCATGAATAATCTAAAGAAGAGAATCTCAACCAAAAATTTGTTCTGTAAAATGTTTCAAAGGTAGAGACAGGCTCAGATGTAGAAGAGATGCTAGAAGTCTTTGATAAAGCTTAACCGCTTCTGTTGGTCGTTGTTGGAGGATTTGTTAGTGCAATTGATACATTAGGAGGAATATGAAGGTTAGGGACATGGCCTAGAAGAGGTCCAAGGTTAGAAATCTTCTGAAAAATAAGCGAAGCTGTAGGTGTATGGGTTAGTTGAATTGATAAATTTACTTTGATTGGACCCGCAACTTGACCTTTTGGCACTTTGGCTAGAGAGGAGCTGGATCGATCACCTTTGTTGTTGCTGGAGGGGGGGCGGGTGATCAAATTTATAGATGTGGTACTTTGCGGTTGTGTCTTTCTCTGACTTGAAAACATGGCCGGTTTCTTTTTTATTGCCACGCGGTCACTGGTTTCTTTCTTTTTATCATTGGCATGAAAGGAAAGAATTGGACGATGATAAACTCGGTGGAATCGTACCCAATTGATTGAAATAGTTTTTCCACCATTCACGGAAAGTGCCCATCCAATGAGGATAACTTACGAAGATGGGAGGATCGAAGACGGTGCACATCATCTCAAAATTGTTGTCGAGTGTTTGAAATTCCTGATTGAATCTACTAACATGCGCTCGAAGGGAGGTTGATTGCGAGTTATGTGAGTGAGTGGATAAGGAAAGCATTGGGCAAGGCCAAATTGATGGGCTAAGAAATTGGGGCAGTATTGCTCAACCCCTGCCCCTTAACGTTGACATCACAAGGAAGATCGGCCAATGAGATAACCTTCCCAAGCCTTATCCTAGAGCTCGACCATTTATACATTGGCTATCTCATATTCTTTTATGAATAAAGTCGGGCCGAACTCTTTATTGTTGAAAGGGTAGTAAGAATGATTGGGTTTATTTGATTCGAGAGAGAAAAAATTTCATATAATCAGTAAAAGAATGGGAGACTCTAAGGTAACAAATGTTACAATGGCCATAGGAAGTAAATGAATATGAAAGGAGAATATGATTCACAAGAGAGGAGCGAAAGTATTCATACGACCACACATGGAGAAGCTAGAGAAGTCATCCGATATGATAAAAACCCTTGTTTGTTATATCAAATATACTACGGTATAAGTGGCTAAGCACGAATGAATCGAGAGCTAGCCGTCGTCCTCTGGCTAGTGCCTCGACCAAATAAACATACTTTGTGGTGATCTGAATAGTGTTTACGCAAAGCAAGTAACGGTAAATCCACATCAATAGGAATGTCGTATGCTCCTGGTCATCAATAACTTCATAAAATTTGTGCCGAGTGGATAAGAAAGTAAAATAAGTCCGCTCACTCTTATTTTGAAGGTCGAAATAGTGTTCCTCGTCCTAGAAAAAATTTGGATAGTCTGAATCTTCAAAAGGAAGAAGGTGAATGAAAGCTCAAATATTCATGATTATTGAGCTCATGGGATTACATCCGAAATGAAATGTATTGGTCAATCGGCTCAACAAAGTTGAAGCAGTCAAAAAGAGAAAAGTGTTAGTTGTATACTCATGCAAGGACATATTGACACATTCATAGATACCAGCCTGTTGCCATGAATCACCATGTTGTCAGGATACATGGTCAAACCATTATGACCATCCTTTTATGGCTCTCGCCCAGGATTTTGGGGTGTTGAAAGCATTAGCAGGATCTGAAAGGGAGTCAGACTGGAGAAGAATCTTTTCTCCTAGATAGCCTGAGAATAATGGATATATGGATTGGATTTGTTTGGGATTACTTTCAGGATGAAAAGTTGGGCCAATGGTAAGGAATGATATATTTGGTTTAACAGGAGTGTCGAAAATAATGACATTAAACACCATATTGAATAGAAAAGCATACAGTTCTCTTAGGAAATCCTTTCGATAATAAGCAAGAGCAGAAAAAGAAGAAGAAGAAGATGAAAAAGAAGAAGAAGCAACCAAGGTAGATTGTAGGGATTTCGAACGAGAAAAAAGACTTCAAAAGGAGAAGCGTGAAGAACAATATTTGTAGAAAAGAAAAATGATTTCAAAATTACGTATATATTGGTTAGGGATGTGCACATTAATGAAAAGATAATCATAACTCCTCGTATGATATAATTGTGTGTAATGTGTTACAATGAGGACCGTAGAAAATGAGCAAAATCACTTTTGATTTTCATCTAAGTCGGGGCAGAATCAATGGGGAATTGACACATGGCAAGACAATCAATTTCATTGATTGTATTGGACAAAGAGCCACTGTCGCTTTCACCTTTTTGCCCAAAAGCGAAGCAACGTGGGAGGCAATGTTATACCATATTTCTAACCGCTCCTGAGATAGCTAATTAGAAAAGGACATGTGTCATTGCATAAGAAATATATAGCGTACGAAAGATCTTTGGAGATATTTATAGCGCTTTTTATGGAATGACAACTGGCACGGATGGGGATGGTACACGTCAGCTAATGATGGGACACAATTGAAAAGTCGAAGTGGCGGAAAGCGGTTGGAAAGAGTGATTAAAGGGACACGTGTCAAGAGGAGAAGGAATGATCTGAAAGACCAACGTGGTAATGAATCAACTACCATAATCGTTAAATAAAGACGAAAACACATGAGAGATAGCAGCGGAAGAGATCTTTAAATAGTAGGGAACATAACAAAGCAAGTCGTCTCACACTAAACCAATTGAACCAATCAAATTATCTTTCCTTATCACATCTTAGCTCTATCCTAAGAGTAGTGATAATCCAGTAGCAGTAATCTTTAATTGTAATATAAGTCTATGCTTTTGCGATGGACTATTTCCCGTATTAATACAATCATTTTATCTTTTAGAAAATTATCTTACAGTTACTCCCTATGATTGACCGTAAATATTTCTTTTTTGTTTGACTGTTTTCACTTGTAAAAGTCATTTCGTACGAAAGAAATATGCAACCCATCTTCAGAGGAAAAAACCCACAATTTGATAATCATTTGATCATCTAATAACTATTTTATGAGTAGCTGAATGGATGACCGATTTTCTCAGATCCCAGTCATATACGATCGCTTTCGACGTATTTGCCTATCTTGGTGCTTGGGGTCAAGTTGTTCGGTTTGAATCAAGCTGCACAATTGGTTCTAGTATGCTTGCACACACCACACGTGACCAAAACCAAACCGAAAGCCAAAAAATTAAGTAACTTCAAGTAAAAAAGTTACTTATAATTGATTTTAAACTGAACTTACTTATCTCAAATAAGTTACTTATCTACTTTTGTAAGCAGAAAAAGTAACTTATTTGGTAGTATCCAAAGGGCCCTTAGAATCCAGGTGGGCAAGTGTCCCATGCTACTACTAGCACTATATGGTTCAAGATTATGGCCCATAAGTCTAAGGGAAATTAAAGATCGAACCCAATTGACAAAACCACGCCAAAAAGAGTCATTTGGACCATCAGGCTTGGGCCCCTAATGAAGGCAGGACTCTATCTAGGCCTATAAACGGGGAGATGAACCCTGATAGAAAGGGCCCCATAGCAAACTTTTAGTGCCATTGGTCGGTGGTGACCATTGATCATCACCGTCCGTGGACTACTCACTATTTCTAAAGGTGAGGACGCCACTCTCTGAATTCAATAAACAGGCCCACATGATAGATATTCAGGCCAATAGATTGGCCCACTGAATACACACCCTTTTTTTTTCTTCATGGGTTTTGGGCCTCAACACTGGTCCAGATCGTGAGCCCCACATGCAGCTGTGTGAGTCAGATGCAAGTGAGTGAGATGGGTCTTCGTCACATGCGCGGGCCTCTTAAACCGCCAACTATATAGACATGCCAAATGATTTCAAAAACTGGTTCTAGCGTCCGAAATTCTCGGCTTAAAAAACGTTTACAATTGACGATGAATGACGGTCACTGATCATTTACTTCACATTGCCCATACCATAGCTGGTGGATTTTGGCCAGTGAATGCATCACCGAGCGATAGGCCCATTGAAAAGAGAGGTAGGCCCAACAGGAGGCTAGTTTAGCCCAGTTAATCTTGGGCCAGGGATTGCTACAATGCATTCATACTATCATGACAACGCAAGTGGTTCCAATATCCAGTACAAACCCATCGGTTGTGGATTGAGGGCCCCACTGTTGTGTGATCACATCCAAGGTTGTCCAAGTTGATGTAAAATACAACTCAACCTGGCACCATAATCTAACCATGAACCTGTAAGGCTTGTATCTATCGATGCAAGCCCACTAATTGAGCCCAAAACAATCACCCTCCACAAACCTTCTTTCCCTTTTTTACATCAACAACAACAACAACAACAAATAACTGCGACGGAGGGTAGAGAAGGGATAGGTACTCCCTTGGAGAGGGTAGAGAAGGGATACATGCTCCTTTTGGAGCCTTGGATTGATGGTGAAGAGAGCCTACCCACTGCACGACTCTCCATTGCCGAAACTGGCACATGCCTTTCTGTGAGGGTTGCTGCAATACTTGCTAAGTACATGGACAATGTGTACACTATACCCTTGTGAGCCCCACTTGATGTTTATTTGATTGATTCAAACTTTCTATCCCATTGCCTTGATGATCAATGACATGTGTTGCTCACTTATTCTTAATTAAAATCAAATAACTGGAAAGCCATTATTGTTGATGTTCTTTACTCTTTTGGAAAGGTGGGAGACGGCATACTTTCTTATACATGTAGGTGGATTAAAACTTACATATTTAAATGCACGAGGGTTACTGTTTAGATATCACTAAGTAAGCAGTCTTTTTAAATTATGTCAGTTAATAAGTTATTTTTTTATTTAGTTAATTTGGTTAATCAACTTAAATAGGTAACTTATAACAAAAAGTAACTTATTTTGATATTTTTTTTACTTTTCTATTTAACTTACCAAAAGTAATTTATATCGGATTATTGTGAGCCTTATGCGCTTGAAAAATGAATGTATCATGTTAGGAAATATTTTCATGATGTTTTTGAGAAATTCACTTGGACGAATATTTGATTCATATCATTTTAGGGGGTAGGCCTAAATATGAGGTAGATCCAACATTCAAGTGGGTTGCACAACTTGCAATACCAATATTGGTGTGTCCAAATATAATAAAAATCTAAAACTCAAGTGGGACACATAGCTTGAAAAGGTATTATTAAACCCTAAATTAGAATAAAGGAGCCCAAAATATTAAAGTGTCCCACCATGTTTTTTAGAAATCCACCATATCCACTACTTTCATTGTGCCTTTTAAGATGCAGATCCAACACTCGAATGGGTCACACTGGGATTGAACCTCCATAGTTGAAATAGTCACGAGGCCCACTATTTTTTGTTTTTTTTTTTTGGAAATATCTAGTTGTCTACCTATTTCTTCATATGATCTTATATGGTACGAATGACCTCATGGCCGATTTGGATGGCAAATAATCATCACAATGTGCCTTGGAAGAATTCAATGGTGGTCATTCAACCTCCATTATTTTATTCAATATGGCCCACTTAAGCTTTGGATCTTCCTCATTTTTTGGCCCATCTCCTAACATGATCCGGTAAAATGGATGTACCAGGTGGATTTCTGAGAAACGTCAAGGTGGGCCCTGGGCACGCAGAGTTGGGTTCATCCAGCAATTACGCCACTAAAGTCATGTAAGGGCATTTTCAGTAAGTGGTGATGGTGGACCCACTTTGATTTATGTGTTGTATATCCATTTTTGCCGGCTCATTTTAGGGCATGAATCCAAAAATGAAGTAGATCCAATCTTAAGTGAACCACACCATAAGAAACATGATGATTGAACGCCTGCTATTTAAAGCTTCCTGGGGCCACAAAGTTTTGGATCAAGCTGATATGTGTCTATTCCTTTCACCCCTGACTACTTGATCTTATCAACAAGTTGGAAGGCAAATGGGCCTTAGGGAGTTTTTAATCATGGCCGTTCAATGTCACTGTTTCTTCTGGTGTGGTCCAACTGAGATTTGGATTTGGCCCATTTTTAGGCCACTACCTTAAAATAAGCTGGTAAAATGGATTGATGGAATAGATATATAACACATACATTAAGGTTGCCCCACTATCATGACATTGTCAGTTTGGGTATTTCTTAACCAAACGTTCTTTTTGAATAAGGTGTTTTAATTAAAACCATACTCACCAAGCATGCTTATCTAGTGATTAAGATATGTTACTTGAGGCATAAATAACTTATTTAAAGTACCTTTTCATCCAATTGCACCCTAAGAAATACGTGACATATGTAGTATAGTTTAAGTGCACCACCTTTTCGTGTCTAACCCAATCACAGCTATCACGGGCCCATTGGTATCTTCAATTCAAATAATCCAACAATCAGATTTTCTAAGTGAGCCCGCTTAATAGGTGTCTTACATTTTACACATACAACGAGGTGGCTCACAACGGTTGTTTTGTGGATGTGGTTTGGCCGGTGAGCCAATGACCCCAACCAGTTAGTTGGTGTCAAAGCTTTGTGGGCCCACCACAATATGTGTTTTATCCACGCTGTCATCCATTTTGCTAATTCATTTTAGGGCATGAGTCAGATCCAAAGCTCAAGTGGACCACACTACAGAAAACATTGGAGATTGGAAACTTCTTAGGGCCCATGCAATATTTTTTTGCCATCCAACATGTTCATAAAGTCACGTACCATTGGATGAAGGGAAAACACAAATATCAGCTTGATCCAAAACTTCCTTGACTCCAAAGAAGTTTTCAACCGTAGGCATTCAATTCACACCGTTTCCTATGGTGTGGTGCACTTAATCTTTTGATCTGCCTCATTTTTGGGCTCTTGCCCTCAAATGATCTAGAAAAATGGATAGACGGTGCGGATAAAACACATACATCATGATGGGGTCTACAGAGCTTTGATACAAGCTAGCCGGTTGGTGTTGGTGTTGTCCCTAGCCAAGCCGCTCACTTGCTGTACACACAACGTGAAACAGGTGTTGCAGTGGACCCTTCAAACCTCGCTCAGAGAAAGCGAACGGGAGAAAAGTATGCATCTCTCAATATAAACGAGGATGGCCGAAGTACGGGACAAGTAACGAACAGAGGTTTTCAACACTACGAGCAGCTGAACTTATAACCTCCAGCTCATGTGCCAACCTGGCACACGTATGCCAGATCCAAGCCATTTATCAAATGTGCCCTCCCTTGTAGATACCCTTTCAAAAAATTACCAGGTCCACCGATGAGTCTAGCTAAAATTTGTAACATAGATGGATGGCTAACATTCTAGCCAATTGGATGAGCTGATTGGCGTGATTTTCAGGAAACGATATTCAGTTGATATGACCTATCTGATGTACGGTTTGGATCTATCAGATCTCCAGTGACCAACATTTGGTAAAGGGTTGTGATTAAAAGAGGGGCTACTCAGGTGAGGCAACGGAAACATGATCGAGATCCGACAACATCCATCTCAGAGATACGCCACAGGAGCAGTTCGCACGTCGTTGATAATATATGTGGAAGGGGGATTTATGTGCTACTCTGGCTAAATATGAACTTCGATACGCAGGCACTTAGAAATGGTAGTCGCGTATATTAAGTCAAATTAAATCGATTAAATTGTTGAAATACCGGTCGACTAATTTAGGTTTCAGAATAATTCTAACCACTGATTGGTGGACACTTGCTTTTTGAACTAAAAGGTGGACACTTGCTTTTTGAACTAAAAGCAATTGATATTTTTCGTTTTTGGCGGTCGAGTAAATTCCTAGCAATCTGACAACATTTTATAAAAGTAAGTTTCGGTTCTTGATGCGTAGAAAATGTTGTAGAGGAGATTGTTTAAAAACTCTATTTTCGGTTTTAACTGTTCAATAAATTTACACTAATCCTATAATATAACAATCAAATAACCTTGATATTTGGTTCCTAATAAATTAACACTGGTTTTTATAATTTGGACGGTCCAGGGCCTGTTTGATTTTCCTTAATTTTATAGTTACAGAGGTAACTTTAGGTAAATGGGTAATAATTATTTACCCCTATGTTTTCAGTTGGATTTCCAAGGTGATTTGACCGCCACCTTTCATTTATAGCACTCCTCACCTCACCTCACTAGGAGAAGAAAGTTAAATTGTGGGCTGACCTTGATGTTTGTGTATTATCCACACCGTCTATCCCTTCAGCCAACTTATTTTAGGCCATGACCTAAAAAAAGAGACAGATTCAAAGATCAAGTGGACCACACTACTGGAAACAATGAGAATTGAACTCCTACCATTGAAAGCTTCTTAAAGGCCCCAGAATTTTTGGATCAAATTGATATTTTTGTTTCCACTTTATTTGTGAGTCTGTGACCTTATTAACGGGTTGGATGACAAATAAACATTAATGTGGACCCTAGGGAGTAAACAACTTTTAACCATTGACATTTTAAAGATACTTGTTTCCTAAGGTGTAGTCCACTTGAACTTTTGATTTTCCTCATTATTGGGCTCATTTCTTAAAATGTATTTTTTAAAAGGATGGATGATGGGATAACTCATATATATAATGTTGAGGCTCACATATTTAAATCAGTAATAAAAATGTTTGTATGAACCAATTTTTGAAACGTAACTATTTCTAAACAGGTGTAGTAAGTAATAATTAGGTGATTCTATGTATTTACCGTGAAAATTAAAAATCAATTAGCTCCCCGTGGCACTACTTGTATGCTAGGTAAGGAATTTTTAAATAGGTTATAAGTGCCTCCGTTTCATCAATCACAATGCCATGCCACAGAGAGCGAATTAGGAGACCCTGGATCTACCAAGGTGGGTGAGACGCATGGGGAGATGTATATGACTCATTCATGCCGTACATCTGTAGTGCAAGGCATCGTCGAAAAATTAAGCAGCTCCGAATCTCAAATCCTTAATGGGCTATATTATAAGAAACAATTGCGATTGGTCATTAAAAACTTCCTTTGAGTCACAGAATCTTTGGATTAAGTTGATATTTGTGTAGTCTTTTCATCTAAGGGTTTATGAACTTATCAATGGCTTTGATGGAAAATAAATATTCCCGTGAAATCTATGGAGTTTTTAATGGTGGAGATTTGATCAAGACTGTTTCCTGTTGTGTGGTCCACCTAACATTTCAGTCAGCCTCATTTTCTGCATTATGCCCTAAAATGAACTTTTAAAATGGTTTGACAGTGTGGATTCAAGGCATATACATCACAGTGAGCTCCGCAGTTAGGAGTCCCACCCACCTCGGTGATCCAGGGTCTCACCTAATCCGCTCCCGTGCTAGAGCATTAAATCTTTTTTAAATTAGGTACAACGATCATTATGTGTTGGAGACCTACATTTTGAACTTTGGCATTTAGCGATTTTGAAGCCGTACACTTTTCTCCTCCACCTTAGGGGCGCGGATTAGGTACTACCGCAGCCCATTTGGAGCTAAGGACGGGCTAGACGTGTAGCTTGTTGAGTGGTGGTAAGTGGTTACGTCAAAGGCACGAGGCCACATCGGTAAATGGGGGCGTTAGTTAGTATTTATACTCACTCCACAGAGAATCCCAACCTGCACGGAGGTTGAGTAGCGAGACTCGCTACTAAAGGAACATAGTCAAGTTTTGTGGACCACAATGATGCATGTGTTGTATCCACACCGTCCATGCATTTGGAGAAATCATTTTAGGGCATGATATAAGGAATAAATCAAATCCAAGGCTAGAGTAGACCCCACCACAAAAAATAGTGGGGAGAGTGATGCCTACCGTTGAAACCTTCCTAAGGTCCACCATGATGTTTATTTGAGATCCAACCTGTTCATGTATTAACTCAGAAATGAAAGAAAGGAAAACACTAATAACAGCTTGATCAAAAACTTTTGTTGCCCTTGAAACTTTTTAATGATGGGCGTCGCTCTCTCCACTGTTTTGTATGGTGGGGTCCACTCGAGATTTGGATCTAACTCATTGTTTGGACCATGCCCAAATATGATATCTCCAAATGAATGGACGGTGTGGATACAAAACATATATCATGGTGGGGCCCATAGAACTAGGTTACGTCACTTCGTAGCGAGTATGACTGCTCAATCCACGCACCAAATAGACAACATGCATTCCAAGAAATCCAAATACAATTACCAAATCGGATTGCGTACTGAGTTCACTCTTATTGTATTGAGTAAACTCTGGTGGGCCACTATGAATTCATGTGTTTTATCCATGTTGTCCATCTGATTTTTCAGATCATTTTAGGGGTTCAAACTAAATTTGAAGTATATCTAAAGCTTAAATAGACCATACTACAGGAAACAATGGAATTATTTATTCTACTGTTGAAACCTTTCTAAGGCCCAATGATATTTATTTGTCATCTAAATGGTTCATAAGATCACGATGACATGAGTGAAGGGAAAACATGAATATCAGCTTGATCTAAAACTTATGTTGCCTCTTAAGAATTTTTCAACAGTAGACTTCAATTCACACTGTTTCCAGTGGTGTGGTCCACTTGAGATTTGGATACGCTTAATATTTGGGTTAAAGCCCTAAATTTACATGATAAAATGGACGGAGTTTATACAATGCATGAACAACTGTGGACCCCATAGAGTTTACTCAGTACGGTTAGCGTACGTTACTCAATAAGCAATCCGTTTCCTGCAATTACTTGGATGGGATTCGCGAATTAGCTACTAACAGGTTGAGTAGTGAGACTGGCTACCAAAGTGACTTCACCGTGGGCCTACCATGATGTATGTTTTGTATCCACATCGTCCATACATTTTGAGAGATTATTTGAGAGCATGATAAAAAGAATAAGGCAGATCCAAGGCTGTAGTGGACCCCACCACAGAAAACAGTGGAGAGAGTGAGGCCCACAATTGTAACCTTCCAAGGTCCACCATGATGTTTATTTCAGATCCAACCTGCTCATGTGCTAAAGTAAACATGAAAAAAGGAAAACATAAATATCAGCTTGATCGAAAACTTTCATGGCCCTTAGAACTTTTTAATGGTGGGCATCAATTTCCCCACTGTTTTCTGTGGTGGGGTCCACTAGAGCTTTACATTTGACTTGTTCTTTGTATTATGCTCTAATATTATTTATCCAAATGGATGGACGGTGCGGATACAAAGCATACATCATGGTGGGGCCCACATAAGTTGATGACATTACTTCAGTTGAAGACGGAATAAAAGGAAACGCTGGAGGTTGTTTTGGAAAACTCCGTTCGGTTTGCTGACGTGTCCTCTGTCATCTAACGTAACCACTCTCCGCTAATTAAGTGGCTACACGTCCAGCCCGTCCTGAGCTCTAGACGGGCAGGGGTAGTACCGAATCCACGCCCCTAAGTTAGACCTCTGTCTTTGATGAGTGGAGCAATTTCTTACGAGTGGCATGTTCACCGTGCATGCTACCTGGGAATGGGCACGGATTCAGCCTCGTCAGGACAGATCCAGTTCTGTTAGGTTGTGACCGTGGGGCACACCTTAATGTCTGTGTCATATATCCACACTGTTCCTGGGTTTGCGAGCTTATTTTAGTACTTGTTAAAAAATTAAGCCTATCCAAATCTAAGGTGGACCACACCACAAGGAAACCGTGGTGATTGACCATTATAAACTTTTTGTGGCCCTATGCTTGCCTTATCAAGAGGTTGGATGGCAAATTAATATTATAGTGGTCTTTGGGAATTTTTTTTTTAATATACTGTAGGTAGGGGTGTACACAAACCGAGCTAGCTCGACTCGACTCGAAAAAGCTTGATTCAACTCGGTTTGAAGCTGAGTTCGAGCCAAGTTCGATCTGGCCCTAGCTTGACTCGACTTGGATCGAACCCAATTCAAATCAAACTCAAATTGAACCGGTTCGGTGACGCGGTTACTTTGATATTGATGTTGCTCACTAAGTGTTTGATGAAATGACTCAACGAAGTGTGGCCGGTTACAAGGAAGGTATGTATATGAAACAAATACCTTTTTTTATTTTTTAAAAATATTGCTTAGAAGGTGTTTGATAAAATACCTATAAAATCACTGCTGCTATTTTTCATACAGTGAGATTTTGAAAGTGCAGTCCATGTCTTTGTGAAAATGTTACACAGGCGAACTTGGCTCAATCTTGACTCGAATTTAGCTTGAACTAGCCCGAGCTGCTGACCAAACCGAGTCGAGTTGGCAAGTCAGGCTTGAGGACCGAGCCGAGCTGGGGTCAGCTACTGGCCGAGCTGAGTCTAGTTGAGGCCAACTCGACTCGGTTCGACTAGGTGTACACCCCTAATGGTAGGTGTTCAATCACCGGATGCGAATTGCGTCCTACCCTTGCCCGTCTCTAGCCACAAATGGACAATTTTGTGGGTGGGCCCACTATAATGCATCAATTTATCCACTTCGTCCATTCCCTCTCTTAGATCATTTTAAGGTGTAAGCTAAAAAAATAGGCATATCGGATGCTCAAGTTGACCACATCACAATGACTCTTGCATCCAATGCAAGTGCAAGTGGCATTTAATGCTTTGTCTTTTCATGCACCGCAGGCTTATTATTAGGTGTAGTCCACTTAAGCGTTGGATCTGAATCAATTGTATGCACCTATCTTAAAATAATCTGAGAGGAGGGATTGACAAAGTGGATAAACCGATACATCACATTAGGCCCGCCCAATGAAATGCCTGTTTAGGGCTAGAGAGGGGCGGGGTGTCCTTGATCTCCCAACTGTTTCCACACCCATGATTTCCCAACTGTTTCCTGTTATGTGGTCCACTTGAGATATGAGTGGACTGAACTACGGATTAAATATACTGACAGGTTGAGTAAACCGTTCCAACTATTTAAGTGACGTCACCAAGTCATGTGGACCCAGTATGATATATGTGTTGTATCCATAACATCCATCCATTATCAATTTATAGATTGAGCCAAAGAATGAGGTAGATCCAAAGCTTTAGTGGACCTCACCATAGAAAACAACATGAAGATTGATGCTCACCATTGAAACTTTCCTAGGGCTCCATAATGTTTTTTCGAAATCTAACCTGTTCAAAAGTTAACAAAGAAATTAAAGAAGGGGAAACACGATCTTAAACTTTTGTGGACTTTAGAAGATTTTAATGGTGGCGTCACTCTCCCAACTGTTTTCTGTAGTGGGGTCCACTGGAGCTTTGGATGTGACTCATTCTTTGAATCTCATCCTAAAATGATCTCTTCAGATTGATGGACGGCTTGGATATAAAACATACATCATGGTGGGGCCTAAAAGACTTGGTGACGTCACTTCATAGCATTCTCGTTACTCAACCTGTCAGTAGTCAATCCGCGTTTGAATGGACTTCAGTTTTGGGTCAAAAATAGATTAAAATGATCTTGAAAAAAGGATGTATAGCCTGGATAAAACACATGTACATACGTCAAGTTGGGCCCCCAGTCATGACCAGACGGAAATCGGTGGGGTCGGACTTGACTGACTCTGTGGCCCTCCTAAATGGACTGGATTTCTGACACGTGTTCTCTTCACCGAGATCTGTCACAGGACTTGAATTGGTTAGCCACCCATCTAGGACTGGTGCCATATGGGGCGGCCATATGCATGTATTTTATCCACGCTGTCGCTGTACATGAAATAGCGGCAATTAAAAACCCATCATTAAAATTTTTATAAGACTTTATTTGCTATCCAACATGTTGATTACGTCGTACATAGATGAAATGTAAACAGTAAGTTCATTCGAAACTTGTGGCCCCAAAGAAGTTATTAATGATCCGAGTTCAATCACCATTATTTCTCCTATCGCGTGGTCTATCTGAAATTTGGATCTACCCAATTTTTTTATTTTTTATTTTTATTTTTCTATGTTCTAAAATGAGCTAAGAAAATGGATGAAGGGCATGGACAAAGGACATACCTCGTGGTGTGGCACATGCCACCGACTAATACGACCTGGGCAAGAGCTTTTTCCTATGCACTCCTCACTTTTAAGCCACCTTCCATTTTCTAAATCCAAACTTACTTTACCAAACTAAGCCCCGACTGTATGGGCGCACTTTTCCAGACAAAAATGCCCCTGCTTTAGTGGCACTGTGTAACGTATGGCTACGGATTATAACCGTAGCCATTGGAAAACATCAACGAGTCAATACCGCCACCGCTGCCCTTTGGACTTGTTGATGTTTTCCAATGGCTATGGTTATAATCCGTAGCCATAGGTTACACGGTTCTACTCCAACTAGATCATCTGATCTGTATCATTAAAATGATCGTTGAAAAAGAAGAAGAATAAAAGTAAGATATGAAATGAAATAAAATTTATAAAGAGTAAAATTGAGGTGATTATTTACATGGGAAATGGTACTATGAGGTCCACCCAATGGGAACTTTCCATGAGGTCGAGCTGTGTGGGCCCCACCGTGATGTGTGTCAAATATTAACACCATGAATATGATGGGTCTCTTTTAGGTTATGGGATATCCCAAAAATTAACAGTATACGAAACTTAGCTGGGTCATACCATTTAAAGGCGTTCCTAAAACATATATAAGTGAAGGAAATTCACCGCGAAGTGAATGTAATTGACCGAGAAGTGAAGGACATTCACCGCGAAGTGAATGTAATTGACCGCAAAGTGAAGGAAATTCACCGTGAACTGAATGTAATTCACCGTGAAGTGAAGGAAATTCATCGTAAAGTATAAGAAATTGACCGCGAAGTGAAGGAAATTGATCGTGAAGTGTAAGAAATTGACCGCGAAATGAGTGAAATTCACCACAAAGCGAAGGAAATTCACCGCGAAGTGAATAAAGTGAATGTAATTGACCGCGAAGTGAAGGAAATTCACCGCGAACTAAATGAAATGAATGTAATTCAACGCGAAGTGAAAGAAATTGACCACGAAGTGAAGGAAATTCACCGCGAAGCGTAGGAAATTGACCACGAAGTGAAGGAAATTCATCGCAAAGTGATGGAACCGCGAAGTAGATGAATTGAATGGAATTCATTGCGAAATGAGTGAAATTCACCGCGAAGTGAATGTAATTGACCACGAAGTGAAGAAAATTCACTGCGACGTGAATGAAATTGACTGTGAAGTGAAGGAAATTGACCGCAAAGTAGATGAATTGAATAGAATTCACCGTGAAATGAGTAAAATTTATCGTGAAGTGAAGGAAATTCACCGCGAAGTGAATGTAATTAACCATGAAATGAAGGAAATTCACCGCGAAGTGAATGAAATTGACCGCGAAGTGAACAAAATTTATCATGAAGTAAATGAATTGAATGAAATTCACCGCGAAGTGAAGAAAATTCACCTCGAAGTGAAAGAAATTGACTGTGAGGTGAAGAAAATTGACTGCGAAGTAGATAAATTGAATGGAATTCACCACGAAGTGAATGTAATTGACCGCGAAGTGAAGGAAATTCACTGCGAAGTGAATGGAATTGACCGTGAAGTGATTGAAATTCACTGCAAAGTAGATGAATTGAATGGAATTCACCGCGAAGTGAAGAAAATTCACCGCGAAGTGAAGGAAGTTCACCGCGAAGTGAGGAAATTGTCGAGAATAACGATCTCTCGGTCTTGAGGGTGGATGACCGTAAGGTACCAATGACTGTTGGCGTGGTTCACTGGTACATATGCTTGTCCATTTTTGACAAGATGAGATATCATTAGAGAAATGATCGAAATGGGTACACATCCATGAACAGGGTCTACTCATTTCTATAATTTCTCTAATGATATCTTATCTTGTCAAACATGGATAGGCATACGTACCAATCAACCACACCAACAATCATTGGTACCTCATGGTCATCCACCCTCAAGATCGAGAGATCGTTATCTCGACAGTTTATATTCGAAGGCAGTCAGTCGATACAGGGAATATATCGAGCTGATGAAGGAGGGCTTGCCTATAATATTCCATGTCGCAGGAGATATGTCTGCGTTGGACAGAAATGCTTGGATGGTCAGAGAAGATACTTCTATACCAAAGCAGACGAATAGATATCATTACAACATATTTGTCATGAAATATAGTGACATTTTGCACAACGATCGAATTTTTTCAGGGATAGACTTGTAGAAATTCACTCCCATCTTTAGGAACTCAATAGCCTATGATTGTTTGAGTGTTCACAAAAGATGATATATTTGTCTTAGGCATGAGAGGAATGGGAAAATTTTGTGAAATGTTGTAATTTGTTGTAAATGATGTCTTGTAAAATATTCAGGGTAAAATGATGATATTTATTGTAAACAATGTCTTGTATATTTTTTTTTTTTGTAAATTTGTAGAAAATGATGTCTTGTTAATAGTGATTTCATTATGAATGGTGATTTGTTCGTGTATTAGTTAATTTCATCCACTTTGCGGTCAATTTCCTTCAGTTCACGGTCAATTCCATTCACTTCATGGTTAATTTCATTCACTTCATTAACTTCGCGGTCAATTTCCTTCACTTCGCGGTGAATTTCCTTCACTTCATGGTGAATTCCATTCATTTAACGATCAATTCCATACACTTCATTCACTTCACGGTGAATCCCATTCACTTTGTGGTCAATTCCATTCACTTCACTGTCAATTCCATTCACTTCGCGGTCAATTTCGTTCACTTTGCAGTGAGTTCCATTCATTTTGCAGTCAATTCCATCCACTTCATTCACTTCACGGTGAATTTCCTTCACTTCACGGTGAATTCCCCTCACTTCGCGGTCAATTCCATTCCATTCACTTCATTCACTTCGCAGTCAATTTCCTTCACTTCGTAGTGAATTCCATTCACTTCGCATTGAATTTCCTTCACTTTGCACGAAGTGAATTCCATTCATTTTGCGGTCAATTCCATCCACTTCATTCACTTTGTGGTGAATTCCATTCATTTCGCAGTCAATTCCATTCACTTTGTGGTCAATTCCATTCACTTTGCGGTGAATTCCCTTCACTTTGCGGTCAATTCCATTTACTTCGCGGTGAATTCCCTTCACTTCTCGGTCAATTTTATTCACATCACGATCAAATTCCATTCACTTCGCAGTGAATTCCCTTCACTTTGCAGTGAATTCCATTCACTTCACGGTCAATTCCATTCAATTCATTCACTTTGCAGTCAATTTCCTTCACTTCGCGGTGAATTCCATTCACTTCATGGTCAATTCCATTAACTTCATTCACTTCGCAGTAAATTTCCTTCACTTCACTTTGCGGTGAATTAGGGGACCATTAAAGAAATCTATTAGTAGCTTTTTTTTCATAATGGTAAGTAACTCTTAGCAACTTTATCTAATCCTGGGAGAGAGATGCTTTGTTTTAATATGTGTGGGGCCCATCAAAACTTTCAATCGGTGTGGGGCCCAACAAATAATTCAATAGGTGTGGGGCCCACCAAAATTATTCCAATAGGTGCAGGGCCCACCAACATTTAAAATTTCAAAAAAAGGGGCGACTAATGTTCAACGGCACTACCACTAGATTGGCTGCACTGCCCATGATCCGACAGTAGTGCCGTCGGACTCTGGATGTCTGAGTGGCACTGTCGCCTGGACCGCGGTAGTGCCACCACCCCTTTTTTAGAAAATTTGGTGGGCCCCACTATTCATTAAATTTACCGCGAAACATCGTCAAATTGACCGCGAACTTCTTGAAGTTGATAGTAAAATGCGTGAAATTGATCCAATAGTGTATGAAATTGACCAATAAATTCAGCAAATTGACTGGGAACTTCGTGAAATTGACTGCAAAACTTCGTCAAATTGACTGTAAACTTCTTGAAGATCACGAATAACCGCGTGAAATTGACCGCGAACTTCTAAGTAAATTCTTCAGATTTTAAACATCCTTATCTCCCACAGCTGCCATATCAGTGAAATCCATGTTTGAGAAGAAGAATAAGAGCGCGTTGATGTGAAACACGATCTTTGGAGAAAAGTCTTCAAGAATTTACGTTTATCAATGCATCCACGTCCTCTCAGAAAAAGAATGAAGGTAGCCTTGAGTAGGATGAAAGATGGAAGATGTAATGTGATAGTAGGATGGAGATTCTATGGAGATTTAATGAAGAAAATGGATGAAAAGAAGGAATAGGGATGATAGAGATGAGTTCGGACATGTATTTTGGTGTAAGAGAGAGAATGGAGTGAAATTGATAAAGTAGGGGCATTTTGGTCATGTGAAAAGTCATCCGTACAATAGGGTAGTTGTTCACTCCCCAAGTATAGGGTTGTGATGTAGTAATAAACTCGGTAAGACCGAGGTCGAATCCACAGGGACTGAAACCTGTACGTTATCTGAAATTTACCAGAACTAGGCTAAGATGAAATCTAAACCAATTATGATTTGAGGAATAATGGTGAAATAATTAAACTAAAATTTAAAAGAATTCAGAAGTGGGAAACTAGGGATTCAGAGGATCCACTTGTAGAGATCAGGGAGAACTACACTTGATTTATGAAAATCAACTGAACTTCCTTTGATGTAGTTTTGAAAAGATGAAAGGTATATGAATTAGAATGGATTCCATCACCAAACCATGCCCAGAAGACAAAGAAAACAACAAATTAAACTAATTACCAACCAATCAATGTATGAAGGTTAGGAAGGGTAATGTGACATCCACCATGCCCGGAGACGATGGTGAACAACGGGGCTTCCCGACGTCATAAACATAAAGAGGAAAAGAATATGCTCAAAGCCATCGCAGACATTGTAATTTCGGTCACAACAGACCATTAAAGATGAAAACATTCCCTTAATTAACTAAAATCAACATTAGTTCGGTGTAAATAAAAAATTAATTAATCGCAGAAAACAAAGTCTCCCATCACATTACAAAAGAGCCTAGCTAAGGGTTTTAACTTTGACATGGTTGGACGATCTCCATGTAAGTCATAGAAAGAAAACAAAAAAAAAATAAAAAATAAATAAATCCTAACTCTTTCTCTCTCTCCCATGCTCCACGTCCCAACTCCACCTCCAAAGTCAGATTTTTTTTTCTCCTTCTCCTCTTTCCTTTTTATAATGACGTGGAAGTGGCCAAAATTCACATTGCCGAGCTTTACGCGACAACGGCATACTCCCTTGCGTTTAGAAAAGGTTTTCGGATCTTGATTGCTTGGTGGGGCCCCTAATCGACATTTGTGTTGGAAATCCAGTCCATCCATTGTCTTCTCCTCGAATTTCGACCCGAGAGATGGAGCGTTTTGGTCGTTCGTTGATGCGCCAAGGAAGCACTCCTTGTTGTAACGGCAATGAGACGGTCATCTGTTGATTGTTGTAGCGGGCACATTTGCGTATATGATCACAAACTGTCGACTAGGGTTTGACCTTCTCAAGCTCATCTTCATGACAGATGGTCCAGATCATTGATCTGATCATCAGTGGTGGGCCACCACTTCCCGGAACGTCCGATTTTCGCGGACGCCTGAAGCAGATGCTGCAAGGTTCGGTGGGCCCCACTTTGATGTTTTGGTAAAATCCACCGTTCATCGATTCGATTCGAAAAACCGTTTGGATATGGACGGTTTTGAATTCCGATGTATGACCCACTTAATTTTCTACGTTGCTTGTCAACTGCGTTTGGATGGTATTCTCTGAACGAGCATAGAGTTGGAAAAACCTCCTATGTACGGTCGGTTTACTGTTTGGAACTAATGGATAGTCCGGATCATCCGAATGCATGATGATGTTGGCCCACCAAGAAGCGAACGCAGGCTCCTGTTGCGAAACGACGGGTTTCAGGAGTCGCACGGGTCGGCCATGGCCCGTCTTTGTGGTCAGTGCACCTCATGTGCACGTGAGGTGTACACATGCACATTCCGTGAATTGGGTTCCACCTTGATGTTATGAGAAATCCCCTCCGTCCATCTGTTCTTCAGCTCATTTAATGAGTTGAGACCACAATTGAAGCAGATTCAGATATCAGGTGGGCCCCAAATCAAGAATTTATGGGCTGATCTGTTCGTTGTGCCACTTTTCGAGAGATCCAATGGATAAAATTTGATTTGTACGGTTAATTTATGGTCTTCAGGCCATATGTGAAGTCTCGTGTCAATCGGATGGCGGGAACCCTGTGATCTTGCATTCTGGACGTCCTTCGGGCCACTTGAGCTTCAGTTTCTTGAATTCCTTGGATCTCGGGCGTTGATCTTGGTTCACTGGGGTCCGTCCCTTGCCTTGATGACATCGGAGTGTTAAATCTCAGCTTTAAGCATTCATTTTCAGTCTCAGCTTGTCATCTCATCCTGCATTACAAACACGATTAAATCAGACCATTAAATAATATTATGTTCGTAAATCCAAGCAGTAACTAGGGTCTAATATGCAATATTTGACCCTCAACAGTAGTATTCTTGGAAGGTAAGTATGGAAGAGCTTAGTAAGGTGCGTGGCTCAAAAGTGAGGAGTACAGTAGGAAAAAACTCCTCGGGCAATGGAGGGGTCACTACCGAATCCCACTCCCAGTCCTTTACGACAGGCCCTCCCACTCCTTCCTATCCCTTAATCATAAAAAAAACAAGACTAATGAGTAAGAAGAAAATTTTAAAGCCACGGTTAAAGTCAACAAAAGAAGGTTTCCGAAGCTCACATGCTCGCTCAAGGGAGCCCATCTCCACGCCCACTCACGTGCCAACGTGCACACATCTGTAAGATCTAAGAGATCCATCAAATTGTGTCCCACTCCCTGGATATTGATGTACTCTATTCTAGGCAGTCACGTTAGAGATAATGAGTGAAGGACATGCAACACGGCACGAAAGATGGTGAATGAAAATATCTTCAAGATGTTTGGAGCGCTTTTTACGAAATCTTAGCTGGTAGATGGTTAATACTACATGTCATCGGATGACCGACATAAGCGATACGGCTGATGTGTTGGTGATGAACGAGTAGCGACCGAGAAAAACAAAATTTGGTCGAGAGAAGAGGAACAAATGGGAAGAAACATACCAGAAGAAGGATCCAAAGGACTCCTCGACTACCATAATCATTGAAGTAATGATAAAAATATCTAAAAGAATAAATTACACAACGAAAATTTATAAATAGGAGAGGAAATCTACAGAACAAGGACCCCTCAACAAACAATAAAAACAACAACCAATCCAATCTAATCAAAATTTATCTTTATCACAATTATGCTAGGTGTAGCGGTAATTCTTAGTTCTTAGTTGTAATCTAGGTCTATCCTCATATGTTGGACTTGATCCTTATCCAATATCAAGTGGTTCTTTCAAGAGAAGTATTCTTGTAGTTGCTCCCAATGACCAATTATGAGTTTGTCCTTTTGTCTGATTGCATTGGTATTTAAAAAAAATCCTTTCTTATGAAAGGCAAAGCACAACGCATCTTCGGAGGAAGAACCCCACCCCCTGGCAAGCGCCTGATCATTATAAAATTCTGTGAGTGGCTGAGTAAGCAACCGGTCTTCTCAGAATTTGGTCATATACGTTCACATTAGACATATCTGCTTAGTTGAAAGCTAATTCAGTTTGAATCGAGCTTCTTTATAGATTTTGGCATGCCTGTACGCACACGCACATGACAGAAAATAAACCAGAAAAGAGTGTGTAACGCCCTGAAAATCGGGGGTCGAGCATAAACTCAACTCCCGAGTTCCAACGCATCACTTATGCAATAAAATGAATGATGATTGAATGTTGTTTGTATTTAAGTAGTGAACATGAGTGAGATTAAGCCAAAATAACATATCATACTCCAGAGACAGTTAAATTGCAAGCGGAAGACTGTGATAACTATATGAAATATATAAACTGTGGTGAGTCTCCAGAGTGTGATAATAATATCAGGTTAAATAATTATAAGTACATTTCAAAATATACCTAAGGTGTAGTGTCATCTAGTCAACATCCCTGTAATCCCATTGATCAAGACACGACTCAAATGAAGCCACCATAAATAACATATACGAAAAAGCACCCTCATCGTCACAAAATTCCGGCTCCGCCTCAGGAATAGCGTCACCATCTGTAATCAGACAAAGTCTGGTGGGTGTTTGGAACACCGTCCCGTAACGTGGGAGTGAGTAGCTAACTCAGTGGAACAATAAAGCATAGGTTAACATGTTATCGACTCAGTCAAGCAGTAATGATAAAGCAGTACAATCAAACACTCCTAACTACTCTTATTAATGCAAGTATGAATGCAGTCATGATGGATGCCCTCACCGACATACTCCCTCGTGCGACACCCTCTTCGTTCGCGGCATGCTTGCATTCCTCAGTGCTCCACATCTTCCAGGCACATGCAATGCATGATGAGCATGATTACCAAGTTGTTATTAGTCCATTTCAAACCGCAGGATTGGGAAACTAAGGTACCTCCCTTGTATCATTCCCAAACATGATCTATTCTAGGGTCGTCAGTCCTAGACAATCTCATACGATGGTATGTTTCTAGGTTACTGTAAGGGCTGCCAGGGCTGTTACATGGAATCGTTGCACCACTCCCCCATCACCTTATCAACACAGGCCTAGCTTATACTCTATTACTACGGGAAGGCTCGTTGCCTCACCGCAGATTTAGAGTATGCTCGAGGTCACTACACCGGGTACGGTCAGGGCTGCCAGGGTTATTACACAGAATCATTGCATCCCCCATCACCCATCAAGTAGTGTAGGCTGACAGCTCGAATATAGTGTCCCATACCACCATAATCGGCTCACGAGTCTGGTTGCTCACTGGTCACTACGGGAAGGCACGTGGCCCCAGCGTAGGCCAACAGCTCGACCACGGTGTCCCATACCACCATGCCCGGCTCATGAGTTTTAGCGGATCGAGGTACCATGGTTAACGGGATTCCACTGGTAAGTTTGGTACCCTAGGTTCAAGTAGTAGCGACCAAACATGGTGAACATACATTAGACATATCGTGTTACTTGACGAGCCTGACTAGCTCAAGCACAAAATCAACTAAACGACATGAAGTGCATAAGCACTTCGCGTGGCCTAACCACTGTCGCCAATTGAAGTACGACTCGGGTTCGTCAAACACATCTTACGTGGCGAAAAGGACCTCAACCACGAACTTAAGTCTGGTACCGATTGTCTGGACTATAAACATAGTCCCAATCGTAATTAATCCATATTCAAAGTATGTGGAGTAAAACATAATAGACAAAGTAATTCAAGCATGCTAACAAACGTGTCATAAGCATGTATAAAGCATGTTATAAAGCATGTCATAAAGCACCATATAAACAAGAATACAAACACATATATTTCACAAGTAAGCGGTTTAAGTAAACAACCTCATGGAGGAAATCATACATGTCTCTACGGTAGTTGAGAATCCCATCTCAACACCTACCTAAGGCATCATCATCCAAACACTTACTCTCACAAGCATTTGCACAAATACTTAGAATACACTATTTCAACATACATAGTATACGTTAGCAAAACATGTATTAGGGCGAGTCCTTTCGCCAAGCAAGTATTTTACGCACATATGATATATTCATACAGAAAATAATCATGGTAAACACATTTCCAAAATATATACGTATACGGTATTTTCTACAATATACTATTCCTACATACATACTGTATATTAGCAAAACATGTATTAGGGCAAATTCTTTCGCCAAACAAGTATTTTATCCATATATCATATATTCATACAACAAATAATCATGTCAAACACATTTCCAAAATATATACGTATACGGTATTTTCTACGAATACCTAGAATATGTAAAATTTCATATTCTACGTCTTTAATCGAAATAGAAAATAGAAAGCACTTTGTAATGTGCAATTGCATGCAGATCATGAATCTATCATTATCTGACATTGAAAGCGTTGAAAACCATAACCTATACACCTAAAGTCCTCACCTTTTGTCGTAGAATCGTAACGGGTTCGATAAGTTTGCTAAGCTTCCGTATTTGGCAGTTTGACAACTTATAGAATGAAATAGGTTAGCTATTTCATCACCTACAACTATCAACACCCCAAATTAGATTAGGGTTAGGGTTTCTTACCTAGAAATGACGTTGGAATCGCCGGAAAAGTGATTGGAACGGAGTGGTGGAGCATGGATAACAGCAGGGAAGAAGGGCAGGAAGACTCTCCAACATGTCCCACGCTTTCTCTCTCTTTTCTCTCTTCTCAAGCTCAAATTCATATGGCTGTGAGAGAGAGGGTTCTAAGGTCCTTATATAGCCTAAAAAGTCACTGAAATAGACTTATGGTCAAGGTATACTTAGGTTATAATTAAAGCGAGCATTTTTCAGCTCAACGGAGGACTTTTGGCAGCCCCTTTTCTGTGTACGGTCGAACTTAAGCTCACTAACACTGGATCTAGGTTTAACTAAGGTTTCGTTCCAGTCGGCTTCTTAGATCACGCGTGGCAGACCAGTTTCAGTTCAACGGTCAGTGGCTCTCGATTGGAGATTCTAAGTACATGGATATGTTTATGAAATTTTTCCTGATCCGAGGGTATATCTTAGCCTGATTCTGACGGTCAGGTTGCTTAATACTAACCTGCAAGCAACAAGTCTCAGATTACTATTCAAGATATTTATTTTCGAAAGAAAACAAGTGTTTTCACACTCCCTCGCTCCGGACTCAAGCGAACAGCCGTGGGACACTGTCTGGGTTTGATTTCTGAGATGGTTATCAAGCCCAGTGTAGCGGTCCTAAGTCCTTAACTTCATATTATTCGGACTCCCGATATGCGGTCCAGACCTGATACGGAGTTTCGGGATGCTCCCGAGAGCAGCCAGGTAATGAGATTGATCCTAGATTTTAGGGTAACCTAGCGTCAATGATTTTACAAGTTTTGGGTCTTGCAGATCGTATTTAAAGTGGATCAAGCGGATTTCGTAGCTAATCTAGTTTCGCACTTAGTTACTTTGTCTCATTTCTAAAGGATTTAGTCCTATAAGATTTCTGTCTGAGGTGGTACCTAGGCCTTTGTAGATTGTATATAAGGTGATTCAAGTTATATACTTAGCTAGTTTAGGATAGTGTTTAGAGTGAAAGTACTTAGAAAAATTGAAGGATCAAGGTGGTGAAGGGTGAGATTTTTGAAGGAAATGGGTTCAAAAGCGTTTTAGACTTTGGGATTGAGTTCTGACAGGTTCATAAGGTGTTAGGATCGACCCATTGCCTAAGGACGTCTAATCGCAGGTTGGCAAAAAATCTGGGATGTTACAGAGTGCCAATAGTTTTTGGCACGCCAGGTGGGACATTACAAATAACTACTTGACTCTCAAAACTCTCAAAAAATTTCATTTTTTTTGCACCAGCTATGCAAAGAATGAATAATTTTATCATATCCTGTAACACCCCGAATTTCAAGGGTTGAGCAAAGCTCTACTCCCGAGATTCCGAACATCACTTATGCATTGTGAATGATGATATTCAGATTTCATTCATGTTCATGAGTTAAGCATGCATGGGATTATACTAAACAACACATCATACTTCGGATTTAATTAACTTAAGCAAAATGCGGAATTCTAAACATGTCTGTATAAGTATACAAACGTTTCACTAGGTTTCTTCCAGAGTATAAGTTTGTAACTAGGTTCAATATATACATATATCATTCCAAAATAAACAAAATGTATGTGTCCAACTAAGCCCAAATATCCCAGTAGTCCCTGCATATGGTGCGTAGCCTAAATCGGCCCACCAGAAAGTTGGAAGTAGGAGAATTCCTCTTCCTTATCTAGAAAGTCCTGCTCCATAGTATAGACATCCTTAGCACCTGCAACTACATCAGAGTCTGGTTGGTGTTTTAAAATATCGTCCCAGAGTGGGAGTGAGTGATCAACTCAGTGGTACTATAAGGCAAAAGTTACACATGTTATCAAGTCACTCAAAGCAGTAATGATAAAGCAGTCATAGCAATCACTTCCTAACTACTCTTATTAATGCAGGAATGGGGTGCGAGTAATGATGTATGCCCTCACATCAATGCTCCCTTACACGCAACTCTGTCAGCCTATTTCACAAATGACAATACTTCCTCAAAACGGTGCAACTCCAATGCCTTTTGGCACACCCTAACTAATCTAGTGCGATGCATGGTCGTGTTAGCTAGGTAATTAATTAAGGTCATTCATACAACAAATTTGGCAAGCTAGGGTACCTCCCTCTTGAACATTGACCCAAATCGAACATTTAGCATCGGACAACCGTAGCAGTCCTACTCCTATATTCTGGATCCTTCTAGGGTCGTCACTCCTAGTTAAACACATACGATATGCAAGTTGCAAGAAATTATACTCACGATCACTACAGGGAGACTCGTTACCCTCGCGTAGGCCAACAGTACGAACACAGTATCTCATACCACCATGCCTGGATCACGAGTCTTAGTTGCTCATTGGTCACTACGGGGAGGCTCCTCACCCCAGCGTAGGTCGACAGCTCAGACACGATGTCCCATACCACTATGCCCGGGTCATGAGTCTTAGCGGATCATGGTACCATAGTTAAAGTGGGTCTTTACATTGGTGAGGGGTACTACCTTAGATTCAAGCAGTCGCGTCCATACATGGTAAACATGTAATAGGTCAATCGGTTCATTAGGCAAGCTCAATTGGTACGGGCATACGCTAACTTAATCGACATGGAGTGCATAAGCACCCCTCGTGGCCTAACCACTATCGACAATCATCGGGCGACTTGGATTCATCGAGTTTACCCAATGTGGCGAGACTAATTCGGCCACAAAATCAAGGACTTTTACCGATTGCCTGGGCTATGTTTGTAGCCTCAATTCTACTCAAATGCAACTAACATACACATGTGTTATTCATGTTAGCATTCAATAGACAATCCAAGTGGATTTCTCATTTGGGCATTTCATCAAACACATAGATCATGTTACCAAACACTCGCATTTTATTAATTAATTACATGGAGGAAAATATGATTACATAAAGGAAAATATACATATGCATGAGGCGATAAGGAATCCTATCTTAATACTCGTAGTAAATACAAATCATCAATATTTTCTCATTTAGGCAATTTATCAAACAGATAGACTAGGTTAGTTACAACACATGTTTTATCAATCCTTTTAATCAGAGAAATCTATATACATATAACAACAATGAATCCTAGATTAGAAATCATGGCAAGCACAAATCATTTTCAATTGGTGATTTAAACATTTCAACAAACATGTAGATTGCATCGTTTCCTATTATAGTTCATAGGTGTATTTCATATAGAAATCGGTGTATCTCATACAATACGGTAGCAATCAAACAAACATAAATCATTAGCTGACATGAAAGTATTGATAAACTGCAACCTAAGCATTTATAGTCCGCACCTTTCTTTAGGTTGCTTGACTCAGACTCGGTCCAAACTCTACCTTTCTTAAGCGAACCAAGCCAAGAGGTGATGATTCCTCCCCTTAAGCTTTCCTCTTCCATGTTAGCTTAAGTAATAGTTTAATTTTTATTTCAACTGATAATTGATATCTCTAGTTCATGATTAACTGTGTTAGTTGTGTTAGTTATTAAATCTGATTAACAAAATTATATGCTTAACATTTATCTTATATAAACATCTATACGTTGTACTTGTATATCTTTCCATGCTTGTGGATTGCTTATGAATTGCTTATAGAATTTTAATTGCTACATTTATCCATGGAAAACCTGACTTATATATGTACATCTAGACTTAGGATGTAAATTGATTGATTGTGATTATAATGGACCCCTTGACATAGTGGCTATTTGACTGATGGATTAAATAGAATATTGAAGTGGGCTTACCATCCATGGATTGTTGTGCCTATGTGATTTTTGGGGATGATCCCTTTTTATCGCATCAATTTGGTACTTGCTCTCTGTGGTTTTTAATATTTACCTCAAGTGGGTTTGATTATATATTTGCCCTAAGCGGCTTGATAGATTATTTTGTGTGACCATGCAATGGAAGTCTCACTTGTTGAATTGCAATTGGCCACTGGTTAAGGAGGATGCCATTAAACATCCTAATGATGGAGTCTCATGAGCTGGGGATGGTGGAATGGGACACTATGCCTGAGCTGTCGGCCTATGCTAGGTGATGAGTCCCCCACAGTGACCTTTAAGCTTTCCTAAATCGGCTGTTTGCAAATTGGAATAATAATAGCTAAGATTAATCATGCATTCATGACACTTGCATTCTGAATAGACTGACTATTTGAAAGGTCCATTTCCTTATTGGGGATAAGCCGACTGTTTGAAAGGTCCATTCCCTTATTGGGAATGAGCCGACTGTTTGAAAGGCCCATCCCCATGCATGAATGAGATGACTGTTTGAAAGGCCCATTCTTTGCATAAGTGAGCCGACTATTTGAAAGACCCATTATCTTACTTGAGTAGGTCAATTATTTGAAAGACTCGTTCTTTTGCAAGTTGAATGAGTCGACTGTTTGAAAGACCCGTTCCTTTGCAAGTTGAATGAGTCGATTGTTTGAAAGACCCATTCTTTTGCCTGAATGGACTGACCATTTAAAAGGTCCATTCTCATATTAAGGATGAACTGATTATTTGAAAGGCTCATCCCCATGCATGAATAAGTCAACTGTTTGAAAGGCCCATTCTTTGCTTAAGTGAGTCAACTATTTGAAAGACCCACTAACTTACTTGAGCTGGTCGACTGTTTAAAAGACTCATTCCTTTGCAAGTTGAATGAGTCGACTGTTTGAAAGACCATTTTCTTACCTGAATGGACATACTATTTGAAATGTCCATTCTCTTATTAGGGATGAGTCGATTGTTTAAGAATCCCGTCCCCATGTATGCATGAGCCGACTGTTCGAAAGACCCATTCTTTACTTAAGTTAGCCGACTGTTTGAAAGTCCCACTATCTTACTTGAGCGAGTCGACTGTTTGAAAGACCCGTTCCTTTGCAAGTTGAATGAGTCGACTATTTAAAAGATTCATTCTCTTGCCTGAATGGACCGACTGTTTGATAGGTCCATTTATTTGGCCAACTAGATGTGCATTCCCAGTTGATGTGCATTCACACATCTATGCACTTAAACAAGATCACATCATGAATTATTTGTATGTGTTATTGTTTAAAACTATGCTTAACTAATGCGGCGGTGTGTAATATTGAGGGAAATTCACACTGAACTAGCCACTCATTCACTGAATATATAATTAGGTAGTGCAGGTGGTTTAAATGATATTCATGTCTAGATTGATGAGGAGTGGGGTACAATTAACAGGGATCCATGGCTGCATCTTGCCAAGAGAAGTTGTGTGGTTTTGTAGCTCAAGACTAGTTGCAATTTAGCTTGTTTCATATGTTAAATTATTTCATTTTGTAATTGTAAGTATTGAGACATTGGTTTGTATAAGCCCCATCGGCAACCACTCGTATATTCTGAATGTACATGTAAATTTCTTTTAAGTTTGATATGCTTCTCTTCCGCTAAATTGTTAACTTTGAAAAAGAAAAAGGAAAGAAAAGAAAAATTTACGTGACATTTGGCTATCTTTAAAGGTTAACACTCGGGTTTTCGGAGAGTCCTATACTGGGGTTTAAAAAGCTGAGGCATTATAGAACCTCTTGCTTAAGAGGAAGAGGTGCAGGTGCCACAGGTATCTGAGCAAGTGAATCCACCACCTGTTCTGGTGCATGTACCACCGAATCTAGATAGAGCTTTGACATCTTGGGTTGAACCTCTTGAAATTGTGTTAGCTATGATAGTCGATGTTCAAATAGAAATTCAGCATGACGCAGAAATGTCACAGGTTCAGGTTGAGCAATCATGAGCTCAGACAAAAGACTTTAATAGGTGGATGGTTAGCCATACCGAAAGCATGAATCGGTTAGAGGCTATATTTGCCGGGAGAGCACCGTTTGCACCTTAGCAACAGGTCGATACTAGTTCTGTTCGGAATTTGACCCCAGTACCCTGATACAGTCAGTGCCATAGGCTATCCCTCAATAGTGAAACACACCACCTGTTCTCATCCCTATTCTAGCATAGAACATGCAAAATTCACCTCCACAAGTGGATTTCAAGAGTCCTGAACGTGGGAATATGAACTTAATCCTCGAAGTTAGGAATTAAGGGATGCCCAGAGGCAGACTTTACCCAGGATTCAACCTTAAAATGAGGATCAGTACCAGCTTGATTTTTAACCACCTCTAATTGCTGCACAACAACCTT
Organism: Magnolia changhungtana; assembly: GCA_030180095.1. Lineage (NCBI taxonomy): Eukaryota > Viridiplantae > Streptophyta > Magnoliopsida > Magnoliales > Magnoliaceae > Magnolia > Magnolia changhungtana. Next base: position 1,310,018 of record JASAUF010000325.1, on the reverse strand, counting down.
GGGAATGGAATCAAGTTGTATAATTGGTCTAGGAAGTAGTAGGCTAGGTTCTTAATTGAACTGTTACTCTAATTTATCAAAAACCTTATACTGATTGGATTGACTGACAATATCCATTGTGGATGAATTATCGAATTGATTTTACAATGTTTACAGGTGATACATATTAATCGACCATAAAACACATAGGTAGTTTTACCATATAGTATGGAGAATTGGCTAATAATGATTACTACAAATTGCAATTAGTTGGCCATTCACTCACTAGGGTAGCCTTTACTTGGTATTCTAACCTGCTGTCAAATTCCATATGAACTTGATAGAAAAGTTTCATGGCCAATTCTTTTAGAAGGACAAAAAAACTTCTATGGCTGATTTGGCATGGTTTCGACAACTGCTAGGGGAATAGGTTGATTAAGAGTAAGGTAGGCCAATTACATTACTCAGTTTAAAAGAGCAAAAAGCCGGTGCAAGGTAGTGACGATCGAGACAAAATTCGTCCAGTTAACCAAAGACGATGAGCCCTTGTAAAGTGAAGATCGAAGACATGAGTGAAGATGGAACATCAAGGAGCATTAAATAGGTAAATATAGTGCCTTAGTGACCCTAACCGTAGACCAAAAACAACCTACCTTTAGATGATCTTAGGGACCCAATTAGTAAAATATTTATTAATCATTTTATCAACCATAAGAGATGTAAGACCCGTATCTCAGTCCGTACCATTTCGTAGGTTCGATCCTCCCCGTCGAATTTCGGTGACCCACGACCTATAACTGGCATTTGTGCGCGACCCTGAGTCACACACCATCAACCCGAGTTGACTCAATCCGAGACTTGTATCCTAGCGACCACGCCGTCGCTGCAGTTCAATGCCGTGTCTCGCACGCCGAGCGATACCCAGGGTAGGAGATGTGGGCTCGCGTTTAATTCGAGGAAAATGCCGCGCGTTGCAAAATCCAAGAGAATCTCTACCTAAATGTCACATCAATTCCATCAATCCCATCAATGGTCAAGTACATGTCAAGTACACATCACCTCACACCCCATCCCCAAGAAACCCCATAAGTCAACAATCCCTTACACAACCCACGCCCTTCTTACACAATTTACCCCATAAGTCAACAAATCTCTTACACGCCCATCACTCCACTCATCACTCCATCACCCATCCTTCTCTCTCCTTACAACCCTCTCTCTCTCATTTCTCAAACCCATTTCCAAGCAACCAAAAATATCCCACGTCGAAGCTTCCCAAGCTCTCATGGAGAAGTTTTAGTGTGGCCCACTTCTTAAGCCTCTCATCTCCCATCTCAACCCTTCATTTTTCATCATCTTCCGTTGGGATCGAAGCCAAGGAGCAAAGAAAGCCTAGGGAGCAAGAAGATTAACAATCGGTGGGTGATCTTAGATCTACATTTTCATTTTTATTTTTGTGATTTAAGGGCCCACATTTGGTGGGACCCACCTTGATGTACGCTTTGTAACAAGAGGGGCCCATAGTGGCGGGGCCCCTCCATCACCGCCGATATCCCTCTCTCTCTATGATTAATGGCCCACCTATGATGTGTGTATGTTATCCATGCCACCCGATGAATGGGCCACCTTGATCCCAATTTGGGGCATGCATGACCGGACGGTCACACAGGCTCGGATGAGGGGAAAAAAATAAATATCAGCTTGATCCAACTTTGGTGTCCCACCACGTGGGACCACCATGATGTTTGTGCATCATCCAACACCGTCCAGCTTGCTGGACGGTGGGCTAGACGCTGGATGCATGAAGTATATAAATATACATATATATGTACATGGTATGTATATATTATGATATTATATTATGTTATAATATTATAATATGATATAATATATATATATATATATATACTGTAAGTATATATACAGTTAGGTGGATATACGTACATATGGGCCCCATGTGGGACCCACCTATCTTGGAAAAGAGGATTGGCTAGTGTCCATGCACCATCCAGATGGCTGGATGGTGGGGACCCACCTGACGTGCAGGTCACACCCACACCGTCCATCTGTTTATTTGGTGGGACCCACCAGACGTGTGTGTTTCATTTGCACCATCCATTTGGACGGTGCCATGTATGGCCCAACCACGATGCATGTGCTTTGTCCAAGCTGACCAAATGGTGGGACACACCGCTAAACTGACATCTGCAAGTTCTGTGGGTCCCACGTGTGGATGTGTTCCATCCATAACGTCCATCCCTTTAGCGAGCTGTCTTAGGTGGGCTACGTTCATGGACCTCACCCCGATGGATGCGGTTCATCTAAACCGTTCATCCATTTAGTGAGCCAGTCCCAAGGGCTGAGACTAAAAATAAGGCAGATCTAATATCAAGTGGACCACACTACAGAAAACAGTGGGACGTCCACCATTGAAACCCCTTGGGTTACCAGATTGTGGACCACTATGATATTTATTTTTCCTCTATATCCAGCCCTTTGTGACTTGATAAATAGACTGGATGGGAAATAATACTATGGTGGGCCCCACTGGAATTTAACAGTGGAAATCATCATCACCACTGTTAGGTGTGGTATGGTCCAGATGATCCTTTAGATAGATTCATTTTTGTGATAATGCTCTAAAATGATCTCGAGTAATAAATGAATGGTGTGTTGGTTTGGACCCATTTGAATCGGCCCATTCGATTCAGCCCATTTGAATCGACCCATTCAATTCGGCCCATTTGAATCGGCCCATTTGAATCGGCTCATTTGATTCAGCCCATTCGATTCGGCCCATTGATTCGACCCATTTGATTCGGCCCATTTGATATAGCCCGAAGTTATATATATTGGCCCATGAGTTGAGGCCCAATGTAACATATATAAGGACCATGAGTGGGCCCAACGAGACGAATGTGAGGACTTTGTGATGTATATGAGGCCCATTGCGATGTGAGATTTCACCATGATGTATGTATTAATGTTTTTGGCGGCCATGCCTTGAGAGCAATGGTGGTTTAACGTCCATATTGTAAGAGCAATAATGGTTAAATGTCCGCATTGTAACTCTCCTTAGGGCCCATTGTTAGGCCCATACTTATAGTGTGTAGGCCGTCTAGGCCCATCTTCGTTATGAACAGAATCCATCACCATATAACATGTTTAGTATAGTTCCATGATTCATGCTCATACGCATCATATGTATGCTTGATATGAGGAGTGACTGATCATAGCGTCTGCCTTTGGGCATATTGTTTACGGGACTCCCTGATGGGGGGAGTTGTCCACATGAGCGCGCGGTACGTGTAGGATTGCTGCATGACTAGATAGTGTGATTCATGCATTTTGCATTGTGTGATATGATTACTGTATGCCCTAACGACATCAGGGCTGTAGCCTCCACAGGCGTACCGTGGTTGGAAGGATTGGACACCAGAAATCTTGTTCTACATGATGTGCTATAAATATCCCTGGGTGAAAGTCCTTAAACCCTTATGGTACCAGGAGGTTGCTCCAACGTCTAGACCGAGTGGATGCATGAGTGCCGAGTGCCGATTACCAAAAGGTCGAGCTTTCCACTGTGTTGTGGTTAGTTGAAAGGGGTTGCGACCTTACCCACCTGAGAGGAGGGGGAAAAGCTAGGCCGAGTTTGACCAGCTCGAGGAATGGGTCCGCTATCGACGAGCCGAGTCCGATATTGGTAGGTGGATAGTGAGGTCTCTTCCACTCGCCCTGTTGCACACAATGGGGCGACAATCTAGTTTGGAGTATACTAGACCCTGGTGATATTACAGAGTTAAGCTGTATTGATATGTGAACTTAGATAAAGATTGGTGTGCTTGAATTGTATCTCGCATCGCATGGCCTTGGTACGGCCGACATCATTCATGTCTTGCATCGCATAGCCTTGATATGGCTGATAGTATTCATAAATTCACCTGTATATTCTGCATTGCTCTGATATTGCATAATTACATTACTACATTGCGCACACACTTTCACCACCCTCTGAGCTTTCCGTAAGCTTATGCACGACCGTTGCGTGTAGGTGACGTTGGACCGTAGCAGTGCTAAGGCAGGAGCGCATAGTAGATCATCTTGGAGCTTTTGTCTATGCGCACTATACTTATAAGTTTATGATCATAGTGAAATGTGATGGAGTTTTTGGTTGTTGTTTATGGGTTATGCCTTTAGTTATGCTTGTTACGAATCAAACTAATGTTAAAAATCCTCCTTGTAGGAACCTAGGATCGGAACCTGGTAAATGGGTGCCAGGAGCCGAGAATAGGGTACTACGGAGGCTGTCGGTGCAGGATTCGGCGATTGAAAATTTTGTGAGCCCCGTTTCCGAGTTTAGGGCGTGACAATAGCCTAAACTTATCACTATTATATTGGCTCAAGAGGTTTCAAGTTGCTAAAATAACTATAAGAATTTAGCTACCTTTGGTCCCACTAAAACTACCCAAAATGAGACAGTCAACTCAAACTTTAAATACAAGCTAATTCGGATCTAGACGAATAAACATTTGGCCGGTCTCAGTGCGACCGAAGGGTGATTTCGGTCCGACCAAAGGTAACCAAAACAGGATATGAACAAGAAGGGGTTATTTAGTCCTAGCCGAAAGAACCTTTGGTTGGACTTAGTCCAATCGAAGGTCAAGATTGGTTTGATCGAAGGTCAAAATCGGTCCGATCGAAAGTGACCAAAACTGCCCAGCTGCTTTTAGTCAGAATTTGGTGTGACCAAACTATAATTCGGTGCGACTGAAAATATTACGGTGTGACCGAAGAACTATTTGATGCGACCGAAAACTAGCTGTTAAAGATCTGTTGGAGATTTTCTTTTATAAAATGGCATTTAGATCTTTGCATGGATGATAGATTTTGGCATTTTAGAGACCGTAGTGTATTCTAAGCTCTACCAAACATCCTAAATTCTATCCCAATGAGATCCATACTCTCTTCTTAGTGATTCTTTACTCTAATGAGCATTCAAAGCTCCTCTTCAAGAAGATTATGATGTCAAGCCTTCTTTATATTTTAAACTTATTGGTAACTCCAAATGTCTATCAACCTCTAGAGTATCCATCTAGAAGAATCTCCTAAGTATTTTAAACTTCCCATTAGTAGTAGGAGATTCAACTAACCTCTCATGACCTTAGTCACCTCGAATGAGCATTATATGCAAGTTGTTTGATCTTGGAGCTGAAGCATTGGCAAAGCAACAACATCATGATCGAGGGAGCATTGAGGATCTGATTGAAGCATGGGAGAGGGGAGATCAAGCAACCCAAGAAGGCGCTACAAAAGGGAACTCAATCCGACAAGTAAGTTATCAATCGAAAGAGTCTAAGTTTACTCTCTTTCATTGTGTAGGATTGATGGTAAGAGTTTGTAAACTCAAACTCGACTAGGTTCTTATATAGGACATTGGCTCATGTGAAGAGCTTCAATCTCCAGGTTCTTGTGTAGGACCTTGGCCTTTGCGTAGGGCCTAAAGCTTCGGGTTCTTGTGTATGACCTTGAATCTTGTGTAGAACCCAAAGTCTAGAGTTATAACGAATCGAAAAATTCTGTACAAAGACCCGAGTACCACCTCAGGCAGAAATCACTCAAGACCAAATCCTTTAGAAATTGACAAGTTTAACTAGGTGCTAAACTAGATTAGCTGCGAAATATGCTTGGTCCACTTTAAATACGAACTGTAAAATCCAAAACTTGTAGAATCATTGATGCTACATTACCCTAAATCTAGGATCAATCTCATTACCCAGTTGCTCTCGAGAGCACATTGAAACTTCGTATCGGACCAGGACCGCACGTCGAAAGTCTGATTACAATGAAATTATATAATTAAGACCGCCTTGTTGGACTTAACAATCACCTCGAAAATCAAGTCCAGACAGTATCCCAAAGCTATTCGCTCGAGCCCGGAGTGAAGTATGTGAGAAACGCGAATATCTTTAAAAAATAAACCTAAACTTAAGTAAACTGAGTTGTTCACTTACAAGTCCAAATATAAGAATTCTGACCGTCAGAATCTAACCCAAATACACCCTTGGATCAGGGGAAATTTCATACACAGGTCAGTGTATTTGTGGCCCTGATAGGTGATTGTGGACCGTTGAACTGAAACTGGTCCACCACGGACGATCTGTAAACCCGATCGGACCAAAAACTCAACTTGACCTAGATCCAATATAAGGGAGCTTAAGTCTGACCTTAAGCTCAAGGGGGGGCTCTGGAAGTGCTCCGTTGAGCTGAAACAGATGCTTTTTGGACATAACCTACGTATACCTTGGCCGTGGGGTCATTCCCATCAGTTTTGGGCCTATATAAGGACCTTAAATCCCCTCTCTTATATTCCATACGAATTTAGAAACCCTAAGAAAGAGAGGAGAGAAAAAGGGAAGGAAAGAGAGAGAAAGTGAGAGAGAAAGAGTAGGCGCTTCTTCTTGGGATTCGATCCCGCTACTCCACGTGCCTTACCATCACTTCTGTATCGCTCTATCGGCGATACCGATCCCGTTCTTAGGTAAGAAAACCTAATTCTAATCTGTTCTAGGGTTTCAATTGTTGCAAGCTGCGAAGTACCTGACTTAACTCGTGCTATAGGTTGTCATTCCATCGTTGACAAAGACTTAACATCTAAAATGACTCCGTTACGCGTTTATCGGCATAAGGTGCAGACTATAGACATATAGGTTATGGTTTTTAAAGCTTTCAATGTCGGATAATGATAGATTCCTGATGTGGATGTTATTTCACATGCAAAATGTGATGTTTGTTTTGTGTTTCAGTTATATATGAAATTTGTAGAGTTTAGCGTATTCTGTGTATTTGTAGAAAATACCGTATACGTACAAAATATGAAAGTGTGTTTGCCATGACTAACTACTGTGTGTATATGCTAGTTATATGTGTATCAACTCCTCGGTGAAAGGATTCGCCCTAATACATATTTTGGCCAACATACATTATGGATGTTAATACGTGTAGTCTAAGTGTTTGTAAAAATGCTTGTATAAGTAAGTACTTAGTAAATAGTGCTTTGGGTGGGTGTGAGATAGGATTCTCAACTACCTTAGTTAGTTTAATCGCTTACTTATGAAATGTATGTGTTTGGATTTCCTGTTTAAGTTGTATTTTATAACATGCTTGTTAACATGTTTGAACTACTTAGTTAATTCTGCTCTGACTACTCCACATACTGGTTAAGGATTGAATGTGATTGGGGCTATGTTATAGTCCCGGCAATCGGTAACAGGCTTTGAGTTCGTGGCTGAGATTTATTCGCCACGTAGGACGTGTTTGACGAACCCGAGCCGTACTAAAGTTGTTAATAGTGGTTAGGCCACATGGAGTGCTTACACACTTCATGTCGATTAACTCGTTGTGCGCTCGTACTAGTCGGGCTCGTCAAGTAACTCGATTGACCCGATGTATGTTCACCATGTTCGGACGCTCCTGCTTGAACCTAAGGTACCAAACTCACCAGTAGAAACCTCATTAACCTTGTTACCTCGATCCGCTAAGACTCATGAGCCGGACATGGTGGTATGGGACACTGTGGTCGAGCTGTCGGCCTATGCCAGGGCGACTAGTCCACCCGTAGTGACCAGTGAGCAACACCGCCTCATGAGCCGAATACGGTGGTATGGGACACTGTATTCAAGCTGTCGGCCTACATTGATAAGGTGACGAGCCCTTTGTAGTGACCTCGAGTATACTCTGACACTACATTGAGGCGACTAGCCTTTTCGTAACAACTAGATTATAAACTAAGACTACACTGCATCGAGGCGACGAGCCCTTTGTAGTGACCTAGAACCGTAACATCGTATGAGAATTGTTGGGACTGACGACCCTAAAATAGATCATTGTTTGGAAAATGATATAAGGGAGGTGCCTTAGTTTCCCAAATCCTACTGTATGAAAAGGACTAATAAGAACTTGGTAATCACGCTCATAACATCGCATTGCATGTGCCCCGGGTTGAAGAGCACAGAGGGAAGAAAGCATGCCATGACCGTAAGATGGTGTCGTATGAGGGAGTGTAGGCAAGGGCATGCATCATGAATACATTTCATCCTTGCATTAATAAGAGTATCTAGGAATGTCTGATATGTCTGCTTTATCATTACTGCTTGACTGAGTTGATAACATGTTAACCTTTACTCATGATTCCACTGAGTTGATCACTCACTCTCACATTCTGGGACGGTGTTCTGAACACCCACCAGACTCTGTCTTAGTTGCACATGACGATGCGACTCAGGAGGCAGAGCCTGATTATGATAGTGATTAGGATGTGTTCTCGTATATGCCGTTCTCTAGCGGTTTTGCTTAGGCCGTCCTGATCGACGGGGCTACAGGGCTTATCATTGTAGTTGAACTATTTTTGACATTTTGACTCTTGAACTATTACATGTATATGATGACTCAGTGATGTGTTCATACTCTGGAGACCGATAGTGATCTTTTTGGCTCATATACGTTTATATACATCTTTCAGTCTTCCGCTTGCGTTGTATAAATTGATCTAGAGTATGAATTACTGTTTTGGTATAATCCCACTCATGATTAATGCACTAACACATACAACATTTAATCATAAGCATATATGTTACATAAGTGATGTTTTGGAAGTCAGGAGTTGAGTTGATACTCGACCTCCGATTTTCAGGGCATTACAAGTTGGTATCAGAGAATGATTTGGATTAAACCGGACCTGGGTTATGGTCGCACGACATACGCTGATGTTTTTCGACATAGGTGGGTGCGAGAAAAATGTAGAAACAAACTTAGGTTTCCCCGATTTCGCTAATTGGCGAAGTTCATCGATATCGATCGCCGAGATCGAGTCCGTACACCTCCGTGATCGCTTGAGGCGACCTCGGACCTTTCTTAGACCGTCTATCGATAGCTTTAGATAGTAAATCACCTCTTCTCAGCCCTCAATACTATACATATACAGCTGTACATCAGAAACACACCCGTGAGGACTCAAAATGACTCAAAACGGAGTCGGGGGCCAAATGGGACTCTTCCAGGGGGACCCAGGGTGGGACCCTCATACATTTAAAGTCCAGGGGGCAGGAGGACCTCACCCAAAGGGCGAGTCCTCTCCAGAATGTCCAGAGACTGGCGAGGGCCTCGTCGGTTTGGCGAGGCCTCGCCGCCAGACGGGCTCGGCCGGGCGGGCTCGCTCAGGCTGACGAGTTTTAGGCGTTGTGTAGCCCACTTGTGCATAGGTTTTTGATTAAAACCCCTCCTAGGTCACCCCTCCTTCACAAACTAACCCTCCAAGCTTCCTTTTCTCAAGAAAACACCCAACTCCTCACTCAAATCCCCCTCAAAGTGCTCCTTCTTCCATTTTCGTGCACCACCTTTACCACACATTCGAAATCTCCCTCCACAGCTGTTTACCTTCTTCATTCCCCTTTCATTTGAGCATTCAAGCCCCACTTTGTGTCTCAAATTTGTGGGAACCCAAGTATCTCTCCTATTTCCCCATTTTCTTTCCTTTTTCACGACATTGTTCGAGCTTGTAACATGCATCTTCTCCATTTCCACCATTCTTTCTCTCGTGGGAAAGAGAAAGGGCGCCGTGGATGAAGCCGGGCCTAGTCGCCCTACTCGTTCAAGGAAAAAGAAAGCCGACGCTGCAAGTTCAAGCATTGATTTGGAGATTCGAACGAAGCAGGTGCTTGATCCCCATGCTCCCCTTGAAAGGATTCTTCTGGCGAAAATGTCTCATGGTAGGTTTCATGACCGTAGGGTCCTTTTCGAAGCTTATGTTGATGAGAAGCTCTTTGGTGAGTATCTGTTATTGGAGCGCTTGGGTGAGGGCGGATGGGGCCCTGTGTTTGAGGGAAAATATTGTGCAAATGTGGGCACTGTCCGATCATTCTATGCCCATATTTAAGAGCCTACGCTGGAGCCCTTACAGTTCAAGATTCCCACGGGAAGAGGTCGGGAGGCCACAATTGATGCTGGCCTGATAGCTCGACTCATGGGAATATCGCTTGGCTAATTCCACGTGAGTGAGAAGAATCTGAAGAGTACACGTGAAAGGGATCGCCGTACGCGTTTCCTTTGTGGTCAACTGGTTCAATGACAGCCAAACAATAGCCTTCTAGCGTCAAACATGACGGATGATTTCTGCCTACTCCACCATATCTGCACGTTTAACGTGTACCTCTGGTGGGGCAATCGCAGTGAGTGCACGCGCCTGATGGTAGACTTTCTATACCAAGCGGGGCAGGGAGAGAAGTTGTGAGTGCCTATGTATGTTTTGCGACAGATAGTTCTTACCGCATGCTCCATTAGAAGGACTGATTCGCTCCCCTTCGTCCGGCTTATATGCAAGATTGCACGCGAGTTGGGCTACAAACTTGGCACAGAACTCCCAATGCTGTAACAACTACTCTCAATCAGATAAAAATCGGGCTACGGCAGCGGCAAGCTCGACTTGATGAGAGTGAGGATGAGACGGCTAGTGAGGAGTATGAAAGCGAGGAGGAAAGCAGGGAAGAGATAGAGGAGGAACAGGAAGAAGAAGAGGAGGCCCAAGATACGGATGAGAGCGCTCCTCCTATGGCACCGGAGCAGGACACTGATTGGGTTACTAGGGATGCCCATTTAGCTTGACTTGAGGAGGGTCAGGCTACCTTGTGATAGGATATTGTTGATCTCCAAGCCCTCGTGAAGTATAATTTCCAGAAGGTGACTTGTACCTTGAAGACTATCCTGTGCTCTCTGTAGGATAAGGGTGCCCCTCCCCCTTCACCAGATTCGGATACCTAGTCTTCCGTACCGTTGTTTTGTAGCTTGCTTGTTGCTGCTTTCGGATGTTTGTGTTTAAATGTTTCATGGGCTTAGTAGTGTAGAAGGTAGAAAGTGTGTTTGGGCTGAATAGTTCATAGCCGTATGCATTCCTGTCATGATTCATGTAGAACTGTATTCCATGTATTGTGACAAATTTTGGTAAATGAAATGCATGCAGTTTCTTTTGCTATGAAGTGTGTGGAATGCTTAAAGGATTGTGTATTGTTATGCTACATCTTTTACAAGTTGTGCCCTATGTCATATAGGGAATGCCACCTATTGTCACGCGGAGCACGGCACGCCTCACATTTACTAATTCGATGGACCAAACACCTCCCCGGAGTGATGGTCGTACAGACCCTGGTTCGGGCCCTATTCGTGAGACTATGTCTGAGTCTCAGCCTTCTATTGGTCCTACAGTTGGGCCGCCACCTTACACACCACCGGTTCGTGAGCAACACCATGCGTCTTCTTCGATGTAGCATATACCTCAGTCTGCCCCACCTACGGATAGGTTGGAGCAGTTGTTGATGATGATGCACCAGTAGCAGCAGCAGTAGCAGGTCTTGGCCACTATTGTAGGGGCCTTAGCTCAGGGTGGGAATGCGACTCCACCTGCACCATCTGTGCACCCTGCGAAGACTGTAGGGCCTTCCGCTCTGGATGAGGGTGTGACTTTACCTGCACCTGCTGTATACCCTATGGGGAACTTGAGTACTAGTGGTCTCCTCGAGTGATTCAAGTGCTTGCGGCCTCCTACCTTTGCGGGTTCTCACAGACCCGAGGAGGCCGAATATTGGCTTGACCACATCTCCAAGATGCTGAGGATGCTACACTATACAGAACCGGAGCAAGTCGAGTTGGTTACCTTTATATTTGAGGAGGCCAGCTTGTGGTGGGATAGTGTCCTGCGGACCGTTGCAGTTGAGTATGTATGGACGAGGGCAGCATTTGAGACCTGCTTCCATGAGAAGTATTATCCCCCTACGTACCGGCACGAGAAGGAGAATGAGTTCTTGTGCCTCAGGCAGGGAGGTATGTCAGTGGTAGAGTATGAGCACCGGTTTACAGAGCTGGGCAGGTGTAACAGCCTGAATCTTCAGGACCCGAGTATACGACTCGTTTCCCAAAAACCCGAGTGTTAACCTTAAAGGATGGTCAAATTCGAGTATACACTTTTTTTTCTTTTATCAGAGTTAACAAATAAGCGTAGTGTGGACAAATCGACATAAATGAAAATTTTATTATCATTCAAATATACAAGAAGCTGCCCATAATGACTTATACAAACCAATGTCTCTGAATTTAATAAGTACAAGATTTACAAGATTCAATACATGAAGAATAACAGAAAACACATAAATATAAGTCACAGATCGCACTGAGCTCCTCCAGTAAATACTGATCATGCACCCCGACGATCCTACCTCTGCTCCTCATCAAGTCCGAACATGCATATCGCTAAAGCCACCATTTACCACATACGGTTATATATTTGATGGATGAGTGGCCAACTCAGTGTGAATTCCCTCAAGATTACACACCGCCGCATTAGGTAAGCATAGTTATAAAACATTGGACAACCAAAACAGTAAATGCGGTCTTATTAGATGCATGGATGCGTGAATGCAATCATCGCCGAGGATGCTCATCCGTGCGGACGGTGGGCCGTCACCCATGCAATCATCGAACACAGGGAAACATCAACCGGTCGAATCATCGAACCTGGGAAATATCAACCCGGTCGGAACGTGCCATGTATGCATGATTAGCCAAGTCATTTTTAGTCCATTTACAATCAGCCAATTTAGATAAGCTCAAAGGTCACTACGGGGAGCACATGGCCCAGCGTAGGCCGACAGCTCGGGCATAGTATCCCATGACTACCATCCCCGGCTCATGAGGCTGCCATCTTAGGATGTTTAATGGAAACCCATCGACTAGTGGTCAATCATATTACAGTATATGGGGCTTACCATCGCATGGTTGCACAGTATAAAACATCAAACCCACATAGGAAAAATATCAAATAAAACCACGTAGGGCGAATATCAAAACCATACGATGAAAACCATCCGTAAAAACTATTGAGCACAACAACCCTGGATGGTAGACCCACATCAATTATCCATCTAGACCACCACTCAATAACCCCTAAGTCGAAGGTCCATTTTAATCACAACCAGTCAGGTTACATCCCAAGTTTGAGTGTACATTCATATGTGGGAATTTTCCACCAATGTACCAGTTTAAAGTCCATAAGCAATACACAAGCATGAACAAATATGCAGGATGAACATTAAGCAGGAAATATAGCAATTCAATTTCCACCAGCTAACACATATGATTATAAGAGAGAGATATCATTTATGAATTTAAATAAAAACTATAACTTAAGCTAATGAGAAGATGGAAAGCTCAAGGGGAACAATCATCACCTTATACTTTGGATCGCCTTCTAGTGTCGCTAAGTGCTTGCGTCCTTAGGATCGTATCCTATCACAATCATGAACTTGTATGGTTAGATCCAAGTTCTACACACTACCTAGGGAATGGATTACTTTTAGGGTTTTGGTATAGAGTTAGGGCTTCATCCTAGGGTTTAGTCCTAGGAGTTGAACTGTAATACATGTGTAGCTTAGTCGGTGTAATAATATGGTTAGTTGCAGTTTAACGTTAATGATACAACTAATTCTAGTATGAGTAATCTATTAGTGGCTAATCATGTCCATAATAAAATTTACCATGATAAGAGTATCAAGGATTGTAGATCGAGATCCTTCTAGTTTTGTGTACCATTAATTGCCATATAGACTTACTAACTACAAAATTATTATTGTCATTAGTGTTATGATGTATATTAGCCAACTTGATAATAAAAATCATTATGATGGAATTAATAATAGAATTATGATTGATGATAATATTATTCATGACACTAATTTGTGCATTATAGAACTAATTATTACTCCTAGTCAATATCATAGAAATAACATTAGCTGTTATAATAGGTAGGAAATAATAGTAGTGATATCATTAATGACAAAATAATTGCTAACGAATATGAAAAGAAATGGAGCTTCTCACCTAGATGACTCGGTTCGAGTCGAGCTGACTCGGCTCAATACAACCAGCAATGCCTCTTCTTCTCTCTTTCTTTCTGCTGGAATATCCAGCCATACCTGGACTGGACCCAAGCCCAGCTCGACTCGGTGGGTCCCAGCCGAGTCGACTCAGCAGTGACTCGGGACACCACTTCCACTCTCCTTCTTTCTTCCTTTCTTTTCTTCCCTTCCCCCTTTTTTTTTCTCTCATCCTGCTGGAACTCCAAGAAAACCCCCGAGCATGAACCGATCAGAGCCAACTCGACTCGGCTGACCAGTCGGGTTCTTTGCCCGAGAACTCAACATCTCCCTCTCACTTTCTCTTTCCTGTTTCTTCTTTCTCCTTTCTTTCATTCTCATTTAGAGAGGTCCACCAGCACCTGGACTCGACCCGACTATGACCCAACTGGGCCAGCGACCCAACCCAAAACCGAACTCGGTCGGGTCAGCGTGGTGCGGTACCCAGCAGTGCGGTGCAACAGCCACCTCCTCCCCGTTCCCTCCTTTCTTTTCTTTCTGTTCTCTCTTTCTTCTTCGTTTCTCTCTCCTTTCTTCTTAGAGATGTTCCACAGGGCCTGGAAGAGGCCGAAAAAAGAGCCAGGACCGCCAGTGCTTGATGGTTTCTCGGTGGAGAAGAGGACAGCCATTAATGGCAGATTCTCTCCCGTCGTTTCTTCCTTCATTCCGCGAGCATGGGGTAGTTCCTAGGGGTACACTAGAGCTCGGAGAGTGGACGGAATGGAGCTCGAACGTCATTTGGTTGGTGGGTTCGAATGGAGAAGAAAATGGTGGATTTTCGAGTTGAGGCAAGGGAGTGGGGAGAGACCGTTGCTACTCCCATCTGTGGGACTTAAATCGAGCCCTGAACCCGTTCAGGGCCGTCGGATGAGACTGGAAGGCCGGGATTGAATCCCGCTATCCGGTTTTCTGAAAAACTGTTGGCGGAAGGGAGGTTTTGGGCGTCGGTTTCCCACAAGGAACCCTAACACGTGAGCTGAAATGGATGGCAAGGATTTTCTCTCAGTGAACGGCTGAGATGAGAGGAGGAACCCTCACGCGGATCGCCCTTGTGGCGCAACGGGAACAGTTTCCTTATTTGGAAACATGGTTTTGTAAGGCCTGTTTGGGTCGAAGATGGTGCGCATGTACATGTGCTCAAATACGAGGAAAGAGGTAGGTTTAGGTTGGGCCTATGCTGCGGATCAGATGGTCGGTTTGGATTGTCAAGATGGGTCCTGCTGGTGGGCCACCATCGATGAAAACGGACAACGTCCGTTCGTTTGAAAAGGGCAGGGAGCGGGAAGCAAGGAAGAAAATTCCTTTTTTTGGAAATTTTCGGTCAAGCACAGCTTGACCGGGTATTTTAGTTCAGTGCACAGCTAGTGCACACGCATGGTGCACTCACGGGGTCGGTGGTGGGGTCCACGGTGAGGTTTGTAGGAAATCAACACCGTCCATTCTTCTAGGGAGTTCCAACAAAGGGTCTTGAACGTTGGTCAGCTGATCTAAGGTATAGGTGGGCCCACGACTTGTTTGGTAGACCTAAGGGTTGTTTCTCGTCAACCTAGTGGTCGGATGATGCCTAGGTTGGACTTTAACTTGCCTAAAAGACCCTAATGGCCCATTTGTAATGCTTTTGCCATATATTACTAATCGATACTATTATTAATATAATTTTTTTTTGTTATTCTTGTATGTTATTTATAATTACACTATATTTAGAACTTCATACATATGTAATTTTAAATATTAACATGCTACCATATAATTGCTATTGATCACCTATCTATTAATATGAAATTCATAATATACAATATTATATCATACCTACATAAAAATTGAAAATAGTACAATATCATATTTGAAAACACATTGTTAAATACTCGATTTTATTTAAAATCTCTAACAATTTTTGTTTGCATATTTATGAAGGATATTTAATGTTACACTAACATTTATAATTCAACTATACATTGTGAAATTACCACTCATTATGTTTATTTAATATGATATTATTTTCAAAATATTTTGTATACATTAAATATATATGTATCACCATATTCCCTACATTTTCAGGTAAATTATTAAAATACACCTATAAAGTTTGATCTATGTCTGCACAAAATAATGTACTTATGAAGTATCATCTGATGTCTGGATGGTTTGATTTATCTATCAAGTGATTGAAATTTTAATGTAAGATTTACCTAATGATGTAGCGGTCTTTACGTTTTGGTTTATGCTAGGACGTGGGGACATTTAATTTAATTAGACTAGTGTTTATACTAAGCTTGGTTATGTGGCAACACCCGAATACTGAAAAGTACGGGGTGTTACAATCTACCCCCCTTAAAGAAAATCTCGTCCCCGAGATTTGGTAAACGCATCCCGATTATTAGCATGGTGAGTGATCTGCGTACCGTATATCGCCTATGTCCAAGCGTGCTATCGAAACTTGGGTTTAAACGGCCCATAGGAGAATTTTTCTAATCTTTCATACCTTCATTTTAATAAGTCGGACGATGTATATGCCTAGGTATGAAACCCAACAAGCTATATATAGATCTACCCCCCTTAAAGAAGATTTTACCATCGGGATTTGACAGTGCTTGTCCAAATATTAAAGTTATAAGTGGTTCGATTTTCATGAAGGCGCATCCCGTTGCTTGTCAACCTTTGAACTTCTCATAGTATTGGCTTAGACTATAACTTCATCTAGGTGGCTACTAATAATACTTTATCTTTTTTTTTTTTTTTTTTGTTAACTCTCCTGTACTCCTAATGTTAATTCCCTGTTATCCAAAATACAATACAATTTTTCTGGTTTTCAGTGTTTGAGCTGCCACGGATAGATGGTTGTAGTGGGTTTGAGTCTGATACATCGATCCTTTGCCTACGTAGAACAGAGGATTACTAGTATCAATTCATAATCCTATTAAATCTCAATCTTTTGCCTGATCAGAGCATAGAGATCATTGAGATTTGCTAGGACTTAGGATTTGAGACAAACTGCGTACACATCGCATAAACATGATTCCATCAATCCGTGATCCCGATTGTCCTAGACTTTAGGGAAACATCATGTAACTTTCTATTTTTATAGCCAGTAAGTTAGCGTGGCTCATTACGCTTCCAATGCGCACTCTGATTATCTCAACACAAAATCTTAGGACCCAGGTTTCTACATGAAATCTAAGTTTGATTTTTTTTTTCTTTTTCTTTTTTCTTTTGACTTAGAATTTCAACCCTAGTTCCGATATACTTAGCCTATGGTTCAAATTTTACCTAAGATCATATAACTTCATCTCTAGTTAATTCTTGTGTGCTGAAATTTTCGGAAAATGTTACTTCTAAGTAAAAGATGTATTGAGAGATCCAAATAACAATTGATAGCCTAATTCCTTAGATTTTTGGAAGTGCTCGTGTTCAACCTAGCGTACAATGTGGTGGATAAGGAATTTCCTGCAAAGCCTAAATTCGATCTATTTGATTGATTAGGAAGTCAAGTATAAGAATGTCCTTTCATAGCTTGGTATACATCATAATGAGTACTTGGTGCACTTTTAATTTCTAAGTCCAAGCAACCATTTTGGTAGTTCTCAAGGGAACTAAAGTTTTAAGTTTCTAAGTTCGCAACCTCCCCTAATCTCAAGGGAATCTTACATAAGTTTGAATGGTACTCCAACAATTCCAAAGGGAACCTAAGTCCATTTCTAAGTTCCATGGTTATCCAAACAACTGCCCAGGGGCCTAACATTTTGATTTTCTACATTCTCAATTCCTCCTAGCTACAGATGAAGTTCTCATAAGTTCAAATACTTGTTCTAATAATTTCTAAGGGGACCTAAGTTTTGAATTTCTACATTCTCAAATTGTTCTTTGCTCAGATGGAATCTTATATTGTCATCCAAATCACTTTTAAGGGAACCTAAATTTGGGTCTCTATATTCACAATCATTCTCCTACTTTTAGGAAAAATTAACCTAAGTTCAACATTCTAATTTCAAACATCCTAACTCGAGACATTTAAGGCTTGTATAAGATCATTTCCCAAGGCTAAGTTTGTCCAAACTATGCTCTGATACCAATTGTAATAGCCCGAATCTTCAGGACCCGAGTATACGACTCGTTTCCCAAAAACCCGAGTGTTAACCTTAAAGGATGGTCAAATTCGAGTATACACTTTTTTTTCTTTTATCAGAGTTAACAAATAAGCGTAGTGTGGACAAATCGACATAAATGAAAATTTTATTATCATTCAAATATACAAGAAGCTGCCCATAATGACTTATACAAACCAATGTCTCTGAATTTAATAAGTACAAGATTTACAAGATTTAATACATGAAGAATAACAGAAAACACATAAATATAAGCTGCAAGATCGCACAGCTCCTCCAGGAAAATACAGTCATGCACCCCTGACGATCCTACCCTGCTCCTCATCAAGTCTGAACATGCATATCACTAAAGCCACCTGTACTACCTGTACAGTTGTATATTTGATGGATGAGTGGCCAACTCAGTGTGAATTCCCCTCAAGATTACACACCGCCGCATTAGGTAAGCATAGTTATAAAACATTCAGACAACCAAAACAGAGTAAATGCAGTCTTATTAGATGCATGGATGCGTGAATGCAATCATCGCCCCGGGGATGCTCATCCGTGCGGACAGTGGGCCGTCACCCATGCAATCATCGAACCTGGGAAACATCAACCAGTCGGAATCATCGAACCTGGGAAATATCAACCAGTCAGAACGTGCCATGTATGCATGATTAGCCAAGTCATTTTTAGTCCATTTACAATCAGCCAATTTAGATAAGCTCAAAGGTCACTACGGGGAGCACATGGCCCAGGCGTGGCGACACTCGGGCATAGTATCCCATGACTACCATCCCCGGCTCATGAGGTCGCCATCTTAGGATGTTTAATGGAAACCCATCGACTAGTGGTCAATCATATTACGATATGGGGCTTACCATCGCATGGTTGCACAGTATAAAACATCAAACCCACATAGGAAAAATATCAAATAAAACCACGTAGGGCGAATATCAAAACCATACGATGAAAACCATCCGTAAAAACTATTGAGCACAACAACCCTGGATGGTAGACCCACATCAATTATCCATCTAGACCACCACTCAATAACCCCTAAGTCGAAGGTCCATTTTAATCACAACCAGTCAGGTTACATCCCAAGTATGAGTGTACATTCATATGTGGGAATTTTTCACCAATGTACCAGTTTAAAGTCCATAAGCAATACACAAGCATGAACAAATATGCAGGATGAACATTAAGCAGGCAATATAGCAATTCAATTTCCACCAGCTAACACATATGATTATAAGAGAGAGATATCATTTATGAATTTAAATAAAAACTATAACTTAAGCTAATGAGAAGATGGAAAGCTCAAGGAGAACAATCATCACCTTATACTTTGGATCGCCTTCTAGTGTCGCTAAGTGCTTGCGTCCTTAGGATCGTATCCTATCACAATCATGAACTTGTATGGTTAGATCCAAGTTCTACACACTACCTAGGGAATGGATTACTTTTAGGGTTTTGGTATAGAGTTAGGGCTTCATCCTAGGGTTTAGTCCTAGGAGTTGAACTGTAATACATGTGTAGCTTAGTCGGTGTAATAATATGGTTAGTTGCAGTTTAACGTTAATGATACAACTAATTCTAGTATGAGTAATCTATTAGTGGCTAATCATGTCCATAATAAAATTTACCATGATAAGAGTATCAAGGATTGTAGATCGAGATCCTTCTAGTTTTGTGTACCATTAATTGCCATATAGACTTACTAACTACAAAATTATTATTGTCATTAGTGTTATGATGTATATTAGCCAACTTGATAATAAAAATCATTATGATGGAATTAATAATAGAATTATGATTGATGATAATATTATTCATGACACTAATTTGTGCATTATAGAACTAATTATTACTCCTAGTCAATATCATAGAAATAACATTAGCTGTTATAATAGGTAGGAAATAATAGTAGTGATATCATTAATGACAAAATAATTGCTAACGAATATGAAAAGAAATGGAGCTTCTCACCTAGATGACTCGGTTCGAGTCGAGCTGACTCGGCTCAATACAACCAGCAATGCCTCTTCTTCTCTCTTTCTTTCTGCTGGAATATCCACCATACAGGATCGGACCCAAGCTCACTCGACTCGGTGGGTCCCAAATGAGTCGACTCAAGAAGGTGACTCGGGACACCACTTCCACTCTCCTTCTTTCTTCCTTTCTTTTCTTCCCTTCCCCCTTTTTTTTTCTCTCATCCTGCTGGAACTCCAGCAAACCCCCAGGCATGAACCAGATCCGAGCCAACTCGGCTCAGCAGCGAGTCGGGTTGCTACCCGAACTCAACATCTCCCTCTCACTTTCTCTTTCCTGTTTCTTCTTTCTCCTTTCTTTCATTCTCATTTAGAGAGGTCCACCAGCACCTGGACTCGACCCGACTATGACCCAACTGGGCCAGCGACCCAACCCAAAACCGAACTCGGTCGGGTCAGCGTGGTGCGGTACCAAGAAGGTCTGGGTGCCCACCTCCTCCCCGTTCCCTCCTTTCTTTTCTTTCTGTTCTCTCTTTCTTCTTCGTTTCTCTCTCCTTTCTTCTTAGAGATGTTCCACAGGGCCTGGAAGAGGCCGAAAAAAGAGCCAGGACCGCCAGTGCTTGATGGTTTCTCGGTGGAGAAGAGGACAGCCATTAATGGCATATTCTCTCCGTCGTTTCTTCCTTCATTCCGCGAGCATGGGGTAGTTCCTGGGGTACACTAGAGCTCGGAGAGTGGACGGAATGGAGCTCGAACGTCATTTGGTTGGTGGGTTCGAATGGAGAAGAAAATGGTGGATTTTCGAGTTGAGGCAAGGGAGTGGGGGAGAGACCCGTTGCTACTCCCATCTGTGGGACTTAAATCGAGCCCTGAACCCGTTCAGGGCCGTCGGATGAGACTGGAAGGCCGGGATTGAATCCCGCTATCCGGTTTTCTGAAAAACTGTTGGCGGAAGGGAGGTTTTGGGCGTCGGTTTCCCACAAGGAACCCTAACACGTGAGCTGAAATGGATGGCAAGGATTTTCTCTCAGTGAACGGCTGAGATGAGAGGAGGAACCCCTCACGCGGATCGCCCTTGTGGCAGCAACGGGAACAGTTTCCTTATTTGGAAACATGGTTTTGTAAGGCCTGTTTGGGTCGAAGATGGTGCGCATGTACATGTGCTCAAATACGAGGAAAGAGGTAGGTTTAGGTTGGGCCTATGCTGCGGATCAGATGGTCGGTTTGGATTGTCAAGATGGGTCCTGCTGGTGGGCCACCATCGATGAAAACGGACAACGTCCGTTCGTTTGAAAAGGGCAGGGAGCGGGAAGCAAGGAAGAAAATTCCTTTTTTTGGAAATTTTCGGTCAAGCACAGCTTGACCGGGTATTTTAGTTCAGTGCACAGCTAGTGCACACGCATGGTGCACTCACGGGGTCGGTGGTGGGGTCCACGGTGAGGTTTGTAGGAAATCAACACCGTCCATTCTTCTAGGGAGTTCCAACAAAGGGTCTTGAACGTTGGTCAGCTGATCTAAGGTATAGGTGGGCCCACGACTTGTTTGGTAGACCTAAGGGTTGTTTCTCGTCAACCTAGTGGTCGGATGATGCCTAGGTTGGACTTTAACGGCTAAAAGACCCTAATGGCCCATTTGTAATGCTTTTGCCATATATTACTAATCGATACTATTATTAATATAATTTTTTTTTGTTATTCTTGTATGTTATTTATAATTACACTATATTTAGAACTTCATACATATGTAATTTTAAATATTAACATGCTACCATATAATTGCTATTGATCACCTATCTATTAATATGAAATTCATAATATACAATATTATATCATACCTACATAAAAATTGAAAATAGTACAATATCATATTTGAAAACACATTGTTAAATACTCGATTTTATTTAAAATCTCTAACAATTTTTGTTTGCATATTTATGAAGGATATTTAATGTTACACTAACATTTATAATTCAACTATACATTGTGAAATTACCACTCATTATGTTTATTTAATATGATATTATTTTCAAAATATTTTGTATACATTAAATATATATGTATCACCATATTCCCTACATTTTCAGGTAAATTATTAAAATACACCTATAAAGTTTGATCTATGTCTGCACAAAATAATGTACTTATGAAGTATCATCTGATGTCTGGATGGTTTGATTTATCTATCAAGTGATTGAAATTTTAATGTAAGATTTACCTAATGATGTAGCGGTCTTTACGTTTTGGTTTATGCTAGGACGTGGGGACATTTAATTTAATTAGACTAGTGTTTATACTAAGCTTGGTTATGTGGCAACACCCGAATACTGAAAAGTACGGGGTGTTACAGCAGGTACGCTCCTACTATACTTGCTGACGCGCAGATGAGGATGCGATGTTTTTTCGAGGGCCTACGACCTGACATCCGCTCGAAGATGTGTTGTGCTAGCATACCTTCCTATACTGAGCTTGTACACATGTCTATGCGAGAAGAGCAGGACGGGAATCGATTGACACATTCTCGTGGGCCTATAATCTCTATGCCACGACCAGATATGCCGAGCAGGCCATTCCTCGACAAGAGGTCCCGTACCGACTCTCCCCCCAGGATCGTGGTGTCACCAGTTCCAATGAGGCGACTTGGTCTGACATGTACGTACTGTGGGAGACCAGGTCACGCTGCAGAGAGCTGTTTTACGTGTATGAGAGACAGTGGGTTTTCGTCGCCGCAGAGAATCGACCACCCTTACCCTCAGGTTCTATCGGCTCCACCCCTACGGATTACACCAACTCATCCATCATTCTGGCTACCTGGGCCTTGATTTAGGCTACCTCAGTGACCTGCTCCTCAGCTTAACTGATCTCAGCAGGTGCGCGTCCATGCACTTATAGCGGAAGCGCCTGACTCTACAGCTATGGTACCTTTATCCTTCGATCTCACCGCCTACATTGAAGGTACTCCTATATTTCTGTTGGTGGACACGGGATCCACTATTTCCGTGATAGCATGTTCTACAGTCAAGCGTTTAAGGCTAAGTATGACTCCGATGCGTGAGGTGCGAGTTATCGCAGCACCAGGAACTTTTACAGATGCCACCAAAATGTGTGAGGATTGCTTGATAGATCCAGGGAGCAGGACGATAGGTATTGACCTAATTGTCACCACGATATACCATTTCGATGTCATTCTTAATATGGATTGGCTAACTGAAGTGAGGGTCGAGATTGACTGCGAGACCCGTCTAGTGACAGCTTACGAGTATGAGGGCACGCCCTTTACATTTCCCTTGCAGGCCAGTTGCCCTTTTCGAGTTCTTTGTTACGTTTCTTTATTGAAGAATGTTGATGGCCCGACACTTGAAAACATGCCTGTAGTTCAGGATTTTCAGGAAGTGTTCAGTAAGATACCTGGGCTGTCTCCTCGTCATGAGATTGATTTCACCATTGATCTAGTGCCTGGTGCGACTCCCATTTCACTCCCAATGTATTGCATGCCTCCGTGTGAGATGGAGGAGCTGATGAGACAAATCGATGATCTGTTAGATGCAGGCTTTATGCGACCTAGTGTGTCTCCATGGAGAGCACCTGTGTTGTTCGTAAAGAAGAAAGACGGTTCACTGCGGTTGTGTATTGATTACCGCAGGTTAAACCAAGTGACAGTGAAGAACAAGTACCCTTTGCCCAGAATAGATGACTTGTCTGATCAGTTGAGAGGAGCGTAGTATTTCACGAAGATCGACTTGCAGTCAGGGTATCATCAGTTGCACGTTAGGGATGAGGACGTGCAGAAGACGGCTTTCAGGACTTGTTTTGGGCATTATGAGTTTCTCGTGATGTCGTTCGGTCTTACGAACGCACCGGCCGTGTTCATAGACCTGATGAACAGGGTGTTTCAGCCGTTTCTATTCCGATTCGTCATCATATTTATTGATGACATCCTGATATACTCTAAGAGTCGGGAAGAGCACGAGGAACACCTACGAGCAGTCTTGGATACTCTGAAGAAGAACCAGTTGTTCGCACAGTACAAGAAATGCGACTTTTGAAAAGAGGAAGTCAAGTTCCTGTGGCATGTGGTATCCAAGGTAGGCATAGTGGTGGACCTTGCTAAGGTAGGCACGATTTAGGACTGGGAATAGCCTGGTTTGGTTACTGAGGTGAGGAGTTTTCTTGGTCTGGTGGGTTACTATCGATGATTCATTTGGGACTTCTCGAAGATAGCCAGACCTTTGTCTCAGTTGACACGGAAGGATCTGAAGTTCACCTGGAATGAGAAGGCGGAAACAGCTTTTTAAGAGCTGAAGGACAGGTTGACGTCCGCCCTTGTGCTAGTATTGCCATAGCTAGGGGTCAAATATATGATATATACTGACGCGTCTCGTGTTGGTTTGAGATGTGTCCTTATGTAGAAAGATAGGGTGATCGCTTATGCCTCGAGATAGTTGAGGAAGCACGAGGAGAATTACCCTACGCGCGACCTCGAGTTAGCGACGGTCATATTTGCATTAAAGCTCTGGAGACATTACCTCTACAGAGAGGAGTTCGAGCTCTTTTACAACCACAAGAGCCTTAGGTACATATTCACACAGAGGGACCTAAACATGAGGCAACGACGATGGATGGAAACCTTGAAGGACTTCAAGTTCTAGGTTTCCTACCATCCTGGCAAGGCTAACCTTGTGGCAGACGTATTGAGCTGCAAGAAGGCGATAGCATTTGCGGCTCCGCTGATAGTTGAGGAATGGTACATGGTGAAATTTATGCGTGACTTTGAGCAGAAGCTCACGGTAGAGGAATCGTTTGAGAGTATCGAACATATTCGAGTGCAGCCACTGGTTGATGACCGAATCAAAGAGGCTCAGCGAGAAGACAAATGATTAGAGAAGATGAGGACAAAGGCTAGTGGAGACGAGGATGCAGAATGGAGTGTTGGTATGGATGGGGGCTTGCGTTATCTTAACTGCCTATGCGTTACAGACATTCATGATTTGAGACCGGAAGTTCTTGACGCAGCGCACAATTTAAAGTTGGCAATGCATCCAGGTAGCACGAAGATGTACTAAGACATGAAGAGGTCGTATTGGTGGGACAATATGAAGGCCCATATAGCAAAGTATGTATCATGTTGTCTCACGTGCCAGCAGGTCAAGGACGAGCATCGCCGACCTCCTGGACTCCTTCAGCCCATGCCTATAGCTGAATGGAAGTGGGATTTCATCTCTATGGATTTCATCTTAGGGCTACCGAAGACGAGGAAGGGTTATGACTCTATTTGAGTGATCGTGGATCGGTTAACAAAATCGGCTCACTTCCTCCCGATTAAAGTCACAAATTCTACAGACGAGTTGGCCAAGTTGTATATCAGGGAGATTGTATGTCTGCATGGAGTTCCTATGGAGATCGTGTCGGACCGAGACACGCAATTCACATCTATCTTCGGGACTCGTATCCAGGAAGCGATGGGTGTGAAGTTGAAGTTTAGTACCGCGTTCCACCCACAGATTGACGGGCAGACGGAACGGGTAAACTAGGTGTTGGAGGACATGTTGCGAGCTTGTGTGCTTGATTTCAAGGACAGTTGGGATGACTGTCTTCCTTATGCAAAGTTCGCCTACAATAACAGCTTTCAAGTGAGTATTGGCATGGCTCCGTATGAGGCCTTGTATGGGCGCCCCTGCCGAGCACCGCATTGCTGGACAGAGGTTGGCGAGCGCAGTTTGATCGGCCCAGAGTTAGTACAAGCGACCTCAGAGAACATCGACATTATCAGGCATCTACTTCTTATAACGCAGAGCAGACAGAAGAGCTACGCCGATACGAGGTGGTGACCGCCGGAGTTCAAGGTTGGAGATCATGTGTTTCTTAGAGTTTTCCCTATAAAGGGAGTCCTTCGGTTTGGCAAGAAGGGAAAACTTTCGCCGCGGTTTATTAGCCCATTCCAGATATTAAACCAAGTGGGTATGGTGGTATACCGTCTTGCTTTGCCTACACCACTTGCGGGCGTGCACAATGTATTTTATGTATCTATGCTGAAGAAATACGTTCCTGATCCTTCCCACATTATCAAGTGGGAGCAGGTGCAGTTGAGTGAGGACGCTACTTATATACTGTGACCGACACGTATTCTAGACAGGAAGGAGCAGGTGTTGCGTAACAAGGTCATCCCACTTGTGAAGGTATTGTAGATGCATCACACTGAGGAAGAGGCTACTTGGGAGACAGAAGCCGAGGTTCGTAAGAACTACCCTCAGCTTCTCGAGGAGTACGAAAAGGTAATAATTTTGAGTATGAAATTTTTCTTTAAGGGGGTAGATTGTAACGACTCAAAAAATTCCGTATAAAGACCTAAGTACCACCTTAGGCAGAAATCACTCAGGACCAAATCCTTTAGAGATTAGATAAGTTTAACCAGGTGCTAAACTAGATTAGCTATGAAATCCGATTGGTCCACTTTAAATACGAACTGCAGGACCTAAAACTTGTAGAATCATTGATGCTACATTACCCTGAAATCTAGGATCAATCTCATTACCCAGTTGCTCTCGGGAGCACATTGAAACTTCGTATCGGACCTGTACCGCACGTCGAAAGTCTGATTACTACGAAATTATATAATTAAGACCGCCTAGCTGGACTTAACAACCATCTCAGAAATTAAGTCCAGACAGTATCCCGAAGCTACTCACTCGAGCCCGGAGCGAAGTGTGTGAGAAACGCGAATATCTTTAGAAAATAAACCCAAACTTAAGTAAACTGAGTTGTTCACTTGCAGGTCCAAATATAAGGATTCTGACCGTTAGAATCTGACCCAAATACACCCTCGGATCAGGCGAAATTTCATACACAGGTCAGTGTACTTATGGCCCTGATCGGTGATCGTGGACTATTGAACTGAAACTGGTCCGCCACGGGCGATCTGTAAACTCGATCGGACCAAAAACTCAGCTTGACCTAGATCCAACATAAGGGAGCTTAAGTCCGACCTTAGGCTCAAGGGGGGGGGGTGCTCCGGAAGTGCTACGTTGAGTTGAAACAGACGCTCTTTGGACATAACCTAAGTATACCTTGGCCCTGGGCTCATTCCCATCAGTTCTGGGCCTATATAAGGACCTTAAACCCCCTCTCTCATATTCCATATGAATTTAGAAACCCTAAGAAAGAGAGGAGAGAAAAAGGGAAGGAAAGAGAGAAAGTAAGAGAGAGAGTAGGCGCTTCTTCCTGGGATTTGATCCCGCTACTCCACGTGCCTTACCATCACTTCTGTATCGCTCTATCGGCGATACCGATCCTGTTCTTAGGTAAGAAAACCTAACCCTAATATGTTTTAGGGTTTCAATTGTTGCAAGCTGCGAAGTAGCTGACTTAACTCGTGCTATAGGTTGTCATTCCATCGTTGACAAAGACTTAACGTCTAAAACGACTCCGTTACATGTTTATCGACGTAAGGTGCGAACTATAGACGTATAGGTTATGGTTTTTAAAGCTTTCAATGTCGGATAATGATAGATTCCTGATGTGGATGTTATTTCACATGCAAAATGCGATGTTTGTTTTGCGTTTCAATTATATACGAAATTTGTGGAGTTTAGCGTATTCTGTGTATTTGTAGAAAATACCATATACGTATGAAATATGAAAGTGTGTTTGCCATAACTAACTATGTGTGTATATGCTAGTTATATGTGTAACAACTCCTCGGCGAAAGGATTCGCCCTAATACATGTTTTGGCCAACATACGTTATGGATGTTAATACGTGTAGTCTAAGTGTTTGTAAAAATGCTTATATAAGTAAGTACTTAGTAAATAGTGCTTTGGGTGGGTGTGAGATAGGATTCTCAACTACCTTAGTTAGTTTAATCGCTTACTTATGAAATGTATGTTTTTGGATTTCCTGTTTAAGTTGTATTTTATAACATACTTGTTAACATGTTTGAACTACTTGGTTAATTCTGCTCTGACTACTCTACATGCTTATTAGTTAAGGATTGAATGTGATTGGGGCTATGTTATAGTCCAGGCAATCGGTAACAGGCTTTGAGTTCGTGGCTGAGATTTATTCGCCACGTAGGACGTGTTTGACCAACCCGAGCCGTACTAGAGTTGTCGACAGTGGTTAGGCCACATGGAGTGCTTACGCACTTCATGTCGATCAACTTGTTGTGCGCTTGTACTAGTCGATCTCGTCAAATAACCCGATTGACCCGATGTATGTTCACCATGTTTGGACGCTCCTGCTTAAACTTAAGGTACCAAACTCACTAGTGGAAACCCCGTTAACCTCGGCACCTTAATCCGCTAAGACTCATGATCCAGACATGGTGGTATGGGACACTGTGGTCGAGCTGTCAGCCTACACCGGGGCGACTAGTCCACCTGTAGTGACCAGTGAGCAACACCGCCTCGTGAGCCGAATACGGTGGTATGGGACACTGTATTCGAGCTGTCGGCCTACACTGATAAAGTGACGGGCCCTTTGTAGTGACCTCGAGCATACTCTGATACTACATTGAGGCGACTAGCCTTTCCGTAGCAACTAGAGTATAAACTAGGACTACACTGCATCGAGGCGACGAGCCCTTTGTAGTGACCTAGAACCGTAACATCGTATGAGAATTGCTGGGACTGATGACCCTAGAATGGATCATTGTTTGGAAAATGATGTAAGGGAGGTACATTAGTTTTTCAAATCTTGCTGTATGAAAAGGACTAATAAGAACTTGATAATCACGCTCATAACATCGCACTGCATGTGCCCCGGGTTGAAGAGCACAGAGGGAAGAAAGTATGCCGCGACCGTAAGATGGTGTTGCATGAGCGAGTGTAGGCGAGAGCATACATCATGAATACATTTCATCCTTACATTAATAAGAGTATCAAGGAATGTCTGATATGTCTGCTTTATCATTACTGCTTGACTGAGTTGATAACATGTTAACCTTTGCTCTATGATTCCACTGAGTTGATCACTCACTCACACGTTCTGGGACGGTGTTCTGAACACCCGCCAGACTCTGTCTTAGTTGCAGATGACGATGCGACTCAGGAGGCGGTGCCTGATTACGATGGTGATCAGGATGCGTTCTTGTATATGCAGTTCTCTGGCGGTTTTGCTTAGGCCGTCCTGATCGACGGGGCTACAGGGATTATTATTGTAGTTAAACTATTTTTGACATTTTTACTCTTGAACTATTACATGTATATGGTGACTCAGTGATGTGTTCATACTCTGGAGACCGATAGTGATATTTTTGGCTCATATACGTTTATATACTTCTTTCAGTCTTCTACTTGCGTTGTATAAATTGATCTGGAGTATGAATTACTGTTTTGGTATAATCTAACTCAAGATTAGTGCACTAACACAAACAACATTTAATCATAAGCATATATGTTACATAAGTGATGTTTTGGAACTTGGGAGTTGAGTTGCTACTCGACCTCCGATTTTCAGGGCGTTACAAGAGTCCTTGTGTAGGATTATAAAGGTTAGAGGTGAAGCTTATATAAAACATCCGTAGTGAAATCCAGTACACTCATGGATTGAGTGTGTCCACCGGGTGTAAAGTAGGTAAGTAGCCGACCACTATATATGATTGTGTTTGGGATTGACATTTGCGTATATGTTTAATTATTCTTGTGAGTTTGAATGCTAAATTATGCATGCATGATTAGATGAATGCTTAGTGTTAATAGGTAGCACATCCCACACACTCATATACACTATGTTGATAAAGACTAGTTACTTTTTTGTAAATCATTTGTAATTTATGTGATTGGACCCTCTATTGCTTTGAAAGCCTTAGAGTTATATTGCCTCGCTTAGTTTAAGTTAGACAAATATTGTTTTTAACAGGTGAAAATTTTAAATAGGTTTTAATCACCCCCTCTAAGACATAGTTTTCATTCCTTAGTTCCGCCAAGCTTCTGCAAGAACAGCCGTGGTAATCCCATTACGCCATAGGCACGATTTCAATTAGTATCAGAGAGGGTAGCTCTTGAAGGGCTTAATTGCCTTTTGTTGATCTAAGGAGCTTGAGAATGATGTCTAACCAAGATGGATATGTTGTCACATGGCCAGCATATTTTGACGAGTCTAATTATGCCTATTGAAAGGCTATGATGAGGCTCTTTTTAATGTCCCTTGACCATATGGTTTAGGCTATTGTCGAACAAGGATGGACGATGCCCATGGAATAAGTGTGATTGATGGTACAACCATTAGCGCTCCCAAAGATAAATCCAAATGGAGTGCCGATAAGAGAGCGTAGTATACCTATAATTCCAAAGCTCTCAATGCTACTTGTTGTGTGGTTTCTCCCGATGAATTTAAATGCATGTGTACATGTGAAATAGGGAAGGAAGTGTGGGATACCTTGGAAGTCTCCCACGAAGGAACTAGCACCATAAAAAGATCGAAGCTTCATCTCTTGATCACCCAATTTGAAAACGTTAGGATGGAAGAGTCTGAAGAATTCTACTCTAAACTGAATGATATTTGTAATTCCATGTGGGGTTAGGAGAGAAGATTCCGGAAATGCGTATGTGTAGGAATATACTTTTATCCCTACCAGATAGGTTCACTCCCAAGATAACCTCAATAGAAGACTGTAGGAATATAGATGAAATGAAAGTAGAAGAACCTATAGGTTCCCTACAAACTTTTGAGGTACACTTTAAGATCCCCTCTAAAGCAAAGAAATTAGTCGTTCTCAAAACATCTTATAGGTATTCAAACATAAAGAAACTAAATTTGAAAGTGATATTGATGTCGAGGATAGTGATGAATTATCTAAAGCATTTAAGAAATTTCTCAAGTTTTCTAGAGGGAAGAGTTGTGATAAGAAGGACAAGAAGATGGACAAAAATAAAGGAAAATATATCAAATCACCAAAGCGAGTCTAATGTTACAACTATGAGAACTATGGGCATATTGCCCCCAATTCCCCTAGCAAAACAAGATACAAAGGCAAGGCAATCGTGACAACATGGAATGATACGGACGAGTTTGAATCCACTCTAGATGACTCCTCTAATGTGGAAGGTTACCTTGGAAGCTCCCTTTGGGCTAAATAGTTAAATCGGAGGATCCTGCCTTATTTATGAGCTAATTATAAAACTCAGAGGATTTTAGCCTCTTAGTTTTTTTTTGTGGGACATTAGATATCCTAATGTGTAAAGTGTTAAGGGATCTAGAATAAAAAAATTTTAAAAATTTAAAATTAAAATTAAAAAGGGAGGGGGACCAAATTTTTATGCTTTTTAGAGAAGTTCGGTGTGACCGAAATCGAACCGAGTAGCATTACTTAAAAGTCAACGCTGCCCAGTTTCATTTATTAGTTGCTCTTTATCCCTACTCCTTGTTTCGGCTAGAGTGCTTCGTGACCAAAATCATCCAAATCTCTTGATTCCACCTCTGAATCTGTAAGACCCATATCCTAGCCCGTATCGTTCCATAGGCTTCCGTGGTCCTCTCGGTTGAATTCCGTTGACCCGCGATCTGTTATCAGCGTTTACGCGCTATCCTGAGTCATATCCCGTATATCAGAGTCAGCTCGACTCGAAACTTGTATCCTTGTGACCGTGCCGTCACTACGATTTCGAAGCCCCTTCTCGTGTGCTGAGGCGATACCCGGCCAGGAGATGTGGGCCCGTGTTCAGTTCGAGGATAAACACCGTGCATTTACAACCTAACAGAACATGTCCCATCAATCAATCACATCACATACCATCATGTTAAGTACAAGAGCAACTCCAAAGTCAACTCTCTCTCTTACAACCCATCATGTCAAGTACACACCCATCACTTCCCATCACTCCATCACTCACTCACACCCATCACCCATCTCTCTCTCTCTCTTATAACCTCTCTCTCTCTCTCTCTCTCTCTCTCTCTCTCTTCTCTACCCATTCTCCTAAGCAAGAGAGAGCAAACTGTCCATGGCTTTCCTAAGAGAAGAGAAGCTTACTATGGCCCATCTTCCGATCCCCTCATCTCCCATCTCCACCGTCCAATCTCCATCATCCTCTGTTAAAGTCGAAGCCGAGGGGATTTCATCGGACCAAGAAGAAATGAAAATGATGGGTGATTTCATAACTTCCACCGTTGATTTTATTGTGATTTGAGGGCCCACATATGGTGGGTCCCATCTTGATGTACGCATTGTATAGGGAAGGCCTATAGTGGTGGGGTCCCTCCCCTTCTCACGTCTCTCTATCTCTCTCTTTCCATATTGATGGCCCACCTTGATGATACATGAATTGGTCCATGCCGTGCATTTACTGGACCATACCGCTGTCCAAAGCAGGGCCCATCTCGCTGCCATGTCCAGCCTGCCCACCTTGTTGTCCATTCTCCAACCGGCATGGACGAAGGGATAACACAAATAACAACTTGATTCTACTTTAGTGGGCCACGTGTATGTGGGCCCATCCATGATGTATACGTTGTATCCATACCATCCATAGTTTGGACGGTGGACACCCCTGCTGATAGACCATCCATACAGTGGGACCCTCATGGCGTATGTGTTGTATACACACCGACCATCCTTTTTGCTGGTGGGCCACATCTGTGGACCCCACCCTGATGTATCTGTTGTATCTGCACCGTTCAGAACGCTGGACGGTGAGATCCACCTTGGTAGAATGTGTGAGATCCACACCGTTAAATCATGGGACCACCATGATATGTGGTTCATCTAGGCCGTCCGTCAGCAAGGACCAGGTCATGGACGTTAAAATAATAATAATAATACATATAATATTATATAATATAATATAATATAATATATTATATTATATATAGCTGGTGGGCCCATGTGGGACCCACCAGATGTAAAAGTTGGTATCAGAGCATAACTTGGGAATACCTGAAAATAACATCACATATCTGCTGATAGCCACCCTGCACCATATGATTGTTGAGAACTTAGAATGGTTAGATCCTCGAGTTCGAATAACTTAGAGATTTTCTGACATAGCTCCCTACCGTTGAGGTTATGAGTCTGTATAGTGTTCTAGTTTCGATCATTTCTGATCCAGAATCTGAGGATCAGTGGGGTCATCATAGTGTTGATGAAGCGTCTTGAAGGCACGAGGTTCAGATTAGAGAGCACTATTTGTTTATAGATTGATTATGCCTTGTATGGTATTGATTAGTATATGTATAAGTCAATGCTTCCTCTTCTCTTATTTTTTCCTACGTGATAGTAAATTTTGAGGATGAAATTTTTATTAGGAGGGGAGAGCTGTAAGACCCGTATCCTAGCCCGTACAGTTCTATAGGCTTCAGTGGTCCTCCCGATCGAATTCCGGCGACCCGTGATCTGTTACGGAATTTG
This sequence comes from Magnolia changhungtana, assembly GCA_030180095.1. Lineage (NCBI taxonomy): Eukaryota > Viridiplantae > Streptophyta > Magnoliopsida > Magnoliales > Magnoliaceae > Magnolia > Magnolia changhungtana. The sequence continues at coordinate 1,276,667 of JASAUF010000325.1, read as the reverse complement.
CACGTGATCCTGAGTCGTGTCCTGTATTTCAGAGTAGGTTCGACTCGAAACTTGTATCCTTGTGACCGCGCCGTCGCCGCGGTTCCGACGCCGCGTCTCTCGCCCTGAGGCGATACCCGGGCCAGGAGATGTGGGCCCGCGTTCAGTTCGAAGATAAACGCCGCGCATTTGCAACCCAACAAAATATGTCCCATCAATCAATCACATCACATCCCATCATGTCAAGTACAAGAGCAACCCTAAAGTTAACTCTCTCTCTTACAACCCATACATGTCAAGTACACACCCATCACTTCCCATCACTCCATCACTCACTCACACCCATCACCCATCTCTCTCTCTCTCTCTCTCTCTCTCTCTCTCTCTCTCTCTTCTCTACCCATTCTCCCAAGCAAGAGAGAGCAAACCGTCCATGGCTTTCCAAAGAGAGGAGAAGCTTGGTGTGGCCCATCTTCCTACCCCCTCATCTCCCATCTCCACCGTCCAATGTCCATCATCCTCTGTTAAAGTTGAAGTTGAGGAGCTAGGGATTTCATCAGACCAAGAAGAAACGAAAATGATGGGTGATTTCATGACTTCCACTGTTGATTTTATTGTGATTTGAGGGCCCACATATGGTGGGACCCATCTCGATGTAAGCATTGTATAGAGAGGGCCCATAGTAGCGGGGTCCCCTTCTCACGTCTCTCTATCTCTGTCTTTCCATGTTGATGGCCCACCTTGATGATGCGTGAATTGATCCACACCGTGCATTTACTAGACCATACCACTGTCCAAAGCGGGGCCCATCTCGCTGCCATGTCCAACAGGGCCACCTTGTTGTCCATTCTCCGGCCGGCATGGACGAAGGGATAACACAAATATCAACTTGATTCTACTTTAGTGGGCCACGTGTACGTGGGCCCACCCATGATGTATACGTTGTATCCATACCGTTCATAGTATGGACGGTGGACACCTCCGTTGACAGACCGTCCAGATCAGTGGGACCCTCATGACGTATGTGTTGTATACACACCGTCCATCCTTTTTGCTGGTGGGCCACATTTGTGGACCCCACTCTGATGTATCAGTTGTATCTGCACCGTCCAGAACGCTGGATGGTGAGATCCACCTTGGTAGAATGTGTGAGATCCACACCATTAAATCATAGGACCATGATATGTGGTTCATCCAGGCCGTCCGTCAACAAGGACTAGGGCTTGGACGTTAAAATAATAATAATAATAATACATATAATATTATATAATATGTATATATATATAATATATTATATTATATATAGCTGGTGGGCCCATGTGGGACCCACCAGATGCATCTGGTTCATCTCCCATCTTCACCGTCCATTGAATTGGATGGTGGGAATCCACCTTTGATACATGGGACCACCACGTCAAGTGTGGATTTCATCCACGCCGTCTGTCCATTGATCTGGACCATGGATCACACTATGATAGATGTGCTTTATCTCCACCGTCCAGATTGCTGGACGGTGGGTTACTCGGTGATGCAGGTGTTCATCAACATCGTTCAGTTGAGGGTGGAGCCCACCATAATGTAATAGTTTTATCTATACCGTCCATCTGGGGACCCCGCCAGCCTTAGTTGCTGATGATGTTAGCAAGTTCGGTGGGACCGACTGCTGTGATGACGTCAGTAAGTTCTGTGGGTCCCACTGATGCTTGTGTTATATCCAAACCGTCCATCTGGATGGTGAGTTTGTCTTAAGGCTTGAGATTAAAAATAAGACAGATCTATTTATCAAGTGGACCACACTGCAAATATCAGTGGGGGATTGAATGGCTACCATTGAAACCCGTTTGGGAGCATCGAAGTTTTGGATCAATATGAAACTTATTTTTTCTACTAATTCAGGTCCACGTGACCTTATGAACAGATTGGATGGAAAATAAACGTTACGGTGGGCCCGATGAATGGTTAACAGTGAAAATCATTATCTTCACTGCTGTTTGTGGTATGGTCCAGATGATCTTTTGATATGATTGGGTAATACTCTAAAATGATTTCTTAAAATAGATGAATGGTGTAGATGGTGCGGCCCATTGGTGTGGCCAATTGATACGGCCCGCTTGATGTATATGAGGCCCATTGGTGCGACCCATTGATGCGACCCACTTAATGTATATGAGGCCCATTGGTGCGGCCCACTGATGCGGCCCACTTGATGTATATGAGGCCCATTGGTGCGGCTCATTGATGCAGCCCACTTGATGTATATGAGGCCCATTGGTACTGCCCATTGATGTGACCCACTTGATGTATATGAGGTCTATTGATGCGGCCCACTTGATGTATATGAGGCCCATTGGTGCGGCCCATTGATGCGACCCACTTGATGTATATGAGGCCTATTGATGCGGCCCACTTGATGTATATGAGGCCCATTGGTGCGGCCCATTGATGCGGCCCACTTGATGTATATGAGGCTCATTGGTGCGGCCCATTGAGCGGCCCATTGTGCTATATGTTAGGCTCATGTCATGCAGCCCATTGTGATGTGCATTAGGCCTATGTCATGCGGCCCATTGTGATGTGTATTAGGCCCATGTCATACGGCCCATTGTGATGTGTATTAGGCCCAGGTAGGTGGCACGTTGTGATGTGTTTGAGGTGCAGGTATGTGGCCCATTGTGATATATTTGTGGCCCAGTTGACAAGGCCCATTGTAATGTATTTGTGGCCCGTATGGAGAGGCCTGATGTGGTGTATATATGGCCCTTGAGTGAGGCCCAATGTGATTAATGTTCGGACCGATGTAATGTGTGATTTCACTATAATGTATGTAATGATGTTTATGTGGGCTACTGCTTGGGAGCGATGTTGGTTAAATGTCCACATTGATGGGCAATGATGGTTAAATGTCCATATTGTGACCTTCTCTTAGGCCCTTTGTGAGGCCGATTCTGATTGAATAGGCTGATTGTCGAGGCCGATTCTGATTGTATAGGCCGATTATCAAGGCCCATTCTGATTATTGAGGCCGATTCTGATTATCGAGGCCGATTTCGATTATATAAGTCGATTCTGATTATCGATGCTGATTCTGATTGTCGAGGCTGATTCCGACTATCGAGGCTGATTCCAATTGTATAGGCCGATTATGGAGGCCGATTCCGATTATCGAGGCCGATTCTGATTGTCGAGGCTGATTCCGATTATCGAGGTTGATTCCGATTATATAGGCCGATTGCCGAGGCCGATCCTGATTATCGAGGCCGATTCCGATTGCCAAGGCCAATTGTATAGGCCGATTATTGATGCCAATTATTGGTGCCGGTTGTTGATACTGATTATGAGTATATGACAATATAGCATCATAATACATGCCCATATCTATCATCTGCATGTTTGATTATGAGATATGGTTGGCCATTGCATATGGAAGGTTCTTCATGAGACTACCTGATAGGTGAAGTTGTTCCACATGAGCGCACGGTATGTACAAGATTGATGTATGACTGGACTGTGTGACTCATGCATCTCACATTGTGTGATTATGATTACCGTACGCCTTAGGGTCATTAGGACCGTAGTCCCCACAACATATTGTGGATGGCCACATGGGACACCAAAAATCTGTTTTACATGGGGTGCTACAGATATCCCCAAGTGAAATTTCCTAAACCCTCTTAGTTTTAGAGGTTGCTCCAACGTCTAGACCGAGTGGATGTATGAGTGTATGAGGGTCGTATACCATTAGGCCGCGTCTCCCACTGTGTCATGGTCAGTTGGAATGGGGTGCGGCCTTACCTACTCGAGATGAGGGGGTAAAGCTACGTTGAGTTTGACCAGCTCGAGGAATGGGTCCGCTATCGATGAGCCGGGCTCAATATTGGCAGGTGGATAGTGAGGTCTCTTCCACTCACCTTGTTGCGTGCGATGGGGTGACAATCTGGTTTGGAGTGTACTAGACCTTGGTGATTTCCTAGAGAGAAATTGTTTTTATATGTGGACTTATTGAGTAGGTGTTGCATACTCATTCGTTCATTCATTCATTCACTATCCACTCGGGCTAGTGGTGCGCAACTAATTATTGTGTACCTTCATAATGGCAAAGATTTTGGTTGGGGTGCGCGAATAACCTGAGATTAGGAGTCTACTACATTGAGTCTGGCTATCCAAATTTAGGTATGAGACTGGTTTGGATAGAAGTCCCTTGTGATGGACCCCATGGCCTGCGTACTACGTATTATCATCCCGACTTCACTCTAGCTTGGTCATTTTGATTCGCACCGCATATTACATTGCATCCATAACATTTAGCATTTTGGGTTGCCATGTTTCTGCATTGATATGGCCACTAGCATTCATGCCTTGTATCGTATAGCCTTGGTACGGCTGATGACACTCATGGACTTATCAGTATATTTCTGCTTACTTTGATATCGTATGATTTATGATCTTATCAGTATTTCCGCTTACTCTGATATCGTATGATTCATGATATTGTTATTTCTGCTTATTCCGATATTGTATGATTTATGACATTGTATTGCATACTTGACACTTACCTTGTGCACACACTTTTGCCACCCTCTAAGCTTTCTATAAGCTTATGATGATAGATGCGTGCAGGTGGCATTAGGTTGCAGCAGCGTTGAGCTTGGAGCGTGCAACGTACTTTTGGAGCTTTGATTTTTGACATATATATTTCCCTTTCAGCACTATATTCAATATTTATATTAGTGGATATGTGATGATGATGTTGCCTTTGTGAATTGGGTAAACTTGTGGTTATGCATCTTATGAGACAAATGTATGTTGAAAAATCCTCCTTGTAGGATCCCAGGATCAGAATCTGGCATATGCACACTAGGAGCGAGAATGGGGTACTACGGAGGCTGTCGGCACCAGATTCGGCGATCGGGAATTTTGTGAGCTCGGTTTTCGAGTTTGGGGCGTGACAGAATCCCAGGTATTTCATTCTAAAATCTTTTTAGGTATTATCTTTTCCCATTGATCTAAAACGTTTCACCCACATTCTTTTCCAAATGGGAAATTTGAAGCCATCTCCTCCCCGAGGGGAGCACATGAAGAAAAGAACATGATATTGGCAGCCCTCTGGGATGAGGGACAAATAGTTGACACAAAAAAGAGGGAGGACCTCCTCTCAAAACCCTAGACTAAACCCTAGACCGATGCCTTCCTCTTCAAATACCTCTGTTAGTCCTAGCTCATCCACGACCAGACCTTCTCCATTGTCGAGCCCCATTGTAGCTACGTTCACTAAAAGAAAAGTTATCTACGAAAGAAATGTTGACCTAGAGTGTAGAGAAGTTTAATGTCTATGACATCCTCTTTCATCGTGGATGGCATCCCATTTTGTCTTTTGGGGGTGTAGTTAACGAAAATCTAGTTCGGTCTTTCCTCTCTCACTGTACTCAACCAGAGGATGGAGATTCCCTGAGTTTTGAGGTCAAGTAACAGGGTCGTGTGTTTGAAATTTCACCCTCACACATATCATCCTTAATTGGGATTTCGTTGTGCTCATAGAAGCCCGCTGAACTATCACTATCATCAAAAGCTAAACGGGTTGTTTGGACAAAATTTATATGTAATGGTCAAAATGTGTCTTGGCATCACAGAAACGCACTTAGGGCCTCAAACTTGTCCAATGACTACCAGATCCTGCATCTCATATTTGTCTCAAATGTGTATCCTTAATCAGGAAACCATACCGAGCTCACCCCATTTATGGTAGAAATCTTGTACAACTTTGGCAAGGGGGAGCCTATGTCTCTATCCACAATTATTCAATTATTTATCATCAAATCACCTTTGCATTTAAGTTAAACTATACTGGGATACCATTTGATTGATTGTTGTGTCGTTTCACCTTCCAGTGTGGTTTTTAAGAGCCCGAGGGTGCTCCGGCCTTCGCTCTAAAATTCAACGCCCAATGTATACAGAAGATGAATCTTCTCTCCACCTTTAGACCCTCTTAGGCACCTGAATCTCCTACCCAAGCAGATGATCATGTCTCGGATGTGGCTGTAGACATAGCTGAGGCCGCTTGCGATGCACTATCCCCATCGGTTGCTTCTGACCACACTACAGTGCCCACACTGTAGGACAATCTACTTTTGCACATCAGGGACCAGCGGACACAAATTTTAGAGAGAAGCCTCATCTGGAGCGGATGATTCATTCTATGGGGGAGACAATTCATTCATTTTAGCGCACGAGGATTGCAGCTCACTTATCCTGCCAGCAAGATGATGTCTTCGAACTTGGGCCCTTGAGATATATCTAGTGTTATGTTTTCTTTTCTTTTTTAGATATGTATATCGTGTCTTTTGTTACTAGATGGTGGTGGATGTTGGGCTATTCACTAATGTCCTGGGATAATTTTTTTTTGGACATGAATGGTGCTTTCAAGTATTTATGAAAATTCAGTTCAGTTACATGTATCTCGCTTTCCTTTATGCCACAGTTAAATTCTGAGGATTCATCTTCATATTGAGCACATTTGTACATCTGAGGACTAAGCCTCACTTGTCTTGATGATTTAAGCTTTAAATCTGTCGAATTGTGGCATCTTACACCTTTAACTTACATCATCATTGGTCATTCCCATTTTAATTAATATATCTCTTGAATGATCTCAGATTGCTTGCTTCGCATTTTCATAATAATATGCATTCCTTAAACCTTGTTAGTCCATCCCTTATAATTGAAAATTTATGACTTAAAGCATAGTTTTAAGTTGCATATTTACTGGAGCTAAATCTTTGTCAAGTACTAACAAAAAGGGGGAGATCATTATGCAAAAAGTGGCAATTTGCGACGGACGAAAATCTCTTGGTTTACCGACGGATTTAATCCGTTGCTAACGGAAAAAGTCCGTCGCTAAGCCCCTGTTTGTCGAAAATCTGGTCTGAACGTCGTTGAATTTAGCGACGGACTGAAATCCGTCGCTAAAAACTGATTTACGACGGGTTTTGGTTCGTCGTTCATTGGCGACAGATAAAATCCGTCGCAAATTTGATTTTGTTACCATCGGAAATTCCCGCCCAAAACACCAAAATGGCGCGCTTTTCAGTTGCTTTTACGACGGATCATGGTCCGTCGTAAAAGGACTATTGCGACGGATCATGTCCGTCGTAAAAGGACATTTGCCTTTTAAAAATTCTATAAAAATTAAAAAAATTGATGTTGTTTTTTTTGTAGTCTAATAATTATTTTTTAATAGAATTTCAGTGGTTTAATTGTACATATTTGTATCTAAGATTATTTTTTAATAATTGATGGAATGCAAAAAGAAATTTTATTTTGTTTTTATATCAAATGAGTGAAATTTTTATTTTTATTTTTTAATTTAAAATTAATATTTAAATGATTTGTAATATCACATGAAAAAGAATATTGAGAAGTTTAAAAAATTTAACAATGTTTGAGAAAAAAATTAGATTTTGAAAAAATAAAAATAGTGATTTAATAAAAATCTATTTTGTGGGAAAAAAGAATTTTGAATAAAGTTAATAAATTTGAAAAAAAAAAGCATTTGATTTTGAGAAAAAAATAATATCCTGAAAAAGAATATTAAAAAAAAATGAATGCGAAAATTTTCGCAATGTGGGCCCCGCCATAATATTTATAAAAATAATGAGATTTTGAAAAAAAAAAATTATCATTTTAAAAAAGAAAATTGAAAAGTTGAAAACAAAATGATGCTTTTAAAGAAAAAATCGGCATTTTGGAATTTTTGGGAAAAAAATTAAAATTTGGGAAATTTTTTGAGATTTTGAAAATAAAAATTCTGAATTTATATTTTAATTTTTTTGAAATATTTTATAATAAAAATGATATTTTGTTAAAATTTTTCAAAAAATATACATTTTGAATAAAAAAATGTTATTTTTAAATAGAAATTGAAATTTATCTGTGAAATAAAAAACATTTGTTAATAAATTATTAGGTACGTCCACTAATTGAACCTTTAAACGTTAAAATGAAATTTCACTCAAATTATTGATCAATCTTGTATGCTCAATATCTTCCTCATATGTAGCTTGATCGAGGCGAGTAACTAGTCAAATTGTGGGTATTGATCAGTAAAGTAGAGTGAATGGACCAGACATGTAAAATGGGTCAAATATTCTGGTCAAAATAATGACCCAACTTAGTAACATCGTGAGAACCAAAAAATTGATGTTAGTAAGTTTTGTGTGCCCCATCATGATGTGTGTCGAACATCAACACCATGCATTTGATGTGTCCCTTTTAGGTTATGAGATATCTCAAAAATCATTCGTATACGAAACTTAGGTGGGCCATACCATCTAAAACCATGTGAAGACATCCTAAAAAATATAAAAGCACTTGGTGGGGCCCACATGAGTTTTGGATGCGGCCGAAACTTGGTCTGACCCCTCATCCAAGTGGGACGCACATAATGAGTGGGTTGGATATGTGAATCCCATTTAGGCAGGCACGATATATGATTATGAATGTTTCAAGGAAACCCCTCTACTATATTTAGGTGAGTTACTCTTTACCCTTACCAAAGTAAGCACTGTGGGGTCTACCCTTATTTATTTATTTTATCCACTCCGTTCATCCATGTTAACAGATAATTTGAGGTCTAAAGAACAAAAATGAAGCATATCCAAAGCTCAAGTGGACCACACCACAGGAAATAGTGTGATAAAGCCTCTACTATTGAAAAATTCTTGGAGGCCATAGAAGTTATGGATCAAGCTAATGTTTATGTTTTCTCTTCAATTATATCTTTTTTTATATTATGAACAGGTTGGATGAAAAATAAATATTACTGTGGGCCCAAGGAAGGTATCAACAGTGGAAATCATTATTCCACCCTGTTTCGTGTGGCATGGTCCACTTGAGTTTTGGATTTACCAAAAATCTGGGATCAACCCACACCGTTCATCCATTTTTCAAGATCATTTTAGAGAATTATCCAAAAAATGAACCATATCCAAAGATTAAATGGACCACATCACAAATAAGGGGAATGGATTGATTACTCTCCCGACACCAGCCAATTGCTGGTGGTCGGTGTTCTATGGGCCCCAGCATGATGTCTGTGTTTCATCCATGCCGTCCATCTATTTTTAAAGATCATCTTACAACATGAGACCAAAAATGAGGTATTTCCTAATATGAAATGGACCACATTATAAGAAATAATGTTGAATGAGCGTCAACAATTAAAAACATTTTGGGGGCCATAAAAGTTTTGGATCGAGATGATTTTTGTTTTTCCCCTTCATCTAGGTCTGTATGACCTAATAAACAGATTGGATGTCAAATAAACAGTACATTAGGCCTTAGGAGGATTTTAACTATGGATATCCAATCACTATTGTTTTCATGTGGTGTGGTCTACCTAAGATTTATATACCTCTCATTTTTGGAATAAATTCCTAAAATAATCTTTAAAAATGCATGAACATAAAGGATGAAATACATACATTATGGTGGGGCCCATAGAGCACCCACCACCAGCCATGGGGCTGGTGTCAGGGGAGTAGCGAGACTAGCCACTGAAGTGACGTCAGCAAGTTCGGTGGCCCCACTATGATGTATGTTTTATATCCACACCTTCCATCCATTTGTAATATCCAATGAGTGAGTTAAATCCAAAGCTCTAGTGGACCCAACACAGAAAACAAAAACAGTGGGACAGGAAAGCCCACCGTTAAAAACTTTAAAGGCCAAGTTTTAGGGTCTAATTGGGCAGTGGGATTAGAAGGGATTAGGTGGGATGAGATTCAATTATTACCCATGGCAGGGATTGTCCCCTGTTGCCATGGGATAAGATTAATGCCATGCTTTGTTGACAATACAGTGATACATTGAATGGATATACCCACCATCATTTGAAATTAGTGAGAACAACACACGTGTTACATCTATACCATTCATTTATTTTGTAACCTCATTTCATGGCATGGGCCTAAAAATGAAGTAGATCCAAAACTTATGTGGCCCCAAAGAAGTTTTCAATGGTAAGTATTCAATCCCCATTGCTTTCTCTGATGGGGTCCACTTGAGCTTTAAATTTACTTGATTTTTTGGCCCATGCTCTAAAATAATCTCGATAAATGGGTGGACGGTGGGGATATAGCCCACACATCATGGTGGGACCTACACAACTTGCTAACATTGAGTGAAATTGGCACGGACCCGATGCAATTCCATTTAATGTAATTCCAAGCTTTTCCATTCTTCCCATACATGGAGTGGAATTGGTACAGAACCATTGAAATAATCCGTCTAGTTGGAAATGTTTAATATTTATAATTTTCTTTTATATAATAAAATCTTAACCATCCAGAAAATGTCCCTCTTGCATGTACGATTGTTAACAGAGTTTATGTTATAAACAGTGGTAAACACACACTGCTTTCTGATTTGAAAATTTTATATTATTCAAGAGAGGTTTCTAAAATAACGAGAGCGCCGTTTCCTCTCTTTTCCCATTTTCAATTTTCTTCCTTCGAGCGGCGTCTTCTTCCATCAATCTTCCATTGTTGCGATAGGGTGTTGGGGTTCAGGTTGAACGTGCAGCGGCGTCTTCTTCTTCTAGGTGCTCGCTTCACGAATCGAATTTTCCTTTTTCATGTTTTTTTTTTTTTTTTTGCGTTGATTTTCCCACTCTCTGTTTTATACTTCTCTTCTATTTTAGTAATTGAGATTTACATCTCGTTTTGGTAATCTGATGAGTACTGAGTTGTATTGTAATGGATCTCGGCCCGGATCTTGGATCTAGGACGTGGCACATTTTCACGTATTGGGGAGGGTAGGATTTGAAATCTCGAAGCCACTGCATTTCTTCTGGGAACTGTAAAGATATGTGCGAATTTTACCATGAAGAGTTTTAAGTAATCGGTCTTGCACACCAAAATCTACCGTAGATTTCACCTGGTGATGATCCCATGATGATCCCACCATCCATCAGATGCTAATCATGGATGATCCAGACCCACAACCACATGGATTACATGATCTTAACCAACCAACATATAGTTTTTCGTATGGCGAATAAGGAAGTTTGGTGGGCCGTTGATCATTTTTGTTTCTAACCATCCATTTTCAAGGGGCTAGGCAGACAGTTTGGATTCAAAATATTGATTGAATCATTCAACAGAAAATTTGCCCTGCCATGAGTGGATAAAGTAGCTCATGTACATCTTGCCAGTCACACTTGCCACCATGGCACATAGATCCAATCCATCCATTTGAGGTGTACCGCTATGTAGATGCCCTGCCCAAGAAACAGGTAGGTCCATTGGTTAGGTGGGCCACTGTTTACTAAAAAAATGTACGGCTGAGTTTTCTAACCGTCTCTATCAAAAAGGGTGATCATAAATTGTGGGTCCCCTAATTTCTAGTTATGATGTTTGGGGATTTGAAATTTACACTCATCCTGATTGATGGATACACCATTTTTTTTTTTCTCATTTTGGTAATATAATAGTGGAGAGGCGGATATGTTATGTTACTTGAAATTAGAAGAAGGGTGTATGCATAATAGGTATGGGTGTAAATTTTTGCTCTCTTGTTTTCTGTTTATTGGTTTATATGCAGTAGAATTGATGCTTTGGATTTGAAATTTACATCCACCTTGATTGAAAGGTACACCATTTTTTCTCATCTTGGTAATACAATGGTGGGGAGGTGTAATGTTATATTACTGAAACTAGAAAAGGGTGTATACATCAAAAGGGTAGGTATGAATTTTGGTTTCCTTATTTTCTATTTCTTGGTTTATTTACAGTGGAGTTGATGCTTTGGATTTGAATTTTACACCCATCCTTATTGATAGATGTACCCTTTTTTTCTCATTTTGATACATAATAGCTTCGATTGCTATGTTATTGAAAATAGAAAAAGGGGTGTTTCTACTGTTTCTTGAGATTTGCACCATACGATTAATAAACACCCCATTTTCTCATTATGGTAATACGATAATATGTATTTGTCTTTGTTATGTTCTTGAAAGTGGAAAATGGATGTATCTCAAAAAAAGGGTGGGTGTAAATGGTGGGTCGATTGATTATCTGTTTCTAGGCATTAAAATTCAGTTAGTTTGATGCTTGTGAATTGATATTTAGGCCCAGCTTGATTAGTGGCAACAACCTTTGTTTCTACTTTTGGTAATACAACAGTACAACGTATCATTGAAAGAGGAAAAGAGAGGGTGCATTCATCAATCAGGGTGGGTGTAAATAGTGGATGCTTAGTTTTATGTTTCTTGGTTTGTTGGCCTTTGGGATTGATATTTACATCCATCCTGATTGACAGTGGAGCCCCTTGTTTATGCTTTTTGTAAGTATTGTTATATTTTCTTAGTTAGTGAAGGGAGTGTCTTATCAGTCATGGAGGGTCTAAAATGGTTGCTCCGTTGTTCTTGATTTTTTCAATTTTAGAACCGATATATACAGCTTCTTGATTGATAGATAGCCTGTGTTTCTCATTTTGGCAACACCATAGCACAGAGTGTATTGCTACATTACCAAAAGTAGAGAAAGGGTGTGTATCTAAGAAAAGGGGTGGGCGTAGATAGTGGCTTCCTTAATTTTCTGCTTCTTGGTATACAAGCAATAGAATTGGTATCGGGAATTGATATTTACATCCATCCTATTTCTAGGTTTACAACAACATCCTTTATTTGTACATTCGGTTGTATTGTTGTATTACCAGAAGTAGAAAAAGAAGGGTGTTTTAATCTATCGGGGTGGGTGTAAATAGCAGATCTATTGTTCTGATATCTTTATTTCAATTTTCTATGTTTCTTGGTTTACATGCGGTGAGTTAATGTTCTAATGCGAAAATTAAAGGATTAAACTCTTCATTAGAGGTTCTTCATGCAATAAGCAATTTTTTTTTTTGGTTGATTCCATTTTCATCTGATAGTTACTAGCGGTAGAATCAATTTGGTAGTGCAAGAGGAAAAAAAAAAAAAATCGTCCCTTTCATGAGAAAAGAAAATGTATGAAAGCCCATGAAAGAAAATGAGAAAAAAAAAACTATATTTAATACCTTTGAAAACCACCAATGAAATGTGACTCTTGAATCTTGATAATTTTAGTTTAAAAAAATCAAGCTTTTCTAATTATTAGCTTCCTTTTTTGGTTGATCACATTTTGATGCAACTTGGTTATCAAGGCAATGGTTAGTCACATTTTGATGCAATTTGGTTATCTGGAGCATAAATGTGTGCACGCATGGAATCAATTTCAAAATTCTGGATTTCTTCTTCTTCTTCTTCTTCTTCTTCTTCTTCTTTTTCTTTTTTTTTTTTTGTTTTTTTTTTTTTTTTTGCCATTTTGGCCATCTCTAGACTGTTTTTTTATGTGAATAGTAACTCGATTCTTGAAAAATGTAGATCTTTAGCATTGATTAGAGAAGTGCTTATATTTTTTAACAAAACCAAGGTTATTGGTCTTGTACTTTCAATCTCTCTTCTTATTTATTGCATTTTCTTTGTTATGTTTTGCTTTGTTTTACCATTGAAAAACTTGAATATTTCTTGTACCCTGGTCTTTAGACCTACAGAATATTGGAATCTATCCAGCACATTTTTTAGGAGTACTCGGAAGGAAGATACTGTAGTTCCTATGGTAAGAATAGTTTTAGGTATTGTTGTTACATACTTCTTAAATGCTTTTGAATTGTGTTCAAAATTCTGTTTCAGTAGGCTTATTGCTATATTTATGTTGAATGAAAGTAAATTGACTGGATAATCATTTAGGGGTGGTTATGGCCTAGGTTTGGGCCATGTCAAGGTCAGCCAGAATCTAACCTATTTACTAATTGAGCCAAAATCAGACTTCACATACATTATTTTAATGCAAGCCGAGGATAAACATCTTATGCTAGAAGTAAGATTCATTTTTCTCTACTTGTTACTTTATTAAAAGCATGCCACTATTTTTCTCTACAGTCCAATCTGTTGATATGATGGACTCCTCGTAGATGGGAGATGCACAAAAAATTTGCCAAATTGGAGGATCCTAACAATTATTCTTAAGAGCAGTAACAACCCATATTCTGAGATTTGTTCTGGGAGATGTGTTTGATGATGCAGGCTGAAGTGTATCATTCGTACATGGAAGTGTTATGTGGATATGAGATTTTTAATGCAGATGGAGAGATGTGGAGGAAGCAAAGAAAGACTGCAAGCTTGGAGTTCGCATCAAAGAACTTGAGAGATTCCAGTACTCTCGTATTCAGAGACTGCCCTCAAGCTATCAACTATCTTATGCCAAGCTTTTATACAAAACCAACAAGTAGGCGTGCAGGTCTTTCTCATCTACCCAAGAAACACTCTCTTCTGATGCATGCATATCTTTATTGATGCATGTGGATGTGCGTGTCTTTCTAAAGAGTAATGATCACATGAATCTCATCACATTCAACTCATAGTTTGTTGTACTTTTCTTTCCCCTCAATGTGTCATGTGTGTAGGATGTCCAGGTAGTGCAAAAAGGTGGGCCCAATCAGGATGAGCACTTGGCCTGAAAATTGAACAGGTCGACTCAGCGAGTAGGGCGACAACCAATGATTTGACCCAACATACAGCTGTTGCCCAATTGATGTGTGGATACACCTATTTTTCATGGTGGAATCCACATTTTGCAAGAAAGAATTGGATGTTCTACGCATGTGCAATTCCCACCGGCAACGGTATATCATGCTAAATTAGCTTTCTGTGCAATTTTTGGTCTTATACAAAAAAAAAAAAACTTTTGGTCTTATATAAAAAGTTTCATGATGACAATTAGCCAACATTTGGCATCATGGACTTTTCCTTAATTATTGGCTTTCCAATGTGCAAGTTATAGATTGGGGCCTTTTGTTATTGTTGTATAATTTTTGTGATGATAGAATTAGAGTTTCGTGCTTGGTAGAGAAAGGGTTAAGCAGAGGCTGGCACATTATCATGGGGTGTTGCCCATATATATGTAGTTTTCCAATGATGCAGAAGAGACTCTCGAGCTCTGAATCTCCTACTGGTATGGAATTATCGAATGCTTGCACTCATGGATCCTGATTGTTTTTATTTCCCCTTGTTTTCCCCTTTAATAGTTAATTCTATAAAATTTTCATGCACTAGAGCCGAGGTTTGTTGGAGGGAGAGCATGTTACTCTTGTCCAAAGCTACAATGCTCAGTTATTGCTGTTGATAATTACTACTGAATATTTTGGCCACGCATTGGTGAAAAATGCAACAGATGTTATTCTGAATATTCCATAGGGTTGGCACTAGGCAGAACATGCTAAAATGTCATTTGCTTAAACTTTGGTTTTGCAAGATTGGTTATGTGGAGTGCTACTCTCAATATTTTGTGCTGTTTCATCTGTTTGCAATGGATTCCTATTACTTTTCTTTTTCAGATTTCTTTGAAGCTAACATGTTCTCTGGTGACTGAGTTACCAAATTTGTTAATAGGATTCTTAATAGTGTGAATTATTTTTTGAATGACTATCAGGTGCAAGATTTTTTTTTTTAAAATAATAATTTATCGATATTTTTTTTTATTTATAGATATTTTTGTGACGGACCAAATCCGTCGCTAATTTCTGAACATGGAATGCCGACAACGGATTCGAGGTCCGTCGCTTACTCATATTAGCGACGGAACGTATCCGTCGCTAATTTTTTAGTGACGACTAAAATTTTGAATACTATCGACGGATTTTTTATTTTTTAAAACTATGATGCGACGGACCTTATCCGTTGCAAAATAAATGACGGATTATATCCGTCGAGAAAAAAAAATGACCCGGTAAATAGCGACGGACAAAGTCCGTCGTTTATTTGGTTTTACGATGGATTTGGTCAGTCGCAAATCAGCGATTTTGGCATAGTGGATCAAGCCTCACCAAAACAATGAGTTCTGTTTTGCAGGATATGTTTTATTTATTGCAGGTTTGATCGGGGAAGCAATTATGGGGGAGCATTGCATGAGCTACATGTCTTAACGTATCGAGTTGTAAATCTTTTAAATTTAATGCGTAAGATTGTTAGGTTATTTTGGTATGTCATTGGAGTGAACTATGACATGTTCGTAGTGCATTAATTGGTGCACCCTATTTGTCAATCATGTGAGTCCTTGTGTCACATAGTTGGATGAGCCCTTGGAAAGTGCAGACCGAAGATGCAAGTGAAGATGGAACATCAATGAGCATTAAATAGGTAAATATAGTGCCTTGGTGACCCTAACCATAGACCAAAAACAACCTACCTTTAGATGATCTTAGGGACCCAATTAGTAAAATATTTATTGATCATTTTATAAACCATAAGAGCCTAAACTTGTCACTATTATGTTAGCTCAAGAGGTTTCAAGTTGCTGAAATAACTACAAGAATTTGGCTACCTTTGGTCTTACTGAAGAACTCTTCTGTCCCACTGAAACTAGCCAAAATGGGACAGTGAACTCAGACATATACCAATTTTCATATAAAATGATGTTTAATATTAACGTTCCTAATTCAATCAATCTATGATCATTAAGGCCCACCATATTTGATGATTTGGGTCCCGGATCACAGATTATTTTTACCATATATACTTTCAAATTAATCACATCCAAGAATTACATATTATAAACCGTCGTATTACAAAAAAAAAAAATAATAATAATAAATAAAAGAAGTTGTGTTTTTTTTTTATAGTTATGGGGCCATTACTGATAGTGATATACATCCAATTGTTCATCCTACTATGATATGGAAGTGGGACAAATATGTCTACTCCACATCAGAGTGTGTGGCCCACCTTAGCAGATTTGGGGAGGTGTGGATGTCCACATGTACCACATGTGGAAACATGGGATGTCTACATCTTTACCCTAGGGATGAGGTACAACATATCTCTCCCATTCATGTGTAGGATTCAGTCATGTAGGCCCTGTACTTAATCTATGACCTTGATAAGATGGATGCTTGTGCCACAGTCAATGCATGGTCCACTATTCTTACTAAAATTATTATTATAGTAGTTGCTCAAAAATTCAAGAATTTCAGACATACCTCTACTGGATGGAAAGGAAGTGATTGGATGGCCTGGATTTGGAGTTAGGATATGGGGTCCCCCTAGATCTACGTTTATTTGCAAAGAGACAGTTGACATAAACTTAAGGGAGGTGTGCCTGTCCCTTTTTTCAAGAGGTTCCATGTTTGGCGTTTCCATTTTCGTCCATTACCACAATCAAAGAGTGAAAAGATCTCTCTTCTGGGGTGCTTTATAGGTTGTGAACATGCATCGCCAATTTGACCCCACATTCCTAGATCATGCTATCCATTATGTCCATTCTCTGCACAGGGTAGTTCTATACTTCCTAAAATTAATCTTTGAGTCAAGGTATGATCAGATTATATTAAATTAATATTGCCCTTTAGAGGTCTGAGGGTGTATCTAGGTTAAGTACTCAACAATAATCCAGGATGAGGGTGCACACATGTAAGTATACTTGCCAAGCATGTATATCATAAATGGCTATGAGCTACTGAATTCCAACCATATAGAATCATAGACCATGATGTACATATATAGGAAAAAATAGTGTCGATGTTCAAATATGCATGATAGATGAGATAATTGATGGTCGCGATGATGTCTTATACAAATGCACATGATCTAACTGGATCTAAGCATATATGATACCATCAATTCAGATGACATCATATATCTACTCAAGATCAATCATATGAAAGCAGTTTGACATAAATCAGATTGTTATTTTGGTCAATATCTTTAATAAACCGTAGTCCTCAATTCATTTGGTCTCATATCCAAAATTTTACTCAGGTAAAAATTATTATACTTATACCATCTTGAAGGTTATAGCATGATTAACAAGATGACTGGCACACATTGGGTGGATCATTTACTAAGATGATCAATTTAAAGGATTTAAGCCATCTGTCCATTGATCAGACTGTTTATAGAATTTGAACAGTTGATCCAAAGGTAGGTTTACGGTTAATATGCCATGGACACATGATCTATAGTTCGAATTGGTGTTTTGTCAAACATGTTAACGTATATCCACAGTCAAGAGTCATATGATCCACTCAATGGTTAAATTTTATCTTAAATTTTTTTTTTTAAGTGTGCCTCTAAATTTTTTTTAAAGAGCATTATACTTGTGGTTACAACAAACAGTTGATGAAGGTTGTCCTGGGACTTCTCTATCCCTAGATTTACTTCGACCACGGGATCCTAGACTTAGGCGTAAGAATCATCTAACTTTTCTGGAGCCTTCTTTAAATCCTCCAGATCTTTGCCATCTTCATCTACCTCATTGGCCAATATTACAGTTTCACCTAGGTTGACAAAGTAACGATTGCAATATTCTCTCAAGCTCTCCTCTAACTTCTTTATTCTCGTTGTGAACTCGGTCGTCCTCCCATTAATTGATGATGCACTTGTCCTGGGATCTCTTCTACAATGCAGTACAGAACTTCCTAACAAGGTACTCTAACCTTCGGAAGGTCTTTATCTAGGCGTATCATTGAAGCAATGTCTTGCACTATGCTGTTCAAATTAATTTTAGTAAATATTTCATTACGACATCCATGTTTATTTCTCCTAGTGAAACGTATCAACCCAACTTCATCTCCGTATAATCGGCCTCGACCACGTTAGATATAGCCAAGAATGGCTTATTGTCAGCCAACACCATTTTGACATTATCTTGGTTCCAGAAAATTATATATTGGTGCAACGATGAAAGGATAAATAAGAAAGAGTGTATCCGGGCTCTCCTTAGTAAGGCATTGTAATTGGATGAGGTGTCAACCGCAAAGAAAGTGGCTAACACATTCTTAGTTCCCACTATTAACTTGATAGGCAGGATGTTATGTGTTTTCATTATTCTCCAGGTAAAATTGTTAACTGTGATTTTGGTTGCAATTAGGTCAGCCTTGATTTTTCCTAAAATTTCCATCATTCTGGCGATGAGGATGTTCACGATTGGCCCATTGTCGACAAAGACTCTAGTAATTGGACATCCCTCTAAATGAATGGATATATATAACGGCTTTAAGTGTTGGGTCATAGTAATGGTGGGTCTTTCTATAACCACTTTCTCAGAGGATGTACCTAGCTCAATAGTGACAATCAATACGTTCTTAGTCTCCTTCTCTGGGTAGGAGTTGTGTTGTATTTGTTTGTACCTTATGTCCCAATCCGGTCGAGTCCGGTTTCTAACCAATTAAAGTTGATTTCGAGTAATCTGTATGAATACGCATCTTACGGCTAAAATATGTACAGTCATACTTCGGAAACAGACCCATAACGTATCAATTACGTTAAAGCGATCAACATATATGGAACCAAGCTTAGATGACTAACCGTCAGATGTCCAACCACTGAATTTTCATAAGCATTGGACAGGTGGCAAGAAAGAAATAAGGAACAAGAGCATGGGAATCATCTAGAAACTACGTGGGAATCATCTAGAAACTAAGTAACGGAAGAACGGTTGTTATAACAGTCAGAACATAACTGTTAGATCAAAATTATAAGTAGAGAGACTGCAAACAGAAAAAAGGGTCTCACACCGACCTAATCAATCAATTATTATCTTTTAATTACCTTTCATTCAGTCAATTTATATTCCATACTGTAATTGCCTACTTTAACTTCAGAAGAATTTACATTATGTTCCTTAGCTTAAACCCATTTACATTCAGTTCTTTAGTAAAGTATGATTTACACTCTGCATCTGTCATTGTCATATGTCATAGTATAACAAATGATTAACAAATCTGATCATGGTAAGATCCATTGTGTTAGTTCTCTTCTCATCCACTATTTAACTTATATTGAAAAGTCCTTTCTTATAGAAGGTAAAGAAGAAACCCATTCTCAAAGTGTAACGCCCTGAAAATCGGGGGTCGAGCATAAACTCAACTCCCGAGTTCCAGAACATTACTTATGCAACAAAATGAATGATGATTGAATGTTGACTGTATTCGTGCATTGAACATGAGTGAGATTAAGCCAAAACAAAGATATCATACTCTGAGACAGCAAAATTGCAAGCGGAAGACGATGATAGATAGATAAAATATATAAACTGAGATGAGTCTCCGCAGTGTGATAACATTACTAGGTTAAATAATTTCAAGTACGCTTCTAAAATATACAAATGTGTAAGTGTAATATCTTCTATCCCAAGTACCATAGCCCAAATGCGTTGGTCTTCGAGAGACCCGTCAGAGAGTTACATGATAGGAGAACTCCTCCTCATCACCATAGAAGTAGTCCGGCCTCGCTTCATAAGCATCGCCATCATCCGAAATTCACACAACTGCGGTTGGTGTGTACAACACCGATCCCGTAACGTGGGAGTGAGTGATCAACTTTGCATAGGTTAACATGTTATCAATTCAATCAAGCATAATAATAAAGCAAGACAAATCAAACAATTCTAACTACTCTTATTAAGTGCGAGAATGAAATGACATGATGTCAGTATGCCCTTGCCAAACCACCCTCATGCGACATCATCTTACGTTCGCGAATGCTTAACTCCCTCAAGGTGCCACATCTACTAAGCACATGTGGTGCGATGATGATCATGATTACCGAGTTATTATTAGTCCATTTCAAACAAAGAAGATTGGAAACTAAGGTACCTCCCTTGTATCATTCCCAAACATGATCCATTCTAGGTCGTCAATCCTAGTTAATCTCATACGCTATTATGGTTTGAGAGGTGTAGCGAAGGCATCACAAAGGGCTCATCACCCGTCAGCACGGATACAGATCTCACCATATGCGGCTCAATTGCTGACCGTCAGCTCGAGTACAGGTCTCACCGTACTCGGCTCAATCACTAGCCGTCAGATCAAATACAGATCTCACCGTACTCTACGGCTCAACTCATACTCCACTTCTTGTGAAAGACTCGTCGCCAATCACGGACCTTAGAGTATACTCGAAGATACTACGAGGACTCGTCGCTGTCGGCACGAGTACAGTCTCACCGTTTCTCACCGTTCGACGGCTCGAATATAGTGTCCCATACCACCATAATCGGCTCACGAGTCTAGTTGCTCACCGGTCACTACGGAGAGGCACGTGGCTCCCGGCGTAGGCCGACATGACCACGGTGTCCCATACCACCATGCCCGGCTCATGAGTCTTAGCGGATCGAGGTACCATGGTTAAAAGAGATTTCACTGGTAAGTTTGGTACCCTTAGGTTCAAGCAAGATGGCGACCAAACATTGTGAACATACATAAGACATCGGGTTCTTGACGAGCTCTGATAGCTCGATTGAACGACATGAAGTGCATAAGCACTTCGCATTATCACCAACCGAAGTACTCGACTCGGTTCGTCGAACACATCTCACGTGGCAAATGAATCGCACCCACACGAATTCAATTCTGGTACGATTATCCTGGACTATAATCATAGCCCAAACATGATAACTTGCGGATAGATAAAGCAAAGAATGGATCAAGATTCCACTCATACAATCAAGGTATGGTATTATCCGTTTAGTACACCAGAACACACGCACTTCGTTGCTCAGCTCCCCTATCACCCATGATGGATCATACAACGTAAATATAAATTTAAACATATGCATTACATAGTTATAATCATAAAGCAGTTGAGCATGTTATGAATCACAACACAAGCATGAGTTTATACATGTTCAATTCCTAATCACACAACAATCCAAGGAGATCATACACATAGTTAAAAGAGGTTGAGAATCATATCTCAACACCCTTATACATTACAATTTGCTAACTACTACTCATTCAGACATTTCAAGAAACACTTAAACAAACATACATCAACATACATGACATATGTCGATCACATAGGCATTAGGCCAAATCCTTTCACTAGGGAGTTGCCTAATCATAACACGCGTACACCCACGACGGATAGTCATGGCAAGCAGGAATCCAAGTTCCATATTCATTCAGTCATTTCCGCAAACACTTGGGCCACACATTTTAGCATATATAGTGTATATTGGCCGTGGCGTGATTTAGGGAAAATCCTTTCGTCAAAAGGGTATCGCCAATACAACAATCATGAATCCTTGACAATGAGTCATGGCGAGCACGAATGAGGATTCTATACTCATTCAGTCATTTTCACAAACACTTAGAATACACTATTACAACATACATGGTGTATGTTAGCAAAACATGTATTAGGGCTATCCTTTAGCCAAGTGAGTATTTTATCCTTGTATAATATATTACTACAGCAAATTATCATGATAAATACATCTCCAAAATTTATACGTATACAATATTTTTTAAAATACGCATTTTCAACATACATAAAGTATACAAGCAAACATTTATTACGGCGATTCCTTTCGCCAAATAAGTAATTTATCCATATATTATATAATCATATGACAAATAATCATGGCAAACATATTTCCAAAATATACATGTATACGGCACTCCTTACAATACAATATTTCTACATACATAGTGTATATTAGTAAAACATGTATTTCGGCGAATCCTTTCGCCATATAAGTATTTTATCCATATATCGTATATCCATACAACAAATAAACATGTCAAACACATTTCTAAAAAAATACGTATAATTTTATACGAATACCTAGAGTATGTGAAATTCCAAATTCTACAATTCTAATCGAACCGAAAACGGAAAGCACTTACATGTGCAATTGCATGCATCATGAATCTATCATTATCTGACATTGAAAGCGTTGAAAACCATAACCTATACACCTAAAGTCCGCACCTTGTGTCGTAGAATCATAACGGAGTCGATAGGTTCGCTAAGGTTCCGTATACGGGAGTTTGGCAGCCTAAAGAACGAAACAGGTTAGCTATTTCATAACCTACAACCTATACAACCCTAAAACAGATTAGGGTTAGGGTTTCTTACCTAGAAACGATGCGGAATCGCTGGGAAAGCGATGAGAATCAGGCGGTGGAGCCCAAATAGCGGCAGGGAACAGCAGCAGGGAGTTCCTCCCACATCTCCCTCACTTTCTCTCTCTTTTCTCTCTCTCAAATCCAAATTCGTATGGCTGGAATGGGAGAGGGTTTAAGGTCCTTTTATAGCCTAAAACCTTTCCAAAATAGACTCAGGTTCAAGGGTTACTGTTATTATAAGTATTTCAAATGATGTTCCAGCTCAAAAGAGTGTTTCGGTGGCCCCCCTTGAGCCAAATGTCAGACTTAAGCTCACCACACATGGATCTATGTGGGATTACGTTTTCGACTCGGTCGGATACCCAGATCATGCGTGGCGGACCAGTTTCAGTTCGACGGTCAGTGGGTCTCGATCGGAGATGTCGAGTACATGTAAATGTGTATGAAATTTCTCCTGATCCGAGGGTGTAATTTGGTCGGTCCGACCACCTGACCTCCGTTGCTTAAAACGATCCGCAACCGACGAGTCTCGGTTACATTATTGAAGATATTTATTTTTAAAGAAAACAAGTGTTTTCATACTCTCTCGCTCCTGACTCAAGCGAATGCACCATGGGACATCTACGGATTTGATTCCGAGATGGTTGTCAAGCCCAACGAGGCGGTCCTAATTCCTTAACTTCGAGTTATTCGACTTCCGACGTGCGGTCCTAGATCCGATACGGAGTTTCAAGATGCTCCCGAGAGCAAATGCCACGGGTAATGAGTTTGATCCTAGATTTTAGGGCAACCTAAGCGTCAATGATTGTACAAGTTTTGGGTCTTGCAGATCGTATTTAAATCGATTCAAACGGATTTCGTAGCTAATCACGGTTTCACACCTAGTTACTTTGTCTCATTTCTAAAGGATTTAGTCCTAAGTGATTTACGTCGAGGTGGTACTCAGGCCTTTGTAATTTGTATATAAAGTGATCCAAGTTATACTACTTAGCTAGTTTAAGATAGTGTCTAGGGTGAAAGTTCTTAGAAAAATTAGAAGATCAAGGTGATGAAGGGTGAGATTTGTGAAGGAAATGAGTTCAAAGGTGGCTTTAGACTTTGGGATTCAGTTCTGACAAGTTAATGAGGTATTAGGATCGACCCATTGCCTAAGGACGTCTAATCCCAGGTTGGCAAAAATCTGAGGCGTTACACAAAGGATGAGCCCCACCCTCTGAATTTGGCCTAATATCTTTAAACAAGTGAGCGAGTGGTTGAATAAGCGGTTAATTCTTCTAGAATTCAGTCATACCTTGTGTCTTCTTATCTTAGCGCTCGGGATCATCGTTGTTCGGTTTGAATTGGAACCACCGATTAGTTCTGGCACGCCTGCATAATATATACACGTGCTTAGGAAAAATAATAGTGAACAATTTTGTGGCATTGCCGGTGGGACACCTTTAACTACCGATTTAATTAGTATAAAAAATGAGAAGAGTAACTCATGCTTCTAGTGCTAAACTAGCAACATCGACTGCATTACAACCAAGTTATGTCGTGCGGGTCCAAATGCCTCTAGAGACCATTAATTTAAATGAAAATTCGACCGAGAATGAGGTTGGACCATCTATGTCTCGAGCCATACTTCTGGATGAAGTATCTGTAGTACTTCGAGATGTCTAAATGAGCATCCAAATGGTACAAGAATACGGAAGAGCTCAAGCTGAAAAATTTCGTATTCAATCTAAAGGTGTTAATCGTTTCATGGCCAGTCAAACTGAGGCTCTGCAATGATTATTAAATGTGATAATAGAATGGACGCAATGGTGTCCCGGCATAATAGTAGTTCGGTTGGCAATATAGCCCAAGTGCCACCTATATCACCAATGCAGCGTAATCCACCACTGATTCATGTTCCAGAAACTAGGAACATGCCACCTCCTGCAGAGGTTAGGCGACTTAAACGAGAAGCTAGGGATTTCATGTTTGAAAATAGAAATCAGAGGTCGCCAGTTGGATTTAATCCACATTAAGGACTTAGATTTTAAGATAATCTTAATCGATTCAGTCTAAACCAACCACCTATTGTAGAACCTCAACGAATCGATTGAGAACAAATCATTCAACTTATTCAGGAAGTTGCTAGTCAAGTTTTAGGCCGTAATACTATCCCTATGT
This sequence comes from Magnolia changhungtana, assembly GCA_030180095.1. Classification (NCBI taxonomy): domain Eukaryota; kingdom Viridiplantae; phylum Streptophyta; class Magnoliopsida; order Magnoliales; family Magnoliaceae; genus Magnolia; species Magnolia changhungtana. The sequence goes on along the minus strand of JASAUF010000325.1, from coordinate 1,251,611 downwards.
ATCACAAGTCATATACTGAGTGGATAGATCGACAACATCTATTGCCGAGGAATTATCGATCGGATTTCACTTTATTTTCTGGCCTGGTCAAGTTTTAGGCCGTAATACTATCCCTATGTATCACAAGTCATATACTGAGTGGATAGATCGACAACATCTATTGCCGAGGAATTATCGACCAGATTTCACTCTATTTTCTGGCCAACACGGTCAATCTACCATTGAACATGTCGGCCAATTCATCATGTAGTGTGGTGAATTAACCAACAATGATTATTATAAATTACAATTATTCGGTCATTCTTTGACCGCTGTAGCTTTACTTGGTATTCAAATCTATTGCAAGATTTAATACATACTTGGCAAGAGTTAGAAGAGAAGTTTCATTCTCAATTTTATTCTAAAGATAAGGAAATAACTATGGCTGATCTTGCACGGTTCAAAAAACTACCTGGAGAACCTTATAAAAATTATATTATGCGATTTAAGCGGGCAAGAAGTTGCAAAGTGGTCATGACTAAAGTTGAATTTGTATAACTCGCATAAGACGGTTTAAAATATAAACTTTGTAAAAAAATTTATTAGCACAGAGTTTACAGACTTATATGATTTGACTAAAAATGTCTCTTGGTATGAAGAACTCGTGCAAGAAGGAGCCAGACGAGCCAACTCATCGCTAGGATCGTATTCTAATGATCCTAACTATGGAATTGCAATTGTTGAAGTAGTGGCTAAAAAGTCATCAATTTATGCGGCATTGGTTAAAGCGGAATCGGTCGCCCCAACTACGCAGAAAGCCTAAAAAATATATACTTTTGATATTACTCGAGCTGAAGAGATATTTGATATCTTGTTGGTAGGCAAATTCATTAATGTTCCTATAAACTATAAAGTACCTTCGATTGATGAATTACAAAAAAAATGATTATTGCAAATGGCATGGTTTTCGATCACACACTACTAATAAATGTGTTATTTTTAGGAATGTCATCCAAGACCATATCGATCACGGTTTATTAAAATTTCCCTAGAAAGACAAAGCAGCAATGTTGATTGACGCCGACCCATTCTAAGCAAATGTGGTGGTAAATGTGGTTGTAGCTGATTTGAAAGATTGTCCAAGAATAAAAATTAATCTTAGCCCAAACAGTTCACAAAGGAGAAACGGTCGATATTGGGAAAAGCATCATAGAATTCACTACTCTCGAGACAGTTAATCAACTACTGTGAGAGGTAAGTATCAAAATCCTCAGATTTGTGACCGATATGCATGTGAAATCGTATTACGACCAAGGAATCCACCAAAAAGAGGAAGAGAATACCATAATAGTCGTGATTACCAATTCTCAAGCAATATAAATTACAATCATTATTCATAACAACATCCACCTCCGATAAGGATGGTTAGGCTTCCTAATACAAGGGAGAACGTGTGGAAACGAATCACCACCCAAAATTTCTAGCAACACTGGAAATCATGACGAGAACTCAAAAATGTCGGTGGTAAAGGCAAAGAGCCAAAGTAAAGAGAGGAAAGGAAAAGGAAGGACCACTTCTTCAGCCACGTGCCAGACTTCCTCGTATATTCTGGAAAATTCCAGACCTAAATGAACAAGTAACCGTGAATATGATCAAAGCTGTTATGCCAATGGGGGTACAGGAGAATACCGATATGCTTGATGACATAGCTCGATCGAAAAGTTCTGAAAAGAAAGAAGACAGTTGTGGTGATTTATCTAATTACTTTATCGAAGATTGTTTTCCAACAGAAGAATGGTTAACTACCAAACTCTCATCAACCGTTGATGCTGAAGAAAGTTCTTTAATAAATAACCCCTCGGTCGAACCTATGATGGAAGACACCCAAGTCAGATTGAGAAAACTGGATCCGAAACACTCGGGGGGCAAGGTTTGAGTGGAGAAATTTTGTTTGGTTCGCAACCTCCAATAACTTTCCATTTTAATGTGGTGTTTATGTTACCAGCTGGCTTTCAGGCACGACATACACAACCAAACACGATGCCTGGAGATGTGGAAGAAGATTCCCCTCTAATAATCATTCAGCATGCCTCTTTCCCATTCGAGAAAGGAGAAATAAGTGAGATCAATAAGAATGAAACACCAAATGTCAATATAGTCATTATCACAGCCGATTGCACTTCTGAGAAGGTGATTATCGATTAGTTGACTGACGACATGACACAACATCTTAAACCATTATATATATTAGCTCATTTAGACGGATGCCTAGTGACCAAGATCTTGGTAGATAATGGGGCAGCAGTAAATCTATTACTAAGGAGAATGATGAACAAATTAGGAAAAACCTCAGCTGATTTAATTCTATCAGAGGTGACCGTAAGAAATTTTATAGGTCATATTACAAATACACATGGTGTCCTACCGGTCGATTTGATTATAGGAACTAAAATAGTTCTAGCACCATTCTTTGTGGTCGATACTTCATCAAGTTATAATGCATTGCTAAGATGAGATTGGATCCATTCTTTTGGATGTATTCCATCTTATCTGCATCAATTCCTATATTTTGGAATCAAAGCAAGGTTAAAATGTTTTTGGACAATAATAAACCATTTTTGGTTACATCAAATGCCAATGAGGCTTATTACTACGGCAAAGAAGTGGGACCCATCAGATTTACCAGGAGAAATAAACTCAGTCATCCTACCGGCATTACTGTAAAAAAGAATCTGAATAGCATTGTACACACTATTCCAGAGATAATACGAATAGATGACACCCAGCCGAAGGATATTCTCCTCCATCAGCTGACGTTCCACCATGTCATTGAAGAAATTTCATGATACAAACATCAAAAGGTTGGAGCTGACTTTACAACTAAAATAAAGAAGCTTAAAGAAAGCTTGATGGAATCCAATGAAAGTTTATCCGTGAATTTGGCCAGATTAGATGAACCAAGTGACGAAAATATCTTAAAGACGAAAGATCTTTTTAAAGGAAAAGAAGATAATCGACCGCAATTGAAATTAATTTGGGGACAGATGACATGCCAGGGCTTGACAGGTCTTTGGTCGAACACAAATTACCTACCAAAGAAGGGTATAGGCCCTATAAACAACCGCCAAGAGGTCCAAGACAGATGATAGTCGAAGTCACCATTAAAATTAAAGAAGAAATCAAGTGACTTTTAAAAGATGGATTTATTTGGCCGATTAAGTATGTAGAATGGATGTCAAATGTGGTCCCTATGATGAAGAAAAGTGGTAAGCTAAGAGTATGTATAGATTTTAAAATTTTAAATCTAGCCACACCAAAAGATGAATTTCAACTTATCAATAGAGCTACATGACATGAAATTGTATCTTTCTTAGATGGACACTCTGGATACAATCAAATATATATAGTTGAGGATGATTTCCCAAAAAACAACATTCAGATGTCCAGGTCCATTGGGAACGTATTGCTAGGTAGTGATGCCCTTTGGATTAAAAAATGCAGGTGCCACATATCAAAGGCAATGAATACCATTTTTCATAACATGATCGGTCGCTTTATGGAAGTCTATATAGATGATGTGGTAATTAAATTGACCAATATTAATGAACATATGGTATATCTTCACAAATCTTTACAGAGAATGAGATTCCACAAGTTAAAAATGAACCCATTAAAATGTACTTTCAGACTATCGGCCAGAAATTTCTTAGGTTTCCTAGTGCACCAAAGGGGAATTAAAGTCGATCAAAATAAGGCTAGGCTATAATTAATACACCGTCTCCAACCAACAAAGCTGAACTTCAAAGGTTTGTGGGTCATGTTAATTTTTCATGACGATTTATATCTAACTGTGTAACATCCCAAATTTTCACAGCCAAAGTTTATACTCGTGCCCGAGAAAACTGGGTGTTAGTAATGTATAATTTAGATGCTTTAAAAATCACACCTTATATATATATATATTCATTTAGATCACATCTAGATACATTCATGAATGTAACATTCATGAGAATAAAATCGACTATATTAATTATTTCATCAGAGTAAAAGAATTCAGTAAATAATAAAATGTTCTCTCAAATGAGAACATATTACATTTATCGAGTTTGCAGCGAAAGTATAAAACTAAATCATAAAACTATCTTCTTATTCTTTCAGTATAATCTTCTATAGAGAGTGGTCCTCTAGGTCTTCAATCTATACACTACCTGCATCATCTAGACGGTTGGAAAGGGTTGATGCTCTACTCATAGTGATGATTATCCTTTAAGATTAACAGTAATTCAAGAGATTCATAAAAGTAATGTAAGGATTCTAATACGTCACGTACTCCACCACTATGAGAGGTATCAGTATGTGCAACCAATCTACATGAAGGTATTCCTAGAAAGTATGTGCAACTCATCATACGTAGTGATCATCATAATGTGGAATATAATTCATAGAAACCCTACTCGCCCCACATCTTATAAATATAGAGATTCATCGGCAAGTCCAACGTTAACGTAGATTTATGTGAACATCTCAAGGTGACATAACAATGCGGTTTGGGGGTTTAAATAATATGATGTGTTCATGGAGTGACTATTTGTGACATCCAATCTCGAGAAGTGATTGTGCACCATGCCAACCAACCCACAAAATTACATTTCGACCAAGAGGGCCACTACCAGTAACGCATTACGTGCACAATAAATATTTAGTCACTAGTTGTAATATCTTTAACACATCACTTGCATTGATAGAGAGATAATTCAAATTACGAGGGTTTTGGAATACCAAGACGCATGCCCAAACCATAAAGGTAAATATCATAAGGCTAACAAAATAAAGAGGAGAGTAGTAATGGCCAACTCAACAAAGAAGAGGGTGGTAATGGCCAACTCAACAAAAAGGAGACTAGCAATGGCTAACTCAACTAAGAGGAGAGTAGCAATGGCCAACTCAACAAAGAGGAGAGTGGCAATGGCCAACCCAAATAAGAGGAGTAGTAAGGGCTAACTCAATAAAATTGGTAAAGGCAATGGCAAGGTGTGTATCCATCGCCCCATAAAAATAATGAAGATCATTCGTAATTAACATCATACTATAATTCCCAAGGATAAATAATTGTTGGTAGTAAATTAACAATGATAGGGAGAGAATCATAACATCATGAAAGCATGTAAAAGGCAAGATAATTCGCATAAACTTAAATTAATGCAAGCTTAAAGGAAAAACCCTCACCTTAGGTCGTTGGATCATCTCCTACTAAGTTAACTGCTCAAAGACGTACTTTAGGGCCAAATTCTACTCAAATTCACTTGGTTTGGATTGTTTACATTAGTTTATAATTAGGTTTAGTAAGTCTTAGGAAATTAGATTTGAAAGAAAAGGGAGGAAGGATAAACTAAATCAGGTCCTAACCTTCAGCTGAGTCTTCTCACCAAGTTGACTCGGTTAGGCTCAATCTTAGGTAACCTTTATAGGTTCATTGGAAAACCAGGAATTAGCATGAAAAGATTGGAAATTAGCATGGAAAAGATCAGAAGATATTTAGCTTGGGGCGTCAGAGGGACCTGGTATGTGCTCAAGTAGCTAGGCGACTGTTGAACGCTCCTTTCTTTCTTTCTTGCTTCTTTCTTTCTTCTCTTGTCGGTCACTTCTCTCTCTCTCTCTCTCTCTCTCTCTCTCTCTCTCTCCTTTCTTCCCTTCTTTCTTTCTTTCTTTCGTTCTTTCTTTCTCCTCTTGGTCGGATGCAGGATTCTTATAGGCACAAGGGGTTCCAGACCTTTCTTGCGGTCGAGTTACGCAACTCTCGTTACGCAAATGGAAATGCGAAAGACGGCTTACATAGCTTTTTACACGCATAACTGTAAGTGCTATAATGTATAAAGCACACTCTTGTTTGTCAAATTTCGATGAGACAAAACTGCTTATGATGTGGTTCACATAATGTGAATCAAGATGGAAAGTTCAAGTGATTAAGAGAGTTCATGACATGACTTCAAAACATGCTTTTTACTAAAGATCAAGACCTTCTTAAAGTTCAAGTCAAGAAGTAGATCAAGACGAAAAGTTCACCTTCAAGATAAATTCTACTTCAATTTAAGTAGAAGATCAAGCTCCAAAAAGTTTAAACTGCTTCATGTCAGTCTTTTCAGGAATAATTGACCCTATAAAGACCTTAGGTTTAGGTCCTTTCAAAACAAAATCATATATGGGTTTTTATGCTTAATATAGACTAATCTTCGACTAGTCTAGGCTTAGGTTCGACTAGTCTAAGTTGTGGCTCGATCAGTCTAAGATATTTTCGACTAGTCTAAGTTCAAAATGTAGAAAAACGGATTTTTCGTTGCTTCCTCGACCAGTCGAGGGTTGTTCAACTCAAAGTCCAACAACTATATTTTGGCACCTTCGACCAGTCGAAGCCCTTGCTCGACCAGTTGAAGAACCGTTTTATCCGATCGCACCCAAAATTTGAAATTTTGTTAGATCTTAGACGAGTCGAAGGAGACCTTGGACGAGTCGAAGCAACAAAATTTCTAACTATAAATAGAGGCCTTCTCTCAATCCAAAATTACTCATCCAAGCTAGTAAAAGCCTTCATCAAGAGAGAGAGAGAGAGAGAGAGAGAGAGAGAGAGAGAGAGAGAGAGAGAGAGAGAGAGAGAGAAGTCCCCACTATTTTCAAGCTATTGCATGGTATTTTAATAATTTGTTTAAATAGCTTTTTATTTTAATTCCTTGATCTCTTTTTATGAATCTTATTCTTTAAAGAGAGTAATTACTCTTCTTTGAGATCTTGAGAAATTTGAACAAGTAACCTTTAGTTTGAATTAATTTAAAATCAATCTAGAACCTAGAACCCTTGTTTATGTCACTGGACATTGAACATTCTACTTCAAGAGAAGCGGTTCTACAGGCTACATCAAGAGATACGTCTTTAATGAGAAGATAAGTGTATTTCTATTATTTGTATTTTGGTTTCTTTGAGATAGCTAGAAAATCTCAATGTGGGGTTTTTGTTTGTGATAAGCCCTTTAAAATCACAACTGTATAAAGTTTTAAGGTAAACCTATGAAAACCTTGGTTTTAGTGAAAGCCGATATCATGTGGGTTGTGATTATTGGGAGTGGAGTAGGTGTGGTTGTTTAAGAATAGTTGGTGTACACACCGAACCACTATAACTCCTGGTGTTGAGGTGAATGTTTAATTTTTGTATCGGTGGTGAATGATTGTAATTTTTTTTTTTTTTGCACTAGTGGTGAATGATTGTAATTTTATTTCTGTACTAGTAGTGAGTGTTTGTAATAGATAGCTTTATTATCTCTTGCTTAGTCTGAAGTCTTGATCCTTACAAATGTTCGTGAAATAAGGTTGTCCAACCTAAAACATTATTTTTTGTGAAGGTTGTCCTATGAACTAAGTTTGAATCAATTTTTCAATACTAGTGCTATTGAGATTTGTGATTTATTCTGATTTATTTATTATTTCAGTACTTTAAGTTTTTATTTAGCATAATCCTATTCACCCCCTTTTAGGATTGTTAAGCTCGCATATTTCAAGTAGTATCAGAGCTAAGTTGCTCATATTTTCAGATTAAGTTCCTTGAGTTTAAAGATCTAGAGCTTTCATTATTTCAAATTTCGATAGCTTGTCTATTACCAGGCCACCACCTTTTGATGGCTCTAACTATGCATACTGGAAAGCTAGAATGAAGATTTTTCTAAAATCTTTAGATGAAAGCGTGTGACAAGCCACTACAACTAAATGGAAATCTTCTATGTCTGAAGTTCTAGGCAGTGATGGAACTAAATCTATGAAAGAAATTGTGTTCTATTTATAGACTACTCCTCAGAAAAGCGAAAGCAATGCAAATGCTAAGGCCCTAAATGCCATAACTTGTGCTCTATCACCTGATGAATTTAAGAGAATTATTTCATGTGATACAGCCAAACAAGTCTGGGATATTCTTGAAATGACACATGAAGGAACTTCTATAGTCAAGAAATCAAAAGTTGAAATCCTCACTATTAGATTTGAGGAAATTCGTATGGAAGAAAATGAAACTTTTACGGACTTCTATACGAAACTAAATGATATAGTAAATTGCATGTGGGGTCTAGGAGATGGAATCCTAAAAAAGTAAGGTCTATGCCAAAATACTGCGATCTCTTCCTAAGAGATTCAATTCCAAAGTAACTACCATTCAGGAATTAAGAGATAATGATCAGATGAAGGTTGAGGAGTTAGTTGCTTCTCTCCAAACATATGGGTTAAATTTTAAAGATCCTAAAGGTAAGTCCATTGCTCCGTGATCATCTAAATATATTTCAAAAGATAACTGTGTTAATTCTGATGTTGAAGATACAAAAGATTATATGGCTTTACTTGCTAATAAATTTTTACAAAATTCTCGAAAACAAGAAAAGATCTGATTTTCAAAAACCTTCTGATAAAAGAAAAGGAAAATCTAAATCTTAGAAATCTGTAAAGGACAGTCAATGTTTCTACTACTATGAATATGAGCATTTGGCGATTAAATGTCCTAAAAGGGATAGATTGAAAGGAAAGAGCATGATAGCTACTTGGGATGAATCATCCGACTCTGAAAGTTATTCTGAGTCAGATGAATCAGAACAAGAAAATTCAAATGAAGTGAAAGCCCTGATGACTATAACCAGAGTCACCTCGTCAGATAGTTGTAACTTATCTGAATATGATCATCTCAGGAGTGACCCTGAGAATGAGAATGAGGATGATCTTCAAGACGCCTACAATGGCTTATACGGGGAAAGTTGCAAAATGGTTGTCAAACTAAAAATTCAAAGAGAAAAATATCTTAAGTTAAAAGAAGAGCTTGAAAATAATATTTCAGAAAAATCTCTTGTTTCAAATTGTTTCGAAAAAACAAAGCTAAACTTAAATTTCAAAACCTTAGAGTTAAAAAACTTAGAACTGAAAATGAGAATCTAAAACTTGAAGTTTCTTCCCTTTTGATTTCTAAGGATACTTGGAGATATATCCACGGAAACACAAAACTGGAAAAATTATTATCATCATCCAAAAAATGTGGTGATAAATCAAGTCTGGGTTATATCGAAGATAACTCTAAAAAAAAGAAGAATTTATCTCCTATATTTGTAAGAGGAGAATCCTCAAACTCTAAATGTAAGAACTTAAGAAATTTTGGTAGAAATGATTTTAAAAATCTAAAATCTTTTCAAGTTTCTAAAATTAATTTTAAAACTATTAGCGATAGAAATCAAATATTTAATAAACCTCTTTTAGCTGAAAAAATAGTGGACTTACTCATAGAGCTTCTTAAATCCAATGAAATCGGAGTAATTTCAACTCCCAAAAATGTAGAAAATCCAATGAAACTCCTAAACCTAGAACCATATTGAAATGAGTTCCAAAGGTTACTTGTCTTGTTGCCCACACAGCCTTCAAAGGCACTAGCCATTCAAAATGGTACCTGGACAATGGATGTTCAAGACATATGACAGGTTACAAAGAAATATTCACCAACTTTAGAGAAGTAAACGACGGCTCAGTTACTTTCGGTGATGGAAGCAACCACAGAATCATAGGCTAGTGTATTGTTCAACTCTTTAATCTCCCTCCCTTTGAGAATGTATTGTATGTTGAAGGTCTAAAACATAACCTCCTAAGTATATCTCAAATCTGCGATAACAAACATAACGTGAAATTTACAAATCACGGATGTGAAATATCAAATGAGAAGGGAAGTGTGATATTAAATGGTCGTAGGACTTCTGAGGATTGCTATATTATTAATGACTCATGCTCTTCTAATTTTTCATGTTATATGGTCCAAATAGATGAAATAGAACTATGGCATAAACGTCTTGGACATGTTAACTTCAGAGATCTTTATAGCTTGAGCAAGAGAGATTATATTCGTGGATTACCTAAATTAAAAAAGGTAGAAAAGATTTGTGGCACATGTCAGATTGGTAAGCAAATCAGGAGTAGTCAGAAGAAAGTGAACTCCTTAGCCACATCCAAACCTCTTAAACTACTCTATATGGATTTGGTAGGACCAAAGAGAATGAAGAGCAGAGGTGGAAAGAAGTATTTTCTGGTTATCGTAGATGAATTTGCCAGATATACTTGGGTAGCCTTCTTGAGAGATAAATCTGAAACTCTAGATGAAGTTAGAAGAATTCTAAAACAAATTCAGACTGAAAAAGAAGTACATGTGATCAAGATCAGAAGTGATCATGGTACTGAGTTTGAAAATAATAGTTTTGAGAAGTATTGTACAGACCATGGTATATCATATGAGTACTCAGCTCCTAAAACACCTCAACAGAATGAGGTTGTTGAAAGAAAGAACAGAGTGTTACAGGAAGTGGCCAATGTAATGCTAAATAACATGAATTTACCAAAAAACTTATGAGCTAAAGCTGTTAATACTACTTGCTACATTATAAATCGTGTGTATGTTAGAAAAGCAAAAGATAAAACAGTCTATGAGCTATGGTTTAATAAAAAGCCAACTGTTAAATACTTTCAAAATTTTGAAAGTAAATGTTATATTTTACGTGACCAGGAAAATTTGGGAAAGTTCGAAGCAAAGAGTGATGAGGGAATATTGTTGGGTTATGCTCTGAATAGTCGAACATATCGTGTTCTTAATAAAAGAATAGGAGTAATTCAAGAATCTATTAATGTTGTAATTGATGATCACCTAATCACACCCACACCAAGTCAAGATGATGATGAAGTCAACATTATCGACAAACCTGACTCTTCATCTAAATCAGATAATTTTAAACTAAGATCAGTCAAAGACCATCCGACTGATCAGATATTAGGTAATCCTCGCACTGGTGTTCAGAAAAGAAAACAGTAAGAAAATATTTGTAATTACGTCTGCTTCACTTTCCAAATTAAACCAACAAATGTAAATGAAGCACTTGTCGATGAAAATTGGATATTGGCTATGCAAGAAGAGTTAAATGAATTCATCAGAAATGATGTTTGGTATTTGGTTCCCAAACCTTTAGATAAACATATAATCGAAACTAAATGAATTTTTAAGAACAAATTTGATGAAATGAGAAATATCATTAGAAACAAGGCTAGACTGGTTGTATAAGTCTACACTCAGATAGAAGGAATTAACTACGATGAAACCTTTGCATCAGTTGCATGCCTCGAATCCATTCGATTATTTATTTCAATTGTTTGCTATAAAAAATTCAAGATATATCAAATGGATGTTAAAAGTGCGTTTCTAAACAGTGATTTACATGAGAGGTATATGTTGAATAACCTAAGGGTTTTGAGGACCCTAAACTCTCAGATAATGTATATCATCTTAAAAAGGCACTTTATGGATTAAAACAAGCTCCCAAGGCATGTTACAAAAAGTTGACAATTTTTTTGCTTAGTCACAACTTTATCATGGGAAGCGTTGATAAAACTTTATTTGTCAAAAGATACAATGAACATATATTTATTATATAGATCTACGTTGATGATATTATTTACGAATCAGCATGCTCTAACTTGTCTGTTGAGTTTGTAAAACTGATGAAATCCAAGTTTGAAATGAGTATGGTTGGAGAATTAAATTACTTTCTTGGATTATAAGTAAAGCAACAGGAACATGGAATATTCATCTCTCAAACCAAATAGGCTTTGAATTTAGTAAAGAAATTTAGGTTTGAGAATGAAAAAAAGTTTGATACTCATATGAGTACAACTCTCAAACTTTATAAGTATATATTCTCATTTATATCGAAGCATGATTGGTAGTCTTTTATACTTAATTGTTAGTAGACCTGATATTGTTTTTAACGTTATAATATGTGCTAGATATCAATCTGACCCTAAGGAATCTCATCTAATTGCTGTTAAATGGATAATTCGATATGTCATAAGTACAGCTAAGTTTGTTCTTTGGTATCCGCATGATACAAATGTACAACTTGCTGGATATACCGAAGCTGATTGGGCAGGAAGCATCGACGATAGAAAATCTACTAGTGGTGGATGTTTTTGCATAGGGAATTATTTAGTTTCCTGGCTCAGCAAGAAACAAAATTTTGTATCCCTCTCAACTGTTAAAGCTAAATATATTGCAGTTGGGAATGCTAGCATCTAGTTGATTTGAATGAAAAGGATGTTAGCTGATTATGGGATTATGCAAGGTACAATGATACTATATTGTGATAACTCAAGCACTATTAATATTTCAAAAAATCCCATTCAACATTCTTGTAAGAAACATATCAATATTCGATATCATTAGATTCGAGAATTAGTTGAGGATAAGAGCATTTCATTAGAATACATTCAGACGGAAAAGCAACTTGCTGACATTATGACCAAACCACTTGACAGGAATAGATTTTCTAAATTAAAACATGATATTGGTCTGTGTACTTTTAATTAATTAAATCATGTTGTTTACATATTTTTATTATTTATATATTTATAATTTTTTTAATGTATAACGTATAAATTTCAATTATATATATATATTTGAAAATTTCTAGCTGCACGATCGATTGAGCACGTCCTCAACTAGTCGAGCTTCGACGGGCCAAGGACCATACTCGACCAGTCGAAGCGCGCGGGTGGGCCTCTTAAAAGAGGAAAAATCCCTTTTTCTTCCTCATTTCACCATTCTTCCTCAACTAGCCTTTGCTCGACTCAGTGAACCTATCTCCATAAAGTCTTTGTAAGTGGTTTATTTTTGATTTCTTTCTAGATTTGGGTTCCTTGTTGCTAGTTATTCTTCATTTTGTGATTGATTTGAGATTTACATCCTTTCCATAGAGGGTTTTTGTGTAAAAATCTGATTTAAACCAAACCCATCTTTAATATATTCTTTTGCAAACTCTACATGGAGCATCAGTCTAAGAGGAAGGCTACACGCAAGGACCCTAGCGCCTCCTCTTCTCGAAAGACTCTAGGTAGGGTGAGAGCCCTGAGAGCTCCCGAAGAACATTCAGAGCATGTAAGGGATCTTCGCTCTAGAGATATTATTATAGTAAGAATTGTGAATATTGATCACATTGCTCTTCAAACTCATACCTATTTTGTCTGCAATCGATTTGGAAAATATTTTGGGTTGGAGCAAAATGGCATACCGCTCCATAGCTCAAGGGATGTATGCATCAATAGGAGAGTTATCTCTTGATAACCTTACATTCTCTATTAATTTTAGAGTAGGGACAGTTCCGGTTGATAGGCACCTAATCTCAGGATTGCTTGATGTGAATGTGAATGATGAAGGCATACCCATTCCCCCCTTACTGATAGAATGAGTGAATCTGAACGAAGGAAAATCACTTGCAAGTTATGTAGATTTAATGATGATTGGAACTCTAGTAATGCCCTCCGTGCCACCCAGATGATTCCAAGATTTAGGGTCCTTCATCGTACTTTTACATCGAATGTGTATCCTTGTTTCGGGAATAAGTCTGAACTTACTTCCTTTATGGCTTGTATTCTTCATGTTGTTGCATCTAGCATTCCTATTTGTCTTCCGTCATTGATATGTCATTTGATTACTCAATTTTGTATCCATCCGGGTCATGGGTCGATTCCTTTTACATATCTCATGACAAACCTTGCTATCCATTGCAACGTTGTCATTCCATCGACTGAGGCGCTAGAGTCTACTCTTCCTTTTGATAATACAAATATTCATAAGATGAACCTGGTGTACATCCCAGGTCAAAGAGATGAAGACGATGTTGAAGAAGAAGAAGCGTCATTTCCTGAGGACATATCTACGGATGATCTCTTTGCAGAGTTGGAATCGGATGATGAAACTGATCCTGACTATCAACCTTCTCAGGTTGATGATTGGCTTAATTAAAAGAAAAGGTGGTTGAGTTGAAGGTATCACAGGACAATCTGGTTGAAAGTCATAAGTCTTCCATGAAATATATGCGAAAATTCTTTCATCGCATTACTAGAGGACTTTACTAGATCTTCCCATCTATACCTCCTCCATCCTTTTCTTCTGGATCCGATTAGGTTCATGTTAGTTTATTTTATGCCTGGGTTGTATAACTTTATACTATATGTGTTGGATGATAACTCTCTCAAACTCCTATCTTAAATCCTTATTGATAATTTTATGTTAACTCTTAATTACCATTCTCTGTGCATTTTCCTCTTATTGGTCTACTATTTTTGCTGTGATTTATTGCTTTTAATCACATGAGTATTCTTCCCTTTGTCATTTTGTGACAAAAATGGGGAGAAATTTCTAATTTGATAAGTAGATTCAATGAAGTTATGCATTATATTAAATGTTGATATATTGATATATGGAAGGTTGTTGGGAGTTTTGTATTGGAAATGTATTATTTGTCATAACAAAGGATAATCTCACATTGTGGGGGAGTAAATTTTGCTAATTCAATAGAGCTACATCTTCTACAAACATGGAAATCAAGCTGACAGTATGGATGTTGTTATGCTAAGTATTTAGTCACGAATTTGACAAAGGGGGAGATTGTAAGTGCTATAATGTACAAAGCACACTCTTGTTTGTCAAATTTTGATGAGACAAAACAGCTTATGATGTGGTTCACATAATGTGAATCAAGATGAAAAGTTTAAGAAGTAACTTCAAGTGATCAAGATGGAAAGTTCATGACATGACTTCAAGACATGTTTTTTACTAAAGATTAAGGCCTTCCTAAAGTTCAAGTCATGGAGTAAATCAAGACAGAAAGTTCACATTCAAGATAAATTCTACTTCAATTCAAGTAGAAGATCAAGCTCCAAAAAGTTCAAACTACTTCATGTCAATCTTTTCAGGTATAATTGACCATAGAAAGACCTTAGGCTTGGGTTCTTTCAAAACAAAATCATATATGGGTTTTTATGCTTAATATAGACTAATCTTCGACTAGTCTAGGCTCAGGTTTGACTAGTCTAAGCTGTGCTAGACCAATCTAAGTTATTTTCGACTAGTCTAAGTTCAAAATGTAGAAAAACAGATTTTTTCGTTGCTTCCTCGACCAGTCGAGGTTTACTCGACTCGAAGTCCAGCAACTATATTTTTACACCCTCGACCAGTTGAGCAGGGCCTTCGACCAGTCGAAGAATTGTTTTATCCGATCGCGCCTAAATTAAAAATTTTTGTTAAATCTTAGACGAGTCGAAGGAAACCTTAGATGAGTCAAAGCAACAACATTTCTAACTATAAATAGAGGCCTTCTCTCAATCCAAAATTACTCATCCAAGCTAGTAAAAGCTGAGAGAGAGAGAGAGAACTCCCCACTACCTTCAAGCTATTGCATGATATTTTTATATTTTGTTTAAATAGCTTTTTGTTTTAATTCCTTGATCTCTTTTCATGAATCTTATTATTTAAAGAGAGTAATTGTTCATCTTTGAGATCTTGAGAAATTTGAACAAGTAGTCTTTGGTTTGAATTAATTTAAAATCAATCTAGAACCTAGAACCCTTGTTTATGTGACTGGACATTGAACATTCTACTTCAAGAGAAGCGGTTATATAGACTACATCAAGAGATACGTCTTCAATGAGATAGCTAAAAAATCTCATGTGTTGGTTTATTTCTATTTTTTGTATTTTGGTTTCTTTGAGATAACAAAAAAATATCACGTGTTGGTTTTAACTGAGATTACCAGAAAATCTCAGTGTGAGGTTTTTGTTTGTGATAAGCCCTTTAGAATTACAACTGTATAAGTTTTTAAGGTGAACCTGTGAAAACCTTGGTTTTAGTGAAAGCCAATATCACGTGGGTTATGATTATTGGGAGTGGAGTAGGTGTGGTTGTTTGAGAATAGTTGGTGTACACACTGAACCACTATAACTCCTGGTGTTGTGGTGAATGTTTAATTTTTGTTTATATGGTAAATGATTGTAGTTTTATTTCTGCACTAGTGGTGAATGATTATAATTTTATTTTTGCAATAGTAGTGAGTATTTATAATAAATATATTTATTAGCTCTTGCTTAGTTTGAAGTCTTGATCCTTAGAAACATTCGTGAAATAAGGTTGTCCTATCTAAAACATTGGTTTTGGTGAAGATTGTCATACGATCTAAGTTTGAATCAATTTTTCATTACTAGTGCTATCGAGATTTGTGATTTGTTACTTTAAGTTTTTATTTGGCATAGTTCTATTCACCCCCCTGTAGGACTGTTAAGCTCGCCTTTTTCAGTAACAAAAGGAGAGGAACGTCCCTATTTTCTCTCCTTTTGTTAACGTGAAGGGGATCAGAATCCTCGTTGGAGAGGTTTGGACGACTAGGATGGAACGATAGATTGCGTAAGTAGGTTTGGTGCGATAGGTTTTCTCGGACGGTGGTTGTTCAGAAAACGGATTTGTGCCCGCTGTTGCGTAATGACTGTATACATGGACCTTGATGGGTCATGTGTTCTTGGTTGAGGTCGAGTGCTAGACTCGACAAACGGTTCTGATTATCCAGATTGGCTGGAGTGGTAGCCCACTTGGATCAACCGCAAGTTGTTCTCTTACAACCTGATGTTTTATGTTAGAATTTGTTTGCACGTGGAAGCTTGGAAGACGCATGAGGGAACCTAGGGTTTGGTCGGTTTTGCCCCATGATCATAATGAACGGTTCCGATCATCCATGCAGATGATGATGGTGGCCCAAAATCGTCACAATGGATGATCGTCCATCGCTGGCCAGAACAAGGGAATTCTCCCTTATTCGAATTTGCATCGGGTCAGGACTCCTTTGACCGACCTTATGTTTAGGTGTGGTGCGGGTGTGTGTTTCCTGTGCACACGCACTAGTCCTAACGTGGGGTCCAGGTACGGTTCAGAGTAAATCCATTCCGTTCATTTGCTTTTATTGGCTCACCTTAGGGTCCTTATTAGAGTAAGAGGCGGTTGTTGGTCCTAGGTGGGCTATCTCAGGTGAATGTCTGGTTTAGCCATTGATCTTACTGATTCAATGGCCAAAATTTGACACATGTGGTTAATCTATGATAATTAGGCCTGATATAAAGTTTTGTATGAAACGGATCAAGAGAACCATGTGATTTAGAGTTTAAGGTCTAAGTTAATGGCATTTTCATAATTATTGTTGATCTAGGAGTTTGGTGAAATCTAATGGTTCTACAAGGTTGTTTACGTCTTTCTAAACAATCCTTACAAACAAACTTATATATAAGTCATTATGAATAAAGAGTTATTCACCGATTTAGTTAAGGGAATGTACATCTAGCAAACCACATGATCAACTGTTGGATGACTTGATTTATGGATGAAGACCATTCTTAACTGTCATATTCATGTTGGAGAATAGATGTAAGGTTAGGATAGTTAAATTGATATTGTACACATGTACATATTTAGTTAAATTTCATGGTAACATTTGAGAACTTTCAATACTCGGGTATTGAAAAGTTCGGGGTGCTACAAACTATGCGAGTTAAAGTAATATTTTTTTCTCCTTTAATAAAATCAAAGCAGGGAGCCAGATTTGTGTGGGAAGAAGAACATTAGCTGGCTTTTGACAAAATTATGGAGTATTTAGTGAAGTCGCCTGTACTGATGCCGCCCATAAAAAATTGACCACTTAAATTATACATCTCAGCTTCAACAGAGTTGGTCAGAGCTCTCTTGGCCGAAGATGATGATGTGTGTAAAGAAAGAGAAGTTTATTACTTGAGCAAAATATTGTTGGATTCGGAAAGAATGTATTCAGCCATGGAAAAGTTATGTCTATCATTTTATTTCGCAACTACTAAATTAAGACATTATTTATTGGCCGAAAGGGTACATGTAATAGCCATGATTGATTTAGTAAAGTATTTCCTAAATCGATTGATTTTTAGCGGCTTAATTGGTAAATGGGTGCTGGCATTGTCTAAATTTGATTTACGTTATGTTCCTTAAAAAGCCATCAAAAGACGAGCTATAGATGAATTTTTGACTGATCATCCTTCAAATCTCGAAGAAGAAATTCTCCAAGATATTTTAAATATACATTGTGTGAACTTACACCATGGAGATTAATTTTTAAAGGATCGAGGGCACACGAAATGTCTAGGGCATGTGTTATATTGATTACTCATAATGGAAATCAGTAAGAGTTCGCATTCCAATTGGAATTCGAATGTACTAATAATCAAGTCGAATATGAGGCTATGATAATCGATTTAGAATTGTTGCTCGAATTATGGGTGAGGAACGTGATGATAATTGGTGCTTCGCAGTTAATAATAAATCAAGTAGCAGGACCTTTTAAATGCACTAGTCCATCATTGTTGCCATATTACGCACTAGCAATTCAAATTCTCAATTAATTTGGGAAGTCAAACTAATTCATGTCATGAGAGGCTGCAATACCGATGCCAATGAAATGGCACTTTTAGCTGCAGGCCTAGAAGCATGGAAAGGATCGACTAGTCGGTCGATCATGATCCATAGAAGATCTCTATCTTCTGTGTTCCAAAGAGAAGGTGGAATGGAAATTTATCAAATAATTTTGGAGGAAGAAAATTGGCGAACTCCCCTCGTGAAGTATTTGCAGAATCCATGAGATAAGATAGACAAGAGTATACAGAGATCGGTTGCCAATTACGTTCTAATTGATGATGAATTATATCGAAAAGGGGCCTGTGGAATTTTACTACATTGCTTATCTAAAAATGAACCCATGACTGTCAAGAAAGGAGTGCATGAAGGTATATGTTGGGCTCATCAAGCAAGAGGAAAGATGAGACTTACACTCGGGTGTTATGGTTATTTTTGGCCAAAAATGATGGCCGATTGCGTTCAATATGCTAAAGGCTATGAAGCCTGTCAGAAGAATGGCCCGGTCCAACATGGACATGTGACCAAATTACGTCACATAATAAAACCATAACCATTCAGAGGTTGGGAAATCAATATAATCAGACAGATTCATCCTCCCTCAATTTGAATGGACACAATCATCATAGTAGCGACTAATTATTTTACCAAGTGGGGTAGAGGCAATGCCCATGAAGAAGGTTAGTCATGAAGAAATTATTGGTTTTATTGAGACTAATATTATTCATCATTTTAAGATACTAGAGTCTATTATTATCGATCGAGGAGCCGCTTTTTTTTTGCTAAAGAAATGCAAGTGATGGCCAACCGATATGGCATAAAAATACTCCATTCAACTCCATATTATGCCCAAGCTAACAGTCAGGCTGAAGCTAGCTATAAAGTAATAAAAATTATTCTGGGGAAGATGATACTTGACAATCAGAGAGAATGGTACATCAAGCTATTCGAGGTTTTATGGGCTTACAGAATGTCACCACATTCAAGTATTGGAGTAAATCCATTTGTATTAACTTATGGACACGATGCAGTTCTACCCTTGGAAATTATGGTTCCTTCCTTACAGATTGCATACCAATCCCAGTTAACTCCTCCTGAGTTTACAAAAGCAATAATGGCCGAGCTTGAAGATTTAGATGAAGTTCATATTAAAGCTTTAAATTCAATTATGGCCAACAAAGCAATCATGGTGCGAGCCTATAATAAGAGAGTAAAGGGAAAATCCTTTGGAGAGGGTGATACGGTTTGAAAAATGGTCCTACCAATTGGTCAGAAAGACCGAGCATTAGGTAAATGGTCCCTTACATGGGAAGGACCATATGTTGCAGAGCAAGTCATCAAAGGAGGAGCATACTTATTGAATGATATAAATGAAAACACTGCAAGAGCTCCTATAAATGGTTGTTTCCTTAAACAGCATTTCCCTTCATTGTGGGAAATAATTAGGAATCAAGCAGAACCAACTCAGTTAAATAAATGAAGTTTTCATTCAAATAAAACTCTGAATAATAGTCTTGTAGTTACAATAAATATGTATTTAGTAAAACCTTAAAGAACAACAAGAGTAGAAGAAAGATTTTCAACAATATTACAAATCGGTTTGTTTGAGTTCTTCAAATTTGTTCGTTGTCGCAATTTTTGCCTCCATTGCCATATGTCACCTCTCCATCCATAAAGAATGCCGACCCACAAGTGATGTCAAGGAATGTTCTATGCCAGCAGAACGTCAACCAAGAGCTTCGTACTTTTCCTTGTCTGATCTCTTTTCAACTACGCTGGATTGGACACGCTCCTTGTAGAGTGTTGTTTGGGACATAATAAATGCGAGCAGCTCATCAATTTTAGGTTGACTTCGGTCAAGGTGAAGCTGATGGGTTTGGGCCAAGTCATTAGCTAGATTATTGAGCACTAACCTTATCAACCGTAATATTTCCTTATTAAAATTATATTCATAGGTCCAACACATTATATTCTGCCAGGCCATTTCCTGATGAATTGGTAAAGATTTGTGTTCAGTATTCAAAGATGACAAGTGAGATAAGAAACATTGTAGCGGTTGAGCTCTCGATCAGCCACTGCATGTTCTGTCCCAAGCCGTTGGAGTTCTGAAAGAACTTATAAAATCTCCTGAGGCTGGCGATCTATGGGAAGCTCAACAACCTCTTGAAGGAAAGAAGAAAGATCATGCAAGGGAGAGCTTGAAAGGGATTTTATCCCCTTTGACAGAGTTTCCTCCATGATCTTGATCGATAGAGAATGGGAATCAATTGAAAGATGAAGCAGTAGCAATGAGAGCTTTCATTCAAGCTAGTTCGTAGTGTAGTTTGGAACCCAAACTATGCTTTTATAGATGTTGCACGACAATTGATGCATGAAAAAGAAGATGTGACAATTAAGGCTTGAGACTAAACGAGCCAATTCTGCCATTACAGTTGTGATGTGACAACATGGATCAAGCCAATTGTGGAAATTTTATTCACAACCGACCTAAAGTTATTCTTTGTCCATTCATGTTTCATTCGTAATTAAATTTACAAACATAAAAGTGGTCAATCAGACTTGCATGCTATTAGAAACGAAATGAATTGCAGAATGATTCAAATAATGAAGTGATGGGGAAGAACACGATGATGAAGCGACAGGAGGGTAGGATGAGTATTATCGATGGGCCAGCTTAAGTCTTCAAATTTTTTAGCGGTCCTAATTTTTTGCTTCCTTGGCCACATTCCTCCTCTTTGTCCAAACTTCTCATTGGTTCATGAGCTCTACAAAAGTACGTTCAAAACAAGCCGAGCGTCGATCAATAGACACTTGCTCCATTTCGTCCGCTCTCTTTTTACCTTCAGTGGATTCAATGCAAGCCTGATAGAGAGTGACCTGGGCTATGATGAACACGACCAACTCAGTGTTTTTTGGTTGATCGCGGTTCGGATAAAACTAATTTGTCTCGGCCAGGTCTGTTGTATGGTTGTTGCGGGAACGTCTTAACGACCGCAACATTCTTTTATTGAACTCATGCTCACGAGTCCAATGCAGTAAGTTCTTCCAGGAAACCTCATAACGAGCCAGCAAAGATCTGTTCTCAGCCATAAGAGCTGACAGATGAGATAGAGCGGTCGAGCAACGTTTAATATCCCTCTGTGCTTTAAGGAAATCATCTCTAAGTTGCTGAAGCTCATAAGTGATTTTCAAGATCGCCTAAGGAGCCCGTTGGTCCTCGGGGAGATCACTAATGTTTCCAAGGAAAGGAAGGAGATTGTCTGTAAAAGAAGAACGTGAGAAAGATTCGATGCCTTCATCAAATATTCCCTCCATGGTCTGAATTGATAATGTGAAGAAGTCCATTTCTGATGGAATTGTTTTAGCAAGGAATTTGGTTTAAACTGGTTAGTGAAGAAAAATTGGGGCCTAAGTACCATTTTATAGGGTGAAAACCCAGTGATTAATGTGCATGGGATATGGTGTGATGGTTGCTTATCCGAGGTAAGGTGAACCGTTTTCTGGGATTATAGAAATATAACGAATTAAATGCTAGTTTTTGAGAAAGTGGAAGGCCATTACTATAGTTAGGTAAGACATACATGTACGAGGAGAAGGCTCACCATTCATCAATGTTTCAAGTGTTCAGATAAAACTAAGTACTAGAGCTTCTATTGGAATCAAGTGGCATAATCAAATAAAGACATTGTGGGTCATCAACCGCTTAATTATAGGAAGGGAAGATAGAAAACGAAATTCTAATGAGGAGCGAATAAGTTAAAATTTCATATTTTCAAATTCCTCCAAAAGATCATGCATCTCTTCTTCTTCTTTCTCTTTGGTGGGACCTTGATTGGTTCCTTCCTCGATAAGGCGTGGCAGGAAGTGAAGTAATTGGTCGACACGAACAACAGTCATACAAACTTCACTCTCCGCCACCTTTTTATCAGTATGACTTGCCATCGACCAATTTCGATATAAAAAAGATCTGTTAATATAAAAATTCTACGTCTGTCAAAGTGGCCATCTCCTTCACATAAAAAGTACTTCCTCGTTCCAGTAGTTCATCCAACAGTAGGGGTGTACATCAAGTCGAACCGAGTCAAGCTGGCCTCAGCTGGACTCGGTTCGTCCACTAGCTTACCTTAGCGCGAACTTGGCTCGGCTCGGCCACTAGCTGACCACAGCTCGAACTCAGCTCGGCTCGGTCACTAGCTGACCTCAGCTCGAACACGGCTCGACTCAGTCCTCGAGCCTGACTGGCCAACTCAGCTCAGTTTGGTCAGCAGCTTGGGCCAGTTTAAGCTAAGTTTGAGCCAAAATTGAGCCAAGTTTCCCTGTTTAGCATTTCCACAAACACCTAGACTGCACCTTCAAAATCCCACTGTATGTAAAACAACAGCAAAGGTTTTTCAAGTATTTTATCAAACACCTTCTAAGAAACATAAAAATCAAGAAAAAAAGGGTATTTGTTTCATATACATACCTTCTTTGCCACCAACCACACTTCGTTGAGTCATTTCATCAAACACTTGGTGAGCAACATCAATATCAAAGTAACCAAGTCACCGAACTGGTTCGATCTGAGTTCGATTTGAGCCAGGTTCGATCCGAGTCGAGTCGAGCTGGGGCCAGCTCAAACTCGGTTCAAACTCATTTTGGAGTTGAGCTAGCTCGGTTCATGTACACCTCTATCCATTAGACTAGAGAGATAAGATTATAGCATTCTGGACATTGTTCGATTGAACTAATGTGCTTGAACACAATGTAGCTTATCACACCAAGCCATTTCGAATTTACTACTCATATCGGCCGAATCTTTCACAGTTGCTTCTCACTATACCAGATAACATGCATTAATGTTACAACAATAGTACAATCTTTCATATGGATCTTCCATAACAGTTAATTATTTCAGCTTCTGGAGAAGTCCTTCTAAGTGATCATTCAGCTCAACCGATGGATGACGGTCGAGTGAACAAGAGGCATCAGTAACAAACCTCTTCACATCTAACAATAAAAAGGAGAAGAAGAAGTCTTTTATCCCATCATCAAAAATTTCCTTAAGAAAGGATTCAGTGCCAATAATAAGGGAAGGTAATTCAATAGCCATTGGAGGAGACTAAATTTAAAAAGATAGTGATGAAGTCTAAAAGCTCAATGCCACTTAAATAGTAGGCTTTAGAAACCCACGATTTGCAAAGAACGTGGCAAGAAGGGAGTTATATGTTTCAATCCATTTGGAATGTGGACAGTTAAGGCGTGATATTTGGAAATAACCCATGATTAGCCAAAATTAAAGGAACCACTCAAAGAGGTCATCACAAATAGTTATCCAAGGAAACGTTTCATGAATAATTACGAGTGATGGTAACAAGAAGTCAAGAGGACATAAGTCACAAAAGTTGGCTGTTCATTCATATAATCTAAATACATTCAGAGATCAGAAGATAATTTTTTTCTAAGAATGCCCTAGTTGTTTCTACTCAACCTCCGGCAAATTGGAATGCGGCCTTCTTCTTTGTTGCTGATCGAGACAATCAATCAACCTCCTCTGATTGAGAATACACCGTAACAGCTAACATTGAAATCTCCTCCTTGACTTTGGAATTTTCTACACATTTCTCTGCCAGATTCTACCTCAATGAAATCAATTCAACTTCCAAAGCTATAATCATGACTTTTAAAATTTCAATTTCCATCTCAGAAGTCTTCACTACAACATTCTTAGCCACGAGTTCTTAGGCAACCTCTTATGTACTAGTCTTCTTGGACTCGGCCATTTGTTTCTCAACCTCGACATGGATGATGACCTCATTAGCACGATAATATGCATTGAGTTCTCCCTGAAGTTCCAAAAGATGTGGCATTATAGTCACTAAATTTGGGTCCGACTAAGACAACATGTATGTTGAACCAACTAATCAATCGATTACATTGATCATTTCAACATTAAAAGATCTAGATAGCCCTTTTTGGAGGAGATCATATAACTCCACCTATAAACTTTGCAAATTATTAGAGCGAGAAGGAGATTTTACTGCGTAAATTTCTCCAACGAGTGCTTTCTCAAATGAGGAAAGGATATCATTAATGGTAGGAAGATGAATAGAAATAGATGTATTATCCGCATGAATGATCGTTGAAAGAGAAAAAGGGGGATTTGCATCACTTATTTCGACCTCGATTGATGTTAAAGGGACCTCGATCTGAATTACTCCAACGGGTTGATTGATATCAATTGATTGTGGTCTTACAACATCGGTCGAAACCGGTCCGGTCACTTCTATTGTAACTTCAATGACTGTATCGTCTTCGGTCGTCATTATTTTTATCTTGACCAATCCTTTTGACATCGTTGTTGTAAGACTTGTACCCTATTCCGTACCATTCCGTATGCTTCCCCGGTCCTTACGGTCGAATTCTGGCAATTCACAACTCGTATCCGACATTTGCGCGGGATCCTAAGCCGAGTCCTGCTTACCGAAGGCGGCTCGATTCGAAACTCATACCATGGCGACCACGCCGTCGCCGCGGTTCCAACGCCGCAACTCGCGCACCGATCCTGTACCCAGGGTAGAAGATTTCGGCCTGCGTTTATTTTGAAGAAACGCCGCGTGTTGCGAATATCGAGAGAATCTCTATGACATGTCCCATCAATCAATCAATCAATCAATGTCAAGTACAAGTCAAGTACAACCATACCTCAAGTACATCACCCATCCCTCCCTTTTCACAAGTCAACTCTCTCTCTCTCTCTTAACCATCCCTCTTTTGTAAAAAAAATCAAACCAAACCATACCTCCACATCACCCTTCCTTATAACCACCATGTCACCCATCCCTTAATATCTTTTCCTCTCTTTTTCTCATTCTATCCTTACTCTCCCAAGCTCCATACGTCCAAGCTCCCTCTCTCCCAAGCCAAGTGTGGCCCACCCTCTCATCTCTCATCCCCACCATAGAAACTTCATCATCTACCGTTAAAAGTCGAGCATAGGAGCTTACAAGCCTACGGGAGCAAGGAGAAGGCCTAGAGGTGGGTGATCGACTGTTGGATTTCAACTTTTATAAAGACCCCTTGTAGTGGGGCCAACAATGATGTACGTATTGTAGTGAGGGGCTCATAGTGGCAGGGTCCCTCTATCTCACCGTTGTTCTCTCTCTCTCTCTTTCTCTTTCTTTGATGAGATTTCTTGTGGCCACCATGTGCAAGGTGATCTTGGCCGCCTGACTATAAGGCCCACCTTACAGTGGTTCCGTTGGATGGCCAAGATGAAGGAAAACACAAATATCATATTGATCCAACAGGTGGGCCATGTATATGTGGGACCCACATTGATGCGTGGGCCACCTACGTGTGGGACCCCAGCCATGATGCCTGTGTTATATCCATGCCGTCCAGCATCCCTGGACGATGGACGTGCTGCTAACATGGAGTGCGTGTATTGACATAGATGTGTACTGACAAGCTAATATATATATATATATATATATATATATATAAATGGAAGGAAATGGTGGGCCACTCATGCAGGCCCCACCTTGATGTAAGTATTCAATCCATGCCATCTATCCTTTTCCTCAGATCTTTTTAGACGTTAAGCCGAAATTTCATGCTGATCTGACTTTCTGGCAGGTTGTAGTATGTACAATAAAATCTCCACCATTCAAATAATCCCTGATGTTTTGGTACGCTAAAACCTGTCCAATATTGGACTCGTTGGGTTTGTATCGAGCCACAGGGACCAATGGTTGGGCTAGATTTGTCTGAGGTGGGCCCCACCTACTAAAAACCACAAAAAATAGAGTTTTTTTTTTTAAAAAATAAAAAAATAAAACAACAGGAAATTACTGGCCTTGGTGTGCGACATAAGGCACAGTAACACTGCGGCCGTCAAGAGGCGGCAGACGGACGGGTGGGCCTCACACCCCGCCAGGCCCCCACCGTGATGCATTTCGAACATCAACACCGTCATTGGGTGGGCCTCCCCTTGGCTACGGGCCACCCAAAAATTAGCCGTATACGGAACTCAAGTGGGTCACACCCTCTAAAATCATGTGAAGACATGCCTAAAACATATAAAATCACTTGGTGGGGCCTACCTGAAATTTGCATGCGGCTGAAACTTGGTCTGAACCCTTAGCCAAGTGGGACACACATAATGGGTGGGCTAGATTTGTGAACCACCTCACAGTGGGCTCCCTATCCACGTGACCTAATCAACAGATTGGGTGAAAATAAACATTACGGTGAGCCCCCTCCCTAACCGTGTGACCCAATCAATGGGTTGGGTGGCAAATAAATATTCCAGTCGCCCTACCCAAGGTCCACGTGACCTTATGAATAGATTGGATTGTAAATAAATATTACAGTGGGCCCTAGGCCCATGTGACCCTATGAACAGTTTGGATGGAAAATAAACATCATGTTTGGTCACAGTTTAGAGGGAAAATAAACATCATGTTGGGCCCCAGTTTGGATGGAAAATAAACATCATGTTTGGTCACAGTTTTGATGGAAAATAAACATCATGTTGGGCCCCAGTTTGGATGGAAAATAAACATTTTGTTGGGCCCTAAGTTGGTTGGAAAATAAACATTATGGTGGGTCCTACTTAGGACCCACTTATGCATGTATTGTGTCCACACCTTTCATTAGTGTGGACCTCTACCATGAAGTATGTGATTTATCTATGCCTTCAATCCCTATGGGACCTACCATAATGCATAAGTTTCATCCAAATCGTCCAACCATTTCGGAGATTATTTCAAGGCCATGTGACGGGGCCCATCTTGGTGTATTTGTGGGCATCGATTGAGGCCCACCTTAAATTGTATAAGGCCGATTGTTGAGGCCCATCTTGATGTATCTCTAGCCCATTGTCGAGGCCCACTTTGACACATATAAGGCCCATGTGATTAGGCCCCTCTAGATGTATTTGTGGGCCGTTGTTCAGGCCCACTTTGGCATATATGAGGCCCATTTGATGTATTGGAGGCCCACGGGTCGAGGCCCAACGAAATGTACATAAGGCCCATTGTAATGTGATTCCACCATGGTTTATATGTTGACCTTTTATAGCAGGCTATGCCTTGGGAGCAAATGTTGGTTTGACGTCCACATTGTATGAATAATGTTGGTTAAATATCCGCATTATACTCTCCCTAGGGCGCATTGTTAGCCCATACTTGTAATGTGTAGGCCGTCTAGGCCCATCTTCATTTTGATCAGGGCCCATCACCACATAACATGTATAGTATAGATTCATAATTCATGATCATACACATCATATATATGTCTGATATGATGAGTGACTGATCATAGCATATGCCTTCGGGCGGATTGTTTATGGGCTCCCTAATAGGCGGAGTTACCCTACATGAGCGTGCGATGCGCGCAGGATTATTGTATGTTTAGTAGGGTGATTCATGCACTTACATTTGTGTGATCATGATTATTGTACCCCCTAACGACATCAGGGCCAAAGCCTCCACAGACACATCGTGGGTGGATGGATTGGATACTGAAAATATTTGGTTCTAGCATACAGGCGTAATAGATGTCCCTGGGTGAAAATCTCTAAACCCGATGGTACCAAAGGATGACTCAAACGTCGAGACCGAGTGGATACAGGAGTGCGCGAGGGCCATATACCAGTAAGCCGCATCTTCCACTGTGTCATGGTGGGTTGGAAAGGGGTGTGACCTTACCTGCTCGAGTGAGGGGGCAATTTCTAGGTTGAGTTTGACCAGCTTGAGGAATGGGTCCGCTATCGACGAGCCGGGCCTGATATTGGTAGATGAATAATGAGGTCTCTTTCGTTCTCCCAGTTGTGCGTTCGAATAGGGACAACAAGCTGGCGTAGAGTGTACTAGACCCCGGTGATTATCCTGAATGAGAACTGTACTGATATATGATGAGGATTGGCATGGTTGACTTGCATTATGCATCGCATGGCCTTGACATGGCCGATAGTATTCATATCTTACACCGCATAGCCTTGGTACGGCTGACTGCATTCATGTACTCATCAGCATATTTTTGTATTACTCTGACCTTGCATTCTGAGCACGCTTTTATTGTGCACACACTTACACCACCTTCTAAGCTTTCCATAAGCTTATGCACGATTGATGCGTGTAGGTAACGCCAGGACGCAGCAGTAGTCTTACCGCAGTTGGAGTGTGTAGCTGAGCTTTTGGAGTTTTTGTTACTTTCAGTATATTGTATTTCCCTTTCATAGCCTTGTACTCAAAAGTTTTCGATCATAGTGGATTTTATGATGGTGTTCTTGTGGTTATTGTTCGTGGGTTATGCTTGTGGTTATGCTCATTACAAATTGAATCATGTTTGAAATCCTCCTTGTAGCATCCCAGGATTGGAACCTGGTATATGAGTGCTGGGAGCTGAGAATGGGGTACTATGGAGGCTGTCGGTGCTGGATTCGGCGATTGAGAATTTTGTGAGCCCGGTTTTCTAGTTCGGAGCGTGACAGTTATCTTAGCCACTATCACGAGTTCAAATGAAACTGGATTCTCCTCAGCCGTCTTAGTCACCAAAGTTGAGGAAGGCAATAAAGCTGGAGCAAGCTTCAAAGTAAAAGGTTGAGCAGGCGACCCTAAAATCTTTCATCGGGCTGATGATGCAGGAGGAGATTGTGATGGTGATGCATATTTTGAATTGGCAAGAATAGTACTAATTTCGGGTGGGCTGTTTGATTGAACATGTTCCACAATGGTCGTTGCCTCTGAGTCTAGAGACAATATTAATGGCCGCTGGAGTAATATATCTTAAAATCATAGGAGTAATTTTAGCTTCAACTGTTCTGGAAGCTATACCTGCTTGAATTATCGCAGTTAGATGAATTACTAGAATGTGAGGCATATCGTGTTGTTGAGTTTCCACCATTTCCACCACCCTCTTGGGCAATTCTCGAGGCACTGAAAGAGATCAAAACAATATCAGCGGAGATTTAAATGAAGAAATCACTTCATGCAAGAATACAAGTAAATGATGTTAAACTAAGATCGAACAACTTGAAAGACTGGTTGATTCCCAACAGCTCGAGATATTTATAACAGTTGCTAGTTGCCAAGAAGAAGTTGGAAATGATGGTGGTTTAGGTTGATATGGTTTAAGATCTTCTCATCAAATGGAAAGTTAGGATCATTCGATCTTTCTCTATCCCACCACCATTTGAGCCAGCACCTATTAAAGCAAGCTTCTTCATGGCATTTCATGCCTTCATCTATTTCATGTGAAAAATCCATAACTCCAAGATCAGGCCAATATTTCGTGTTAAAATATTTCTCGAAAGCTAACACAGCCTTGGCCGAAGAAGTATCGGACGGTCGATGTAATCGAGAAATCCACCGATCTTTATTTTTTTGGTGTAGGCTCAGGAAGATCGGCATGAGAAGAAGATATAACGGGAGCTTTGAGTGTTTGACTAGTAATACCTCCCAGATCTAGGATCTTCCTAGGGGTCATCCATTGTAAATGAGTAGAGGTAAGAATATCGAACTGTTCTTGTGTGATGACCGAAGCTTTCAAAACATGTTTTTCAATTGCAAGAACATGAGAGGTAGTGGTTGATCTTGTCCTCACTCGTGTACTCCTCTTTGCAGTAGCAGCCAGTGGTATTGAAGCTTTCCTTTTCTTGCTCGTCTTCATGCCTAGTTGGGAACATAATTGATCCATGAGCTCCTCTGCACTTCAACCACTCAAAAAATTATCGTACTGATGGTCCCACCATTTCAAAAAACTGCCTGTTGCTTCAAGATACTCAGGATAAATAGGAATCTTCAAACTGACCGATTCCTTGCTATAGTTGTTGCTGAGTGTAACATAGAACTTAGGATCGATCACTATTAACTGATTATAAGGAGTTTGATTATTTGTTTTGTGGGTAAAAGGGCATGGTATGTATTGAACCAAGCCTAGTTGTCGAGCAAACAGATAAGGGTGATACTGCTTAATCCCAGCCTTTGCATTTTTATCTGATTCGACCACTCTACCATAAGACAAGTCTAGGCCGATGACGTAGCTATTTTAAGCCTGATGTGACCAAACAACTTCACGTCCATCTGTAGAATCACATTGTCCAGTCAACCACCCTGGTCCATATGCCTCCTTTTCAGCAAAGGGTGTAAAAAACAATTTGCTCTGAATTTGCCAAGGGTGAAAAAGATAAAAAGATAGTTATCGACTAACATACTTTCTGAAGGAATGTGAAGAATTCGATCACCATAGGAAGAAAAATTTAGGTATATCTGTGTCAACCGACTAAAAAGAGTAGGCTGGAAATAAGCAAAGAACTACATCTGAGCTAGCCAAAGCGGTCCTCTTGCAGTATGTAACCCTTTGCGGCCGATTTCATAAAGACCTTGATATAAACGAGCCAGAACATAAGGAGCAAGATATTCGGCCAAAGCCGCATACTAGGTCATGATCTGGAGAGCATTAACACATAAAAGATGTCAACGAATCCAAATCAGCAGAAATGCCATGTTCTCTACCTCGTCGATAAGTCCGTCGAATTTGTAGTGATCTTTCATGAAATTCATATAACTCTTGTTGGTCTTACCAGGAAAATCTGCATATTGCCTCGGAATAACACTCACGTAGTAAATCATCCCGAACAGAAAAAGTTCGGTCAGATGACAAATGTCGTTGACAGTGATGCTCATCGAACCACAACCAAAAATGAAAGTATTGGTCGAAGAACTCCAAAATGAAGCCAAAGATAGAAAGAGAGAAGAATTAGGTGGATAGTAAGTGAGGGATAACTTGATGAATTTATAAATCCCAATATCGTTCCACATAACTCCATCTTGAGACGCCACCCGATCGAATCACTCATCCCATTTTGGAAGAGGCTTAGGCCAGGCCCTCATACGTAGAGATGTACACGAGTCGAGTTAGCTTGGTTATCTCGCTCGTTTCGACTCAGAAAAGATCGCCTTCGCTTGGCTCGAAATTGGATTTGGACCGAGTCGAGCTAGTTTTTGAAGCTCAAAAACTTTTTGAGCTGAGTTCGAGCTTGACTCAGCTCAAATTAAACCTCAAATTGAACCGACTCGGATCAAATCAGCTTGGTGATTGGTTATTTTGATATGAATGTTGTTCGCTGAGTATTTGATGAAATGACTGAAAAGGCTGAGCTATATGTCCTAGAGGGGGGGGGGGGTGAATAGGACTATGCCAAATTAATATGATAACAGTGGAATTTTAATAATTAAAGGAAAGATAACACTATAAACAATCCACAATAAGGAAATGTAAAGTAACCTCAAAATTCTAGTATTGAGAGGTTGATACAAATGTTGTTGTAAGGACAACCTTGCACCTTAAAAACTAAGGGTTTATGGCAGGACAACCTTATTAGAACGGTTTGTGTATCAAAAACTCAAACTGAAGAGGAATAAAAAAGAAATAACAAGAATGGAAATCCAAGCTATTACAACATTCCCCACAATGCTTGAAATGTAAAAGATTACAACATTCACATACATATATACATCCCACAAACTTGAATGATAAAAGATGTAGAAGATCAACGATACATTCAAATCACAAGACAAAGAATTATAGTAGTTTGCCTGTGTGTACACCAACTGTTAAACAACAGCCACACAGCTACTCCACTCCTAATATCCTCACACAGTGGATATTAGCGTTCACTATGAAAATAGGTTTTTCCAGGTTCACCTAAAACCCTCACAATTGTGTCTTTCAAGTGGGCTTACACAATTCAAAAACCCCACACTCTGAGTTTTCTGGATCACCTCAGATAAACCAAAATAATGAGATGTTTCTGGCTCAATCTCAAAAGAAACTAAAAATAGAAGATTTACACAAATTTAAAATACCTGGATTTCTCCTTTTGTTGCAGCCCGGAAGAACCAAATTGGAGTAGAAGTTCGAATAGAAGTTCAATGTCCAATACTCACTTATGAAATGGTTCTAGATTCTAAATTAATTTTAAATTAAATCCAGTTGGGCTAGCTCTATTTGATTTTGATTCCAAGAAGTGGGAATTCTTCAATCCCTCTTTCAAATTAGATTGGAATGTAGAATACAAAATCAAATATAGAAAGCTAATAAAAGAGAATATTAAATGAGCACAATATAGCTTAAAAATAATACTAACTTATCTCTCAGAGTGATGACTTGATTATACTTGAATTGAATAAAAAACTCTGAAATTCGTCGTCTATTTATAGTTGAAGAAATCGCGTCCACGACTAGTCGTGAGGACACTACGACTGGTTGTAGGACCAACAACATTTTGAAATTTTAAGCGCGATCGGATAAAATCATTCCACGACTAGTCGTAGGCCTTGCACGACTGGTCGAGGGACCTCCACGACTGGTTGTGACATATCTACGATTGGTCGTGTGGAACCTAGAATGCTTGCTAGACTTTGAGTCGTAGCTGTAGGACTGGTCATGAACAAGTCATGCACTGTTCACACGACCGGTCGAGCAGTCTCTAGGACTGGTCGTAGCTCAGCCAAACAATTTCAAAAATTTGCAACAACTTAGGACTGGTCGAGCCAGTGCTAGGACTAGTCGAACAGAGTCTAGGACTAGTCGAAGAACAGACCAAACACTTATAAAGTAATTTAATTTGAATTATGTATTCAAAATGACCTACCCTAAGGTCAATCTAAGGTCTTCCATACCTTTGACATGAAGTATGAACATTGAACCTTCTTTTCTTCAAATGATAGACGGTCTTTGAAGTTCATGAAGCTTGAGATATTGACACATAATGGAGTTTGAACTTGAGATCTTTTGGAGCTTGAATTTATAGTACTTGAGTTGTACTTCACCTTGAGTCTTGAGTATGAACAGTTGACTTGTCTTTCAATGTCGCTTTCAAACTTTGAACTTTGAAGCTTAAAGGAGTGAACAATGTACTTGATCTTGCATTTCTTGAGGTAGATCTTTGTTCTTGACTTAAAGCATTGTCCTTGTACATGTGATGCATTGCCTTGATCATATATATCAATGTGCTACACAAGACACAGACTGTGGTTTTGGCACAACAAAATTTGACTATTAAAGGAACAAATAACCATAGCACTTACAATCTCCCCCTTTGTCAAATTTGTGACAAAATACACTAAGAGTAGCATTACATACTGAATAAAGAATCATGCACCAGTTATTAAAAAATAAGAGAAGCATTACATCCATATCCATATCATACACCAGTTATAATAACCAGAACATTACTTACTCCCCCTGAGTTGGACAATCCATATCCTCCCCTTGAGTAGCACAATCCATATCCATATCAATATCCATATTAGCATAACAAAATATTCTCCCCCCTTTTTGTGATAATTAAACAAAGGAAGCAATTAAGATACGGAATAGAAAAGGTAACAAGAGAGGCATAAGGGAGCAAACTAGTCAAGATATGAAAGATAAAAGCAAATAGTGTTCATCCAACATAAATCATCATAAACCAAGTTCATCCAAAGTAACCAACATCAATCTCACAAACTGAAAGAAAACAAGGTATCATGAGAGTTATTACAGGCCATATGAGAAAAACACTTAATCAGATCCAAAAAAGGGAGCAGGAATAGATGGATCAATTTGGTGTAAACCCTTGTTAATGTGCCTCATATATTTGCGCATATAAGCAAATTGAGAATCTTGGGTTACACGTATCTGAGCCACCAGTTCCTCAAGAGTATGTAACCTCTCAGCAAAATCAGAAGGCTGATAATCAGGGTCAGCCTTAGAATCTTATTCACTCTCATCAAATGTATCATCCATATTAATGTCATCAGGAGGTAAATCGTCACCTTCTTCATCATTCACTTCTTCAGCAGCACCACCACCCACATTCACTTATCTAGGAGCCAATCCCAATTTCATCTTATTGATATTTGAGTTGTTAAAAATAAGGTGATGAATAGGAACCTCTCCAACAGGCATAGCTACTAACATATGAGTGGCTAACATAGTCATAAGATATGCAAAATGAATATCACTGTGTCTAGGATGGAGATGAAATTAAATGATAGAATGACAGATCAAAGAAGGAAGACAAACTTTAGTACCAGATATGATGGAATATAAAATCTAAACCATGAAAGAGGTGAGTTCAGTTTTGTTACTAGAACGCGGATATAGATTTGAAATAAATATTCCGTAAAGAACCTTATATCTAGGTAACAAGTACTTGGAAGTAAGCGTATTCCCCTTATGAGTCCATTAAGCATCTATGTTACATAATGCTCTAGTTAGCACACATTTTTCTGATTCCGACGGTTTGTCAACTAGAGTGTGAATAGGAATACCCTCGTTATTAACAGGTATGTCCATTAGAGCAGAAATCAAATGATGGTCTATTTCAAATGGACCTTCTCTAGTTGCTATTGTAAACTTTAAATTCTCAGTCGAAAATTCAGAAATACACGCAAACACAGCCTGCGCAATAGACAGGTATGCCGGCCCACCCCAATGTAGAATGTTAGCCCATCCTACAGATTGGAGAAGTGGAAGGAGTTCAAGTGGAGCAATATGATTAATATGCATAGGTCGCTCAACAATAACATTGCGCAATCGTAAATCCTGCACATAGGAGGGATCATCTTCGGGTGATCAAAGGTGGCGTCCTGTTAAAGGTGTCGATCTGGATGTTGAAGGACCACGAGAACTTTTCTTTTTACCTCTAGCATCCATTTGCAACTAGGAATACAAGAAATCAAGAGGTTGCAAAAGATGTAGAGTGGGTTTTCTCAAAATCAGATTTTTGAGAAGAAAACCCCAAAATCTTCAAGGCAATATGAAATAAATCACCCCAAGTAAGAAAATGAAGTGATATACACTTGAATCTACAAGAAAAACTGAAATAACACATTAACCTTGAAGAATCAAGAAGTTGGGTACGATTAGTCGAGCTTAGACTCATTGGAGAGGAAAAGCAAATGAGGAAGAAAAGGGATTTTCCTCCAAATTAAAGTACTAACGCGCTACACGACTGGTTGAGTACGTCCTCGACCGATCGTGCACAGTTAAAAATATGCATTTTTCACATAATTTTAAATTTTAAAATTATAATTTAACAAATATATTCACTATGATACATACAAGCATGAATAATCAATTTAAATTGTACATACAAAGATCAAATTTCAATTTATTAAACCTGTTTTTGTCGAGCGATTTAGTGAAAATGTCAGCAAGTTGAGTCTCGGTCAGAATGTATTCCAATGAAATTGTCTTTTCTTCCACTAATTCACGAATGTAGTGATATCTAATGTCAATGTGCTTGGTTCGTAAATGCTGGATTGGGTTTTTAGATATACTTATTGTACTAGAATTATCACAATATAAAACCATTGAATACTGTGCAATTCCGTAATCGGTTAACATTTTATTCATCCATACAAGTTAAGTACATACATTTCTAGCTGCAATGTATTCAGCCTTAGCAGTTGAGAGCAATACAGAACTTTTCTTTTTGCTAAACCAAGAAACTAAACAGTTTCCAATATAGAAACAACCACCACTAGTTGATTTCCTATCATCGATATTACCAGCCCAATCAGCATCTGTGTAACCAGCCAATTGAACACTAGTATCATGTGGATACTAAAGACCCAAATTTGTTGTACTTGCGACATATCACATAATCCGCTTAACAACAGTTAAATGTGACTCTTTAGGGTCAGATTGATATCTAGCGCAAATTCCAACGCTAAAAACAATATCAGGTCTACTTGCAGTTAAATAAAGTAAACTGACAAGCATACTTTGATATAATTTAGGATCTATACTTTTACATGTAGAGTCCTTTGAGAGTTTTAATGTAGTACTCATAGGAGTATCATAATTTTTCCCATTCTCAAATCCGAACTTTTTCACTAAGTGCAGAGCGTATTTGGTTTGAGAAATAAAGATATCATCAGGTTGCTGTTTAACTTGTAACCTTAAGAAATAATTCAACTCCCCAACCATGCTCATTTCGAACTTAGATTTCATAAGATCTGCAAACTCAACAGTCATGTTAGTACAGGTAGATCCATAAATAATATCATCAACATAGATTTGCACTATCAAGATATGATCGTTATGTTTCTTAACAAAAAGAGTCTTATCAACACTTCTCATTAGAAAATTATGACTTAATACAAACTTAGTCAATTTTTCGTACCATACCCTGGGAGCTTGTTTCAAACCATAGAGAGCCCTTTTTAAGTGATAGACATGATCAGTGTTCTTAGGGTCTTCAAAACCCGTTGGTTGTTCAACATATACGTCTTCATGCAAATCGCCATTCAAGAAGGCACTCTTTGCATCCATTTGATAAATTTTGAACTTTCTAGAACAAGCAATGGATATAAATAGCCTAATTGATTCAAGACGAGCTACTAGGGTAAAGGTTTCATCATAATCGATGCCTTCAATTTGAGTGTACCCTTGTACAACCAGTCTAGCCTTGTTTAGAATTATATTACCAAGTTCATCAGACTTATTTTTGAAAATCCACTTAGTTCCGATAATATGTTTATCCTTAGGTCTAGAAGCAAGATAGCAAACATCATTTCTAACAAATTGATTAAGCTTTTCTTGCATCACTACTATCCAGTTTTCATCAGCAAGAGCTTCTTTTACATTAGTCGGTTCTATCTGAGATGTAAAGTACACATAATTACATATTCTTCTAGTTGTCTACGAGTGCGCATAACAGTGAGATGGTTTCCACGAATCTAAGTGGTTGGATGATCTTTAACAGTCCTCAGTTCAGAGTTATTTTGACTTAATGAAGTATCTGGTTTATCAATTAGAAGAACTTCATCATTATCTGAACTTGAGGTAGGTGTATTCAAGTGATCGTCAATGACCACATTGATGGATTCTTGAATTACACTGGTCCTCTTATTCCGTACTCGATACGCTCTACTGTTTAAGGCATATCCTAAAAAGATCCCTTCATTACTTTTG
The DNA here is from genome assembly GCA_030180095.1 of Magnolia changhungtana. NCBI lineage: Eukaryota > Viridiplantae > Streptophyta > Magnoliopsida > Magnoliales > Magnoliaceae > Magnolia > Magnolia changhungtana. The sequence continues at coordinate 1,214,378 of JASAUF010000325.1, read as the reverse complement.
GTATCAAACTTACCCAGATTTTCATGGTCACATAAAATATAGCACTTGCTGTCAAAAACTCGAAAGTATTTGACAGTAGGCTTCTTATCAAACCACATTTCATAATCCGTTTTATTATTTGACTTACTAATGTAAATGCGGTTATTTATATAGCAGGCAGTATTTACTGCTTCAGCCCAAAGATTTTTAGAGAGCTTCATACTATTCAACATTACATTTGCCATTTCTTGAAGCACTCTATTTTTTCTTTCAACAATTCCATTTTGTTGTGGTGTTTTGGGCGCAGAGAATTCATGTGATATTCCCTGATCGCAACAAAATTTCTCAAAACTACTATTCTTAAATTCAGATCCATGATCACTACAGATCTTACAGACTTGAGAACCTTTTTCCGTTTGGATCCGTTTGAGAACTCTTTTTACTTCATCAAGGGTTTCTGATTTATCCCTTAAGAAGGCTATCTAAGTGAATCTGATAAAATCATCCATGATTACCAGTATGTATTTTTTGCCACCTCGACTCTCCATCCTGGTTGGTCCTATAAGATCCATGTGGAGAAGTTCGAGCGGTTTGGATGTGGCATTGGAGTCCACTTTTTTGTGAGCACTCCTAGTTTGCTTGCCAATCTGACATTCGCCACATATTTTATCTACTTTCTATAATTTAGCTAGACCTCTTATCAGTTCTCTTTTGCTCAATTTATACAGATCACGGTAGTGTACATGTCCAAGGTGTTTATGCCATAACTCAGTCTCATCGGTATGGACCATGTAACACAATTGATTAGATAAGCTAGAATCACTTACAATATAGCGGTTTTCAGAAGTTCTGCGACCAGTTAATATAACAGAACCCTTTTTGTTTAAAATTTCACAACGTTGATTAGTAAATTTTATGCTATAATTTTTATCGCATATTTGAGATATGCTTAACAAGTTGTGTTTAAAACCTTCTACGTATAAAACATTCTCAAATAAAGGAAGGTTAAAAAGTTGAACCGTACCTTGGCCAATAATCTTGCAGTTGCTACCATCACCGAATGTAACTGAACCATCAGTCATATCTTTAAGATTGGTGAACAGACCCTTATCACCTGTCATATGCCTGGAGCAACCATTGTCTAGGTACCACTTTGAATGGCTTGAAGCTTTGAAAGCGGTGTGGTCAACCAAGCTAGTAACCTTAGGAACCCATTTCATAGTTGTTTTGGGTTTAGGAGTATAGTTGGTCTTCTTGTATTTGTAGTCACTGCCAGAAAAAGGGGCAAAGGATTCAGACCACGTTAGTATTTTGCTACGGATATAAACCTTAGCTAAGTTTGCTACGGTTTTAATCTTAGCTAAAAAGTCAATACACCATTAACATTTAATAGTGTTGTAAGGTGCTCTATGAGGCCTAAAAGAAACTATATGTTCTATCTAAGTCGTCTATATATTTTTAAATATTACTTTAGTGGATGAGAAAAAACATTAGCTAGATTGAAGGCTCATGTGGACCACACGTTAGGAAACATTGATATTAAATTACAGTTGCTTCTTATGGTGTGGTCCACTTGGATCTTCAATATGCCTGAAAGTTGGTGTAATAAGCTAAAATAATTTATTAAAATTATGGATCGGAATGGATTGAGGAAATACATCATGATGGGCCCCACAGAACCCCTGATCAGACCGTCTATGTCCGTCCGTCCATCAGAAACCCCAAATTTGGGGGAACGGATTGGCTACTCCCCCTGACACCAGCCATTGCTGGTGGTCAGTTCTCTGTGGGGCCCACCATGATGTATGTGTGTCATCCATGCCATCCATATATTTTTATATATCATTTTATGATATGACAAAACAAATGAAGTATATCTCTATCTCAAGTGGACCACATTATAGGAAAAAGTTTTGAATGAATTTTGACCATTAAAAACGTTTTGGGAGCCATAAAAGTTTTGGATTAAGCTGATATTTATTTTTTCCCTTCATTTGGGTCTTCATGACCAAATCAACAGATTGGATGTCAAATAAACAATGCAAAGTGGGCCTTAGGAGGATTTTAATTGTGAACATCCATTCATTATTTTTGTCATGTGGTGTGGCCCACCTAAGATTTATTTCCCTATAATTTTTTGTATTAAGCCCTAAAATGATCTGTAAAAATGGATGAACGGAATGGATGAAACACATACATTATGGTGGGGCCCACGGAGCACAGACCACCAGCCACGGGGGCTAGCGTCAAGGGGAGTAGCCAATCCGTTCCCTAAATTTGGGCGAGGGCTCAAAACAGAGCCGCACCCAAACACGCATTTCGCTCTCTCTCTCTCTCTCTCTCTCTCTCTCTCTCCATTCCCTGATTTTTCCTTGATCGGCTTCCCTGATCCTGGGCGCGGGTATCAGAGCATTCCCTAAGCTCTGATACTACATGGGTATCAGAGCATTCCCTAAGCTCATCTTTCCCTGATCCTCTCTCTCCCTTCCGATCTCTACTCCATCTCTCTCATTCTCCTCCCTCTCTCTCCAATGCATCAGCCATGAACGCCCTCTTCTCTCTTTCTCTCCATTGCAGCAGCCGTGAATCTCCTGCCCGAAGAAACACATGTCGTGAAGCTCCTCTCCATAAGTTTGATATCTTCTTCTATATGTATCTCTTTTCCTTTCTTTTAGATTTGAAATGGCATGCTATTTGTTTGTTGAAATGGCATGCTATCTGTTTGTTGAAATGGCATTGTATCTATTTCACTGTTTGATGAAATGGCATGCTATCTGTTTGTTGAAATGACATTGTATCTATCTGATGAAATGACATTATATTTATTTGATGAAATGGCATGCTATCTGTTTGTTGAAATGACATTCATGCTAGGAGATATTGAACTAGTTTTTTTAATATATATGTATATATATATTTTTTAATGCAACATTCCCATCCATTTAATTTGTAAGCCTTAATCGAGACTTTGAACTGAAGACTTTGGCATTTACAGCAGCAAAGCTAGTTTGTCGGTTCATCAGAGACAAATCTTGTTTGAGTTACTAAACCTAAGGTACCATACAAATTTTCTATGTAATCTTTCTGTCGTTTCCTTTTCTAACTCAAAATGTATTTCAAGAACACTGTATTGAACACATGTTCTTCCAGCAATAACAGCCAAATTAGAACTCTTTGAAACAAATCACAGAGCCATGCTGACCAAATAATTAGGAGATTTTGAGATATTCTGCACCTCTATGCCATATTTCTTGGCTCAAATATATGCGACTAAAAGATGTGGGTAATAAAAGTAAGAATAATATAGGACTTACTCTCAAAGTGGTGAAGGATAGCACCACTGTTTCACCACATCTCGCTTCTCATGTGACGACCTTGCAGAAACAATCTGTAGATCATGTTGTTCATTACTCTCAGTGGTAACCCTGCACCAGAAAGACTATAAGCATCAAATCTAATCCAGTGGTGTGGAGCTCATTGTCTCAACTAATAAATAGCACATAGATCAACATCTAGAAAGATGGTGGTTGTAGTGATGACAACAATGATGCGACAATATCCTGCACTCCTGAAGCAGTTATAGAGGCTAGTAGTTTAGCTGATTCCATGCACATCTTGAAGCAGGTATGTGAACCCACCAAACATTTAGCACGAACCATGAATCAGTTTGGTCCAACTGGGTTAGATGAGTGCCCAAAAACTTAGTTGGTCCAACTGTCAGGTGCACCACCCATATGTACCAAATGCAAACTGCTAGCAATTTTCTTCAACCGATTAGATAAATGTGTAGCTCACACCTGATGAATTCACCACCCTGATTTTGGGCCATAGCCTTTGGATCCCAAACTGCTAGTTTAGCACACATGGCTGCAAGCAGAGGTGTGTGTCAACAGGCATCCATGAGCTTAGAAATGTTCTTGTCCAAGGAGATTCGGTAAGCGGAACAGAATATAAATAGTCCAACAATCCCAAACTGATGTAAGTTTTCAGCTGTTTTTTGTTACATATGATCTTTTATGTGATCCTTGTCAAGTAAATGGTGGTAATTTGCAGTGATTGGGACTTGTTATTATTATACCATCCATTTCTTCTTTGAAGATAATGATTTTAATGGTTTTGTTGCTCAATTTGGTTTTCTACCTATGAACTCATTTAATCAGTTTCTTCCATGTAGATTGAAATGCCAATGCCTTCACAGTTGTTGCATCAATATTCAAAATTCAACATGCCTTCTCTTGCAGTTTTTGGACCAATCCTTATTTGTATATGTATGTTTAGCTATTTGATTTCTTGCTCAACAAATTCATCAATGAGAATAGGCCAAGCACCTTTGGTGATGGTAATGTTTACACGAGAGATTTTGGAGTCATGGCCCATGTGGAGAAAATCTCGACACTTGAGCATGGCTTTGGTGATGTAATGTTTACACGGGAGATTTTTGCAGTCTTTTCTATCAACACATTTGCTAGGATATTAGTAATTAACAGCCTGTTCAACAAGGTGACAGCCAAAATGTATGTTAGGGATCTACTGTCTTTGAAAGTTTTGGTTAGGAGGTTTTTGGAGTCATGCATATTGAAGAACATTATAATTTTCCTAAAGATGTTAGCAGCTGTGTGGACATTAAGGATTTCTTTTAATTAGCTCTAAAGAAGAAAGAGATATAATGTGATGCTCAACCAGGTAGGTGGAACCCACCTTTAAGTAACCTAAGTTGTTCATCTGGTGCGACCAATCATAGGATTGGCCATGCCTTAAGAAGTCCCCTTTCAGATGATCTTAGCCATCTGATGAAAATGGAGAACTATGATTTTTGGTCTATATTTAGCAGGGGCCACATCAGACAGTTACGATCATCTAAAGGGAAAGATTTTTTATGTATCTCCCACTCACCATGAATGATTTGAATTGCTTGAAGGTGAGTCCTGCTCATGCAATTTGATGGGCCAAACAAAACCTTGAATTTGATTGAGCATTGTATATTTCGTTGACCAAGGTGTACTTGTATTATGCATCTCTGCCAAACACCATGATATTTTCTGTAGTTCCTACACAATTTCATCATTATTATTGTTATTGTTATTATTATTATTATTTTGAAGAACGTAGTATGTACACCTTTTGTTGGAGGCAACTCATGGAAGGCAACTGCTATTCAGGTGAAGGCAAGCATTGTTTTGATTGAGATTGCAGAAGTTCAGAAAGGAATTGTAGAGCTTGTGTCAAGACACGTAATTAAGAAGCTTGTTATGGAAGCAGCACCGGACAAGTAAGTATTTTTCCTTGGACAATATCAACCTGAATATGATTTTACTCTGAAGGACTTTCCACTCATATGGATTTGGCAAGTGAATCACCTGATGTAACCTTGTGACTTTTGGGATATAACTTAAATGCATGAAGCTGTTAAATAAAAAAGAGAATAACCAAATTATGTTCCTGCTTTTGTGGGTATAGACACCAAACAATAATAGTTATTTCACAAATACTCAGAACCAGCACTGTCCTTCTTTACATGAACTTCAAGATAACTGTCCGTGTCTATGCACACAGGCAGAACTTTGTTTAAATGTTCACATTTAATATCAACATCTTTAACATAAATTATCAATGGCTGGCAATTCAAAGAAAAAAAATGAATATACAAATAACTATATAAATGAATCGTGTTGTTTGATTCCTTAAGAGCATGTGCAAAGTCACAAACATGAATATGGGGTGTAAATCTACCATGGAGAAATGCCATGGTTATTCACACAGAGAGATGGAAGAGGTGAATAGCAGGACACGTGCTCATGTGGTACATTTGTGTGACAATCATTAGGCAGGGCCAATGGTTACCATGCCTTGGGTCATAAATCAAGCCAATCCAGTCATTAGGTGGTCATACTTGCTTGAGGAAAATGAATGGTTAAGAAAGAAACCACCAACCACCTATATTCAGCATACATGTAGGGATATCTTGCACGCATGTTCCACTTTGGTATGTGTGTTGCAATTCACCTTTTCATTCTCTCCTCTCATGAACTATTTTAGGATTTCTCCATATACACTAAAAGAAACATGTAATTGTCTAAGTCTTTTATCCACAAAATGTATCGAGAGAGTTTTCTAAGGCAAGTTACCCCAAAGAGTGTCAAGAGACTCGTTCACAAGTCACTTGCTGTGCATAGTAAGGATCTTAGACAAGCGGAACAACATTTATACAACCATCATTCTCTAGATTATTTGTAACTTGAGCATATTTCCATGCATCCATCAGTGAAATTGAAATTTAGTTCCCAAGGATTGGGACTTGAGGATTGGAGCATATTTCCATGCATCCTAAACCTATAACCTAAACCTATACCTAAACCTAAACCCGAAATCTTACATAGATTAAACAATCCATGATTAGGACTTGAGGAAAAGTTGAGGTGTATTGTTGTCTCCAGTCAAGTCATTAATTTTGTTTGAGGTAAATTTGTGTTTGGATTCTTGTTTGTTGTAGTTTGATGCAAGATAGGTGTTTATTACCTAGGAGTTTCTAAGGATGTTCCGGTGTCTTCTCAGCCATGGACTTCAAGCATGTTGTTATTGTTGGGCGTTAGTGATCTCTTTAGCCATGTAGTGGTGTCGTGGTTATAATTGAAGATAGTTGTATAGCCTTCTTGACCTTAGGTAGTAAGGATCCTTGGAGTCTTTGTCCCCAATGTTGATCATTCTTAATTCTTTCCATTAAGTCATGCATGATATGCTTGATACAAACCCATGAATATGCCATGCTAGAGGTCGACCCCACATGTGTCAAAATGGCATTTATGTCCAACATATGAGCGGTGACCCACACAGCACCGGTGAGTAGGCAATCCAGGTCCCACGTGATATGCCCATGAAAAGTTAAAGCTATTCAAAGACTAAACTCTAATGATAGTCATAGATGCATGTGTTTAGAATTAGATCCGTGAATGGGTGAAAAATAATAATAATTATTTTTTTTTTGTAAGGTGCAGGTTCAAAATGAACCCCGTGGTTAATCAGGATCCGGCTATAACAGATAGGGAGTGGATGACACTAAGTTTTCCGAACCCTCGTTTTATTTCTAGAATCAAAAGCTTTGTGAGGTTTGCACGAGAACACCTTCCTGGTAGAGAAACCGTTCTTTGTCCATGCGTCACTTGCAGATGTTTACGATTACTGGTTTCTTATGATGATTTGGAAATACATCTAATGAAAAATAGATTCAACTCAAGCTATAGGGTTTGGGACAAGCATGGTGAGCATGTATCACCTAAGCGTATTGAATATGCATCAAGTTCCCAACAATATCACAATGTCCTAAACTTAAATGAGGTTCACAACGCGATTGTTCAAGAACTCGGTGGTAATAACCTAGATGAAGTTGTACAGGATGAGCCGAATGTGACCCCTGTAGTCGAAGGCGTCTTTGGGAAAAATAAAACCGATGAATTTGAAGAAAATCTACGAGACGCAATGACTGAACTATACCCTGGGGCCCAAGATTTCACTGTGCTGACTTTTATTGTACAACTTTTCAAATTAAAGGTGAACCATGGATGGAGTGAAAAAAGCTTTACAAAGCTTCTTCAACTATTAAAGAAAGTGTTACCTTCTGGTAACAAGGCCCCTACTAATACCTACCAAGCGAAGAAGATCATTACAAAGTTGGGTCTTGATTATGTGAAGATCCATGCTTGTCCAAATGACGGTATCTTGTACAGGAAAGAGAACGAGATGAAAACTAGTTGTCCAACTTGTAAAGCTCCTAGGTTCAAGATAGAAATGAATGTTGAGAAAAAACAATCTAGAGTACCTGTGAAGGTGTTAAGGTATTTTCCATTAACACCAAGGCTACAAAGAATGTTCAGTGTGCCATGGTTAGTGAAAGAAATGTCCTGGCACTCAACCAGAAAATTGCAACCTGAAAAGATGGAGCATCCGGCTGATTCTATTGTATGGAAGAATCTCGACGAGAAGTATATGGATTTTTCAGCTGAGCCTCACAATGTTCGATTGGGCCTGGCAACAGATGGCCATTCGGTGCTTTCACTACAGCTCATAGTTCATAGCCCGTTATGTGTGTGACGTATAACCTTCCACCAAAGCTTTGCATGAAACCTCAGTTTACTTTGTTGACTTTGCTCATTGAGGGACCACAACAACCAGGTAAGGATATTGATGTTTATTTACGACCACTAATTGATGAATTGCAAGACTTATGGCATAAAGGGGTCATGACGCTTGATGCATATCATAAAAACAAATTCAAGATGCGTGCCGTTTTGCTCTAGACAATCCATGACTTCCAGCATATGGTAATGTTTCTGGTTGTAGGACCAAAGGTAAGTATGGTTGTCCTGTATGTGGTCCCAACACAGATTCCTTGCGACTCCAATATGGAAAGAAACATGTTTATATGGGTCACAGATGATGGTTGCCAATGTCAGACCAGGCAAGGAAGGACATAAGTGCTGGCACATTCACTAAGAAGGTGGAGATACGACGCCAACCCATTCGTCTAGACGGGTTGAGGTCGAAAAATAGATTGCGAACCTGCATATGCAATGGGGGAAGACTGAGAAGAGGAATATGAGGGGTATTGATGGAGCCCGACAAAAGCTAACGGGTGATGTTGAATCACCATGGTTCTTCAAACGGTCTATATTATTTAATCTGAAGTATTGGAAAGATATTCCAGTGCATCGCAACCTTGATGTTATGCATGTCGAGAAAAATATATGTGAAATCCTTACCGTCTTATTGTTGAACACACCTGGCAAGACTAAGGATGATGCTAATGCGCGCAGGGACCTGAAACGTTTGGGAATTAAGAAGCGTCTATGGCTAAAAAAGAGCAATGGCAAGATGATTCAAAAACAAGGTCCTTTTTGTTTAAGAAAAGAAGAGAAAAAGCTTTTCATCCAGACTTTGCATGACCTGCGTGTTCCAATCGGTTTTAGTGCGAATTGGAAGACCATCATAAAGGGAGATTGCGTGGATTTAAAGGGAATGAAGTCTCATTCTTACGATGTGTTGATGCAACATTTGCTCCCAGTTCTCATCCAGCATGCATTCAGGGATAGGAAGGTCATTCATCTTATTATTATAAGCTTTTGTACCTTCTTTAATGCCTTATACTCGACAATAGTAGACGTTCAAACGCTCCTCACTCTTGAGAGGGGTATGGCTAGGGCGTTATGTCAGCTTGAGATTATATGCCCTCCATCTATATTTGTCGTGATGATGCATCTGTCAATCCATTTGGCTTGCGAGGCTCGCATATGTGGTCCTATATACTATCGATGGATGTATCCATTTGAAAGGTATGTTATAAGTTTAGTAAGAATAATCCGGCTTAACAACTACGGTTGTATATATTTGTAATGTATCATTATCTTTGTTAGGTTCATGAAGACATTCAAGGCATATGTCCATAACAAGACGCGACCTGAGGGTTGCATTGCAGAACAATATATCCAAGAGGAGACAATTATATATTGCAACCAATATAGAGGAAAACAAAAAACAAGCCTCTTGGAAAAATTGGAAAAACGGTTTGATGGAGTCATTTCAGGACTACAAAAGTTGCAAGATGTTGTTGAAGGCGATAACAATGATGACGATGTTGGTCCAATAGGTTCATGTCAAAGTATTATCCTAGTGGGTGTCGAATACGAACAGGCTCGTACATGGGTACTAAAGAGTCATCCCAGCTATGATGTGTGGGAAGAGTATGCACAATTAGCTCATTTGTATATATCTTCTTTACTTTATGCGATTTTAATATAATAATGGTATCAAATAACTAGCAGGAAGCACAAAGATTTCTTGCAGCGATGTTACAGGAGGACCAACAGGGTGCCTAGCGAGGATAAATTTATACCTTGGTTGAAGAGGCAACCAGAGTTTAGCGAATCTGACGATAAAGAATTTAAAGATATAGTGAGAGGACCTCTAGCTTTTTGTACTCAATACAATAAGTATTATATTAATGGTTTTCTCTTTGTCACTAAGGACTATGAGGAGAATAAAACGAACCAAAATAGTGGGGTTATGACATAGGGTATGATCACCTTCCGATCTAGTGCTAAGGATATGAATACAGTGGATGAAAATCAACCTTACTACAGAGTCCTTCATAGAATTGTCCAATTGGAGTACAGAACAGGGTATAAACCCATCTTATTTAAGTGTGAATAGGTGAAGGTGATGCATCATTGTGTTTCTTTTGATGTTGAAGCAAATCTGAGATTAGTAAATTTATCCAATCTTTATAGTTCAGACAAATTGGGTGACGAGCCGTTCATTCTTGCGGAGCATGCCACGCAAGTTTTCTACTTCAGAGATCCAAAAAATCCTGAATGGCATGTGGCATTGGAGGTTCCAAAAAAGATTTTTATCGAAGAAGAGACATGCCATTTATCGGAACGATTTAAGGATGTAACTGATGCCGATGCAGGACCTAATCTCACCTCATTAGCAATTGTTGATGAGTTGATATTCAATGAACCTGAAGATATCAGTGTTGTAGTCGAGAAAACAAAGAAAAGAAAGCAAGTAAGGAGAATCTCTTGAATTGTTTATATTTTCTAAGCATGTAACAATATGATATTTATTGGAGGAAATCCAATCAAGGTATGGATAATGTAGTGAATTTTTTATACTTTATTTGTTATCCAAATTATTGTATTAATCATTAGTATTTTTATTTTATTTTATTTTATTTAATTTTAATTTAAACAGGCACATGGATTCGCAACCAGATGCATTGGGTGTGCACTTGACCGAGACTATAGATGCGAGCAAGACCAAAAGTAATATGATAGTTCTCCTTAATTAGATATGTAAATTTCAATTTTCTTACATATTGGCAGTAATCAATGATGTGTATATATAACTATTATTTTTTTTTTTGTTGTGCCAGCTTCTTCTTCTTCGTCTAGAAAGAGAGGTCCTACTAGGGGTGTTTTTTTACATGAGCAACCTGATAGGAAAAAAGTCCTAAAGACGAATGAATTCGGGCAATCGAATGAGGATTGTCCTGAACAAAAGCAATTTGCAACACATATCGGTATCCTCACCCGTACTCATATCCCGATCATATACCAGGACATTCACCAGGTGCCTCATGCACACATTCAAATGATTATAGAGTCATTGTCACAGGCTTATGAGTTTGAGGGTCAAAGTTGGGATGCGAGTCTTATATACGTAACAAAATGCATCAAGGAAACATGGTGGAATTACAAGAAAAGGTTGACTGTAAAATATATTAAAGACAAGGATCCTGCAGTTGTGAGAGATAGTCCTGCCCCTCCAGGTATCCTTATGGAGGATTGGTTAGTCTTCATGAATCAGCATGGCACTGAGGAATTCAAGAGAGTAAGCGAAAGGAATAAAGTCAATCGGTCCAAGCTAAAAGGACCTACGTGTCTTGGGAGGAACAGCATGACTGTTATTTGCCATCAAATGGTATGTATTATTTATTTATAAATATAGGTATTATAGTTTAATATGGAATTTACTTTTGAATTATCACTCATCTAACTCCATTAATATGTAATGTGCCAAATGCGAAGGATAGGAATCTTACCTCTGATGCCGAGATAGGTAAATGTGATGTTTACTTAAGAGCCCATACAAGCAAGGACAAAGTTGTCCAGTATCCTGACCTTGTTGTAAGTACATCCCCTTCTACCACTAACCAGTACCTTTATGAGATGCCAATGTATAACTTTGAATTATTTTACATTCATTTATATTTTGTCGCAGGAAAAATTAGATGAGCTTTATTCTAGCAATCCTTCTTCTAAGATTACCCGCATTGACGATGAACGTTCACAGGTAATAATAAAATTTAAAAATTACAGTGAGATTCATGGTAATTATGAATTTTCTAATAATTTGATTTGCAATGTTTTACAGTTGGTTGGTTCTGACAGTAGGGGGCGAATGCGAGGTCTAGGTTGCTCAATAACCAAGACAGGACTGAAGATGTCAGCCCTCGCCCGTTCAAAGGTAGAGAATTTGAGGAAAGAAAGAGATAGCCTAGTGCAGGAGATAATTGATATAAAGAAAACATTGAACAAGATGGAGGCCTGGATGGAGATGCAGCAACACGCACAATCTACTCGAAACCTCTCATCACCAACAATTGTTAAATCTGCTCAGGCATCGTCGGTATGCAAGTGTAAATTTGCTACTGTATTGAACTTACAATTATTTTATAAACGATAACAATACTAATGCCATTTTATATGTGTACATGTAGCCGGATGTTATATATATCGGTAAGAGATGCGACTTACTTGGTTGGGGAAACGTGATGTAGTTGCTCGTGGTCAAGTACACGAAGTTAATCCAAATGCAATTGTCCATTGCGAACCATTGGAGGAGGGAGCTTTTGTTATTACCCTGATTGAGATTATACATCCTGACACTCGTTTGTGGAAAGAAGATGGGTTCGCATCTACACTTGGAGAGGCCGGTCCGGGATCACTTATGAAATGGGGGAAGGAATCTTTGAGATTTTGATAATTTGAACAAATTTGGTACTCTATAATTGAACTTAATGTGGATGCTTTTCTTAGTTACTTTATATGATGCTTCGCTTGTTTTTTCCGTTAATTTTGAACTAATTTGGCACTTTAGTTACTTTATATTGATGAACTCAGAACTTGGTTTGGTTTTTAGTTACTTTATATTGATGTTTCACTTTTTTTTTTGGTTACTTTATATGTTGTTTGGTTTGGTTTCTGTAATTTTGAATGAATTTTATACTCTATATTTAAACATATTAGGCTCCATTTGGTCGTCACAAACCAAATGGAGCCTAAGCCCCTTTTTAACTCCGCCAATGCAACTCCTTGCATTGCCGGTCCCAAGCCCGGGTAAAGGAGGAGGGAGAATGGGCATCAAGGTGAGTTGTGTACTTTTCCTTCATTTTCTGAGAGGGATTTTTAAAATGCTTGATGATTAATTTCAATAGTTTTCTGGCTTATTCTACTATCATTTGAGGACCTCAAAGGCCCAACTAACTTGAGATTTTTATATACAGGGCTGATGTATTTTTAACCCCACAGATCAATGTTGCCACTACAAGGTTCAATATTGAAATGGTAAAGTTTTTAACTATTTATTTTGTCGTTATTTTTTCCTGTTCTTCATAAATAATTTGATGTCTTAACCTCCTGTCATTACCAGCTAGTCTTATCACTATTTGTACATATGTCATCTCATGAGTCTTACTATTTATAATTTTCTTACCCCTGTAGTGATTATCAGAAGCAGTGGGCCATCATTGAAAGATTACCCTTGTAGTGAGTCTTACTATTTGTAATCTTTATTTATAAATCTGTGCCCATATGCATTGTCGGAGAAACTTAAATGCATTGTCGGAGAAACTTAAAAACTTACTCATTCTCATATTGCATTGTGGAATATGCATCCATTATTCAAAGAAAGGGCGACATTCCAAGCACTCACACTTTCTTTCCTTGCTAGCTAAATTGGTGAGTCTTCTTTCCTTCATACTATATGATTCATTAATGAAGTGGCCTAGCCATTTGAACAGGCTCATGTTTATATAGTCTCGAAATTGATTAAGTAGATCCGGATGTGCGTTGGAGCTATCCAGATGTTGAGCGGGGGTCCCTGGAAGGTGAAAACCGCTGTTATGACCATGATGAAGCTGTCCATTTCTTATGGACAGCATTGGAGGGGTCTGGCCATTTGGACAGGCCATGTTTATGTATTTGCTTGAAATTAATGGAGCAGACCCGGATGTGCGTCGGAGCTATTCGGATGAACGGGGGTCCCTGGAAGGTGGGAACCGCTGTTATGACCATGATGAAGCTGTCCATTTCCTATGGACAACATTGGAGGGGCCTGACCATTTGGACAGGCCGTGTTTATGTATTTACTCGAAATTAATGGAGCAGACCCGGATGTGCGTCGGAGCTATCCGAATGAGCGGGGGTCCTTTGAAGGTAGGAACCGTTGTTATGACCATGATGAAGCTGTCCATTTCCTATGGACAGCATTGGAGGAGCCTGACCATTTGGACAGGCCGTGTTTATATCTGTATTTGAAGGTACCACACCTTTAACCTAAACCACACCCTAAACCTATAATTAAACCTATACTTATAACCTAAAACTATTCTCAAATCCCAAGACCTATAACCTAAACCTAACCTTTCCCTAAACCTATAACCTACTCTTATAACCTAAACCTAAACCTAAAACTTAAAACCTAAACCTAAAACCTAAATGTATTCTCAAATCCCTAAACCTAAACCTAAACTTGAAAACCCAAACATAAACCCGATCCCAAAACCTATAACCTAAACCAAAACCTATAACCTAAACCTAAACCAAAACCTATATCCTAAACCTAAA